>KL816483.1:0-23268 GCA_000611955.2 Stegodyphus mimosarum | reverse complement strand
CCACCCGCAAAGAAAATTTCTGGAAGTGTGACTGGTCGTCTTAGAGAGATTCATTTCGTAGATGCAACCTCCCTAAGGCGACCACCTCTGAAAGATAAACATGTTTCTGAGAACATAGGCATATATTGGTATTGGACCTCCCCTCTCTAAGGCGATCACTTGCAAAGATGCCTTTTTTATGTGTGGCTGGTCGGCTTAGAGAGACCTCGCTGTGTATGGTGTATATAATAACTGTTATTGTTTCCGACAAAAGTTTTTAAGAAAACAAATAAATGAGCCATATATAGTAACAAACGAATGAGCCCTTTCTAAAATAATTAATGAGCCCTCTCTAAAACGACCACTGCGTTTCCAGGTTGCTCTGGTGGTCTTAATGAGACCATATTTTCGTTCTTGGAAATACTGATCGTCTTAGAGGTGAAGACGAGAGTTCATTGTATATATTTTTAATTTTAAAGCTTTCTGTTGATAACAAAACAGAAATAACCTTATTTTCAACAGTATCCAAATAAATGAAATAAAAGTAAATAAATAAATAATTTAAAATAATCTGTAGACAACAAGAATATCAATGAATTTTGGTTTACTGACGCCTGTATTAATTTCATTGTTTAGAAAAACTCTATTGACGTCAGTTAGAAAATTAGAATACACCCATATAAACCAACAGAAGATTTATTTGGTATCTATTTCTATTACATTGATACCAGTAAGAAAACCAGTAAAAGTCAATATAAACCAATACAAACCAGTAGAATGTTTTGACATTGATGTTGGTTGAATGGGTGTCGGAACAAAGAATATGCATTGTTAAGAAGGAAAACTTTGCAGAAGCAGAAATGGCTACCTTGGAACAAAAAGGGAAACAGCAGCGCATGCGTGAAATATCTATCGCTAAAAAGCGCCAAAGCTCGAAGCTGATGTCCGTTACGTTTATCAAGAGTTTAAAGCTGTGTGACTCCATTTTTTTCCATCTTTATTGACGGATATAAAATCAAACATCAAACTGCGATATGGTAATTGAAGTTCAACAGCCAATGAAAGTGAAACTTCACCTAATATTTCATCATTTCCCAGGTAGGTAAGCTTTATCTCTAACTTTTTATCATTAAACTTAAAAAATTGGTGTAATTTCTAAATGTAGTAAATACCATTTTTAGCGGTAGCTTTTTATTTCATATTGACAAGCGAAATTTTATCTAAATATACGAATCATGTAAGTTCTATGAAGATAATTTCATATCCCACAATGCAGTAATAACATTTTTATTGCCAATCCATTTCAAAGTTCTAAATGTTAGAATCCGTGAGCTAATAATTTTAATTCTTGAAATGTAAAATATTGAAGGCCTTAAATGTAAATTAAAAACCTTTCTTATGTTTCAAATGTAATTTATGATTATTGTTGTGAAAATCTTTAAATATTATTTTAAATGTAGCCATATATATTGTTACTTATAATATATTTGCAGGAATTTTCATATTTTATCTGATATTTTTTAATTTTATCAATTCCTATAAAAATGGAAATTCATAGCATATTATGTTTTGATTCGGGATGTTGAGTGATCAACTAATTTATTGTATATCTTTCGCTTAGGAAAAGGAAAGGAACTACCAAAGCATGGTATCGATGTTTTTGTTGTGGTACAACAACTTGGAAAAGTCAAGAGAGAAGATTCTTCGGATTCCCTAAACATCCTGTTAGGTAAGAGTTTGTAACTTACATTTATATACATACATAATTTATAAATTTTTGATTATTATATCATTGTCATATCTTTGTATAGTAAATATACACTGATGTGCAAAAATTAAGGACGAGACGGTTTTTTCAATATAACTTTGTACAAAAGCTTTCCAAATCAACACATTTAATACCGTACTATCCCCAATACGTAAGGACATGAGTAATGTAAGCAACACTTACTAAAAGAGAAATAAGAGGGATAAAAAGAAGCTTTATTGAAAAAGTAGCATGGAGCGCAATGCGACTGAAGGCCGAAACATCCCTGTGATGGGTGTCCAGCAAGAAACATTCGGTCTGTAATAGGGGATATGATCTCCCCTGACTGCTAGGCAGGTTTCACATCATTTGTGCATTCTGGCGTGCTATGAGGCGAAATGAAGCAGGACAGTCGATCACAGATGTTGCTCTCTTCTTCGGCGTTCATTATTCTGTAATTTCACGTTTATGGAAACAATTCCAAGCCACACAGACAGTTGTCCGTAGGCCCGTAGCCGGTCGCACAAGGGTTACAACCCCCGCTGAAGATCGATGTATTGTTATTGCAGTCAAGCGGAATCGCAGAGCGACCTCCACGCGTGTGACATGTATGGCTACAGCGTCCATTGGTAAGGCGATATCTGCAGCTACTGTACGCCGAAGATTACATATGAGTGGACTGTACGCCCGGGTACCTCGCGTTTGTGTTCCTCTATCCGTGCTATCAAGAGGGGCACGATTACAGTGGTGCCGGGAACATGTCAATTAGAATGTGTCTGACTGGGGCAATGTCATGTTTACTGATGAGTCAAGATTTGCTCTGGAGCCAGATGACAAGCGTATAAGGATATGGCGTGAACCAACGAACACACAATCCGTCCCAAAACATCACGCATTCAGAAGCGGAGGCATTATGGTGTGGGCAGGGATTTCATTAAGATACCACACCGACCTGCACATCTTTAAACGGGGTTCCTTGACAGCTGTCCGGTATCGAGATGAAGTTCTAGAACCCATTGTGAGATTTTAAGCTGCAGCAGTTGGCCCCACGTTTGTTTTAATGGACGATAACGCACGTCCCCATAGAGCTGACATCGTCGGTGACTACCTTAAGAGTGAAGGGATGGAGCGTATGGCGTGGCCAGCATATTCGCCCGATCTTAATCCCATTGAAAATCTTTCGAATGCTTTCGGCAGTGCTGTATCTTCATGTTTCCCACCTCCAGCCACTCTTATTGACCTGGAAACTACTTTACAAGAAGAATGGCGATTGCTTAATTTTGTGGTGGTTGACCACCTAATTCAAAGCATGGTCACAAGGTGTAAACTTTGTATACAGGTGAGGGTGGGATCACATATCCTATTAATGTCTTTTTTTCCTTTTATGCTGTTTATTTTCACTTTATACATAATTCTATTTAAGTCTCCAGGATGTCATTATCTGATAACTTACAAACATTTAATATTGTTTTCATTTCTGTATATAATTACTGTTTTTGTTTTATGCCTAAATATATATGCTACTTTCCTGCCCAATTTTGTGTCAATCAAAGCAGTATTTTTTAATTTTTTTTCATTTCACATCTTAGTGCTTAACCTTTGAAAGTGAGTTTATATATTGTTACGAATTTCACATTTATTTGGACATTTATTTAGAATTGCAATTAAAATTGCTTTATATTCCCCGTGCAACGCACACGATTTTTGAAGAGAAAGCTATGTCAAAAAAAATAATAATAAAAATAAAAGCGAGTGTGCATTTAATGTTTAATAAATAAATATCTCGTAATTACTGTTGCCATCCAGAAAAATCTAGAAAAATCGAGATTGTTCTATTGATAATTAAAAAGCTTATAAAAGCCCAATTGAAACACCTCATTTCAGTTGTTGTTGTAGTTGAAGCTGCTTAAAGCGAACTGCTGTTTGTTTACTTAGTGCTCTTATTGATTGTAGCGATTTCGCTGTGAGAGAACTATTTTATCTGTTTTGAATTGAGTTTTGCTAAACTCTTGAGATATTGTGATTTTGTGCGAATACCTCTGAAGAAATATTTCAGCATTTAGATTTATTTCTTGTGGAAAGAATAAATTTTTGTTAACTTTTTAACGACTTGCGCATTGAATCCATAACGTACCCGTACGCACGCAACAATTGTTGGTGGGAAGGAGGGGATTGAATGCTTTAAACTAGAGCATGGAAGAACAATTAAGGTAGTTTATGGTAGCCTTTGCTGCATTTAAAGAAGATATTAAAGCTGGCCAAGAATCCGTTAAAGAAAAGATGGAAGCTGGTCAAGAATCCGTTAAGGAAGAAATGAAGGCTGTTCAAGAAAAGATTGAAGCAGGTCAAGAAGAAATGAAAAGAGAAATTACCACTGTAATAGAAAATAAATTCGAGGCTATGGGAGGCAGAATTGACGCTGTTAAAAATAAAGTTGAACTCATTGAAGAAAGAGTTTTTTCTGTAAAAGAACAAATAGAAGGAAGAGTTTCTGCTGGGAGCCATGAATCGAGAGAAGTTGATACTTTAAAGAAATTCATAGCGACCGCAGGAAGCAATTCGGATAGTTTCAAATTTCTACCCATGCGTGCTCGTCCCTCTCTTAAGCTATCGACATATGATGGGAAGACCTCTTGCAAGTGTATAAGACACAATTTTCTATAGTGGCGGATGCGAAAGGATGGGATTCTCAAGCTAAGACTTGTCATCTCGCCGCTTCTCTGAGAGTAGACGCAGCGGATATAATGCAGACTCTTCCCGAAAACAAGAAACTAGACTTCGAAGCTCTGTCCGTCGCTTTTTAGCTGCGATTTGGAGAGAAGTGTTTAAAAGATTACAGCAGGCTGCAGTTAAAATTCCGTCAACAGAAGCCTACGGAAACACTCCAGGAGCTCGCCACGGATGTTGAAAGGCTGTCCCACCTTGCCTTTTTGGCGTGCCCGACAGAAACAGAAGAAATTATGTCCCTGCAATACAATCGACGACGTCCGGGATCCTGAAATACAGAAAGCACTGAGAATAGCTGATGTGAAGGACTTAAAAGGTGCTCTGGTGTACGCCATGAAATTCGAGGCAGCACAGCAAGTCACTCGTAGAGACCGCCACCCAATCAGAGCAGCTCACATACAAGAACCAGTGGATCCAATGACTGCTCGCCTAGACGATTTAACTAGAAAGGTGAACGGAATATTAGTGATAAGAAACCGACCGTGAAGTGCTGGAATTGCGGTGCTGTAGGACACGTGCGAAGGAACTGCCGAACACTCCGGAGCAGAGAAAATAAGACGGGCGATATAAACAGACAATTAAATGTCATGAAATGGAAAAGGAGTGACAATAAACCAAAGTGCTGCAACTGTGGAGCTGAAGGCCACGTACGAAGAACTGCAGAACACCCCGAGGTGCGGAAAATAGAATCATTTCCCAGCAACGACGCAAGAAGAAGACCTTGGCCCTATTTGTATTTATTACTTAATTTGTATTTGATAAGTATTTGTATTTGATAGCATTTGTGTTTGATAGTATTTGATAGTATTGGAATTGTATTTAGCGTTGAATAGAATTTAATTTGCTCAGTTACTTATTGCAATTATTGTTTATTTTGTTATTGTAAAGTAATGTTCATTTAGCACTGATGCCTTAGTTCTGAATTTGGCTTACTGTCCAAGGATTGTACTGGCCGGGACGTGCAGTCCTTGGGAAGGGGGCAATGTTACGAATTTCACATTTATTTGGCTTTTATTTAGAATTGCAATTAAATTGCTTTATATTTCCCGTGCAATTCAGACGATTTTTGAAGAGAAAGCTAAGTCAAAAAAGAGCAATAATAATAAAAATAAAGGAGCGCGTGCATTTAATGTTTAATAAATAAATATCTCGTAATTACTGTTGCCATCGAGAAAAATCGAGATTGTTCTATTGATAATTAAAAAGCTTATAAAAGCCGAATTGAAACACCTCATTTCAGTTGTTGTTGTAATTGAAGCTGCTTAAAGCGAACTGCTGTTTGTTTATTTAATGCTCTTATTGATTGTAGCGATTTCGCTGTGAGATAGAATTATTTTATCTGTTTTGAAATGCGTTTTGCTAAATGTTTGAGATATTGTGATATTGTACGAATACCTCTGAAGAAATATTTCAGCATTTTGATTTATTTCTTGTGGAAAGAATAAATTTTAACTTTTTAACGACTTGTGCATTCAATCCATAACGAACCCGTACGCACGCAACAATATATTATAACATTATGATAGTATATACAAGTACTGTTTCAAATGTTAATTCAAAATAAGTAAAAGGAACCAGTAAGTAACAAGTAAATTTCCTACACTATAGTTTCCATCATTTGTAGGCATGAAATTTCAAATCTATTGACTTCCAAACTTACTCGTGATATGCTGATTCTTGTTGCTCATTGTTAGTTCATATAACATTTAATATTTTAGCATATTCTTCTTATTATGAATACTAATATGGTGCTTGAAAATTGCAAATCGGAGTTCTAAAATTTGGGGAAAAAAACTTTATTTTTATCTTGTCAACATTGGTACATTCTGGTTATCTGCATTCCCACGAAAATTGCAAACTATTCATGACATTGAGAATTGCAAAGGAAATCTATTTGGCTATATTAAAAGCTCACAAACAAAAACATTCTGTCCATGAAGCATTATATGGGGAGAGAAAATTTTTTATATAGTGAATGTTTATATATTTGCAATTGCTGGATACTGTTTGGCGAAACAAGCAGTAAGTTGTATTTGAGTTTGCATGTTCTACCTATTTATACATGCTTATTATGTATTATTGAATGCATACTCATAAATATCAAAAGCTTACTGTATACTGTAAGTTGGAATTGTGAGGATAATCAGAAAGTACTGAGCATTTTTTCTTTTCTTATTCCAACAAAACTTATTGCAGTAAGTTAAAAATATACTCCTTACATTTTTTAATACTGTTATGCTTATATTTCTCGGAATTTCGATTTTAATATACAGAAATTTTTGGCTCTTCAGTGTTGAAATATGTTTTGAAGAGTAACAATGTGGATTATATTGTGAAAGGATTGCAAAACAGGGTAGCAATAGAAAACTTTTAAGTAAAGAACATTTAAGTTTGAGATACATTAAAGAACATTTTGATGAACACAGCTATTGTTTTAATCGTTTAATAATTATGTGAATAATATGTGGTTTAATAATCGTCTGAAGAGTTTATAACAAGAAAAAAATATAACTTGTTATATTTTGGTATATAAATGTTAACTTGTTACATAAATGTTAATTTTTAGAAAGGTTTTTAGAAATCAACTGTATTTGCAGAGTTTTAAGTCTATCCAATTTGTCTGCAAGTCTATTCAATTATCATTCTTATCAAGAATGTCTATCCATTAAATATTTTGATAACAAGAAAAAAATTTATTACACTAACATATCATTTCAGAATTTTGTTAGAAATATTGTCTGCTTCCCATTTAGATAATTAAATGTATATGTAATTTTTCTGCAACTGGAGAAAAAGAATAAACAGAAAATATATTTAATATACATTATGTTTTTGTTTTGTTTTTGTATTTAAGAGGCATTTAACCAAATTTTTGTTAATTTAACCATTTAACATTTAACCAAATTTAATTTGTCTGCAACTGGAGAAAATGAATAAACAGAAAATATATTTAAAGTACATTATGTTTTTGTTTTGTTTTTGTATTTAAGAGATATGAAATCTGAATGGAATTATAAAATACTTCTTATTCAGGAAAAATATCTAATTATTTTAAGTATTACAAATGGTAATTAATTTATATTACATAGATGGTTTTTAATGTTGTTTGGTAGTGTAATGATATTTCTGAAAAGTTTGGGTTAAAGTCTTGACAACATATTAAACAAATGGCATAAGAATGTATCATGTAGAAATTATGGAAGGTAGGAGGAAAGGGAGTGAAGTATATAATTATTTCTGTTACTAATTTCAGAATACTTCAAATATTAAAATGATACTTTTTTTATTGTTTACAGCTAGTACTGATGCTTCTGAAAAGCCTTTTAATACGCAGATGTAGAGTACCTAAAGCAAATGACACGAGGAAAAAAATGTATAGAGAAGTACAGAGAGAAAAAGTGGGTGCAAAGTCTAATATTAATTCTGCAATTAATTTCAGATTATATTAAATTTTAGAAGTATAACTGGTGGACATTACGCATAGTTGCAGTATAGTGTGTGTGCGCGCGTGTGCGTGCGTGTGCGTACGTGTGCGTGCGTGCGTGCGTGCGTGCGTGCGTGCGTGCGTGTGTGTGTGCAGAAAAAAGATATTATGCAAAGAGTGTACAAGAGGTTTCGATATTTCATCTATAACTTTAGTACTGTTTCAAGTAAATATTGAAATTTCTGAAATGTTTCGTAAGTCTGCCTGATGTATGTAAAAGTAACATCTGAGAAAACATATATGTAGAGTTATAGAAAAAGAATTACATATATAAATATGCACAGAATTTAGAGAAATATATGTAATATTTAATTGTATGAATACTTCATTTTAACTAAATTTGGAGGTTTATTATTTACTTAATATAAGGTAATGGTGTATGTTCCATAACTAGAAAAGTTTTTAAAGAAACAGTGCGAATCATGAAAAAAAGAACACCTTCAGTATATTTAAAAAACACTGATAAATTTATAAAATAATCTGTATTAATGTAAAAGATATTCTTATATGAAATTATCCTTGTTCAAGATCAGACATGGGTCGATAGTGTTCCGAATGCTAATGCAAGATCACCACACTGAATTCTTTCATCAAGAATTTCGCGTTGGTACGACTGTGACTTTCAGACGTGAGTTTTTCTATTCCTTCTTCTGAGATCTTTTCCGTAAGCACATAAAAGGTTGCACACCGGTCTTAAATGACCAAAGTGTTGTAAAAAGGCTTTCGTGCGTCTTTACTGATCAATAATGCTGTTTACTGAATGGATTTGCATCTGAACCCTGAACGCCATGTCTATAGTCAGGCAAATTCTTGAGAGATTCCAGGAGCTTGAGAAAGGCGCCAAGCAAGGCCACCTGGCTGGAGATGACCTCATGGACTATGCATTTCTGAACAAAATTTTTGGATTCTTTCCAGAGCCACTGCTTAGTGAGAAATTTCCGGCTACCAGCCGCCCGCTAGAATTGAAACTGAACGGTCTCCTGACACGGTGCAGGATATGGACTGGAAAATCCCGTCAACCAGTGCAAAACGACCAGCTAGCCCGGATCTCGAAGTCACTGAGGTACAAAATCGCTTTCAAATTCTTTCTGATCAATCAGACGACGATACTACGGAATTGGAAAGCCACACGCACAGTACGAAACTTAGAGGTGCTAAACATCAACGTAAGAATAAAGCGAAAACTGTTAGGCCTAGTGATAATTCTCCCATGCGAAATAATGGATCTATTCTCCCTGCTGTTCAATCTTGCCAGTTTGCTGTCAGTAGCCATGATTCTGTGCCGCCATCTGTTTGAGGTCACCGAGAAGCCAACAGCCGAGAGTAAGTCTTCGAGGGAAATCGCTGCTCGCCCAATCGGTAGTTTAGGTGAGATTACGTGCCCGGCTGGGCCAATGGAAAGTGATACTCACGGAGGTCAGACTGGAGCAACTCGTACAGACGATAACTTCACATTCCCAAATCGAACGGCGAAAATGCCGCCGCTCTGTGTTACCGACTGTCCTTACAATTGGAAAGATTTCGTTGAGATGCTGTAAAAAGAAGATCTTAAGGAATTTACGGCCAAAAAGAAAGGTGAAAGTCAATATGAAATTCACACAAAAATTTCGGATACATTTAGGAAAATGACTAAGCTGTTTGATTCCCTTAAACTTTCTTATCATTCTTTTCTTCTCCCAGAGGAGAAAAACATTAAAGTAGTCATTCGCGACTTACCCATTGACGTTGACCCTACATATATACAAGAGAAACTGCTGGATAAAGACTTCATTGCCCTCTAAGTTGAGCAGTTAATGGGAGGCAAAGATCCGGATAGAGTAAAAATTCCCCTGTACTTAGTCACTGTACCCAGGAGTCACACAAATGGAGCTCTTTACAACTTAGGTTACTTAATGCACATATGCATTAAAGTCCAACGGTACAGAGGTCGGCGTGGGCTGCGACTCAGTGTTAACGGCGTCAACGGTACCACTATGCACAGGCGGCGTGTCACCACCCGCCTCGCTGCTGCAAGTGCGCGGGCGATCACCAGAGCCGGGACTACCCTCAACAGAAAGAATCTGAGCCGAAATGTTGCAATTGCCTCGGGAAGCACACTAGCAACTGGAGGGATTGTGAAGCTTTCCCCAAGCAAAAACCTAGCCATCCCAAAATCGAGGATAGATTTGCAGTCAATAACTCCTACGCTGAGGCCGTCAAATCAGATATTTTTGCTGATAAAATATAAAAAGCAGTCACGGGTCACAAAGTCCAAAGCCCAACGGGTCATAAAAAACCTATGTGACCTTATTGCTCTCCTACACAGAACTACTAGCATGGCTGATATGCCAAACGCAGCGAGGCCCGAAAGTAATTTAAATTATGGATCGTAGGTCCTTTAACAAATTGACACCTGTAACCATCATGGCGTGGAACGCACATAATCTCACAGGAAAACTAAGGGAATTGCAAGACTTCCTCGCGAGACCCAATATTGACATCGCCCTTATTTCTGAAACGCATGCAAATCCCGCTCACTCGTTATGCATCCCTAATTATCGAAGTTACCGCTGTGATAGGATTAGGCACCGTGGTGGAGGTGACCTCATATATGTTAAAAGGAGTTTGGAATCCTGCTTCTACGCTTCTGGTAGCAGCCAAGGCATCGAAGAAGTCAGGGCTATCGTTAAAATTCCAAACTGGGGTAGTATGATACTCTGGTCTTTAAATTCAAAAACCGGACATTGTTGACACTTATAAAGTTATAAACTGGAATAAATTCGCAAGCTACATTA
This sequence comes from Stegodyphus mimosarum, assembly GCA_000611955.2. Classification (NCBI taxonomy): domain Eukaryota; kingdom Metazoa; phylum Arthropoda; class Arachnida; order Araneae; family Eresidae; genus Stegodyphus; species Stegodyphus mimosarum. The sequence goes on along the minus strand of KL816483.1, from coordinate 12,557 downwards.
ACACGCACCCGCCTCACAATGATTCGCTCAAAACAGAAAATATTGATCAAGCAATTTTGAACTTAAAGTGTAGTATCCATAATGCTTATAACAATTTTAAGTCAGAAGTCAATAGCAAAGATTATCTTTTCAAAATCTCACATGATATTAAAAGAGTCATCCAGTCAAGAAACCGGTTACGGAAAATTTACACATATTCATGTGATCCAGCGATCAAATCAGAAATCAATAAATTAAACAGAACAATCAAACAAATGATCGACGAACACAGAATCAAACATTTTAACAACAAATTTGATAATCTAAATACTGAAGACGGAGAGTTCTGAAAATACGTTAGAAATCTTAAGGCAAACAAAACCAGCAGCAAGCTCCTTAAGGATGACACAGGCTTCATTTACAGCAATGAAGATAAAGCAAAAGCTTTTGCTACACATTTTGCAAAACAATTCACACCTAACAGTTTTCCCTCTGATACCAATTTTATCCGTCACATCGATAGCTTTGTAGAAAATTGGTTATGCCAACCTAGTGCCACTAATCTCCCCACCTTCACCTTCCCTGAGGAAGTAAAAACAATTATCTCTAAGCTCCATAAAGGGAAAGCGCCTGGCAAGGATAACATTTCAAATCTTATGATAAAAAATCTTCCAAGAAATATTGTTAGCATAATCTGTGGTATTTATACCGCCTGCTTGTACCTGAGTTACTTCCTTTCGGCGTGGAAACAAACAGTTGTCATCCTGATTCCCAAACCCGGGAAAGCAAACTCGCGAGTGGATGGCTTCAGGCCAATCAGTTTGCTCCCAACGTTGGGGAAGGTACTGGAGAGGATCTATTTACAAACGCATGCATCCAGGACTAAAATCTCTTCCTAACCAGCAGTTTGGATTTCGCAGTGGGCTTTCCACTACTATGCAGTTAGTTCGCATTGTGGAATTCATGAGTGCTGCGATTCACAAACACCAAACAACTGCTTTTTTTATGCTAGACGTGGCAAAAGCCTTTGACCGTGTCTGGCATAATGGCTTAATTTATAAGCTTATTTCTCTCGATCTCTCCAGAGAGATGATCCTCATTTCATGCTCCTTTCTTACCAACAGAGCTTTCAGTGTCAGGCAGGGCGACCACCAGTCTGATACTACCAGCATTAAAACGGTGTGCCTCAGGTTCAATCCTTGGCCTGATTCTCTATCTTATTTACGTAATGGATTTCCCGATGTTCGACGATAATCCAAATTGCATCACCGCTTGCTATGCGGACGATACAGCGATTCTTTCCAGCTCACTCAATCCCGTACATGCCATTAACCGGATTCAATCCCGTATCCACGAGATAGAGGATTGGTGCCGCAAATGGAGGACTTGTATTAATGGCTCCAAGTCTAAACTACTCCCCGTTGGACGTCTCAAAATTTCTTCCATTAAGGACATTTTTATAAATAAATTCCTTACTTATTCCCAGACGTTTATTTCAGTGTATTTTTAATGAATTTGTTTGGTACTTTTACTGCATAAAATTCAGTTCATTCAGTAACATATAAAAGCTGCTGAATGTCAGATAAGTGAAAATTCCGGATTGTTAAATGTATAAAAAGTGCACCTCACTGTTGGAAAGCAAAATAAATGACAGCCTGCTTGACTAGAATTATAAATGCCAACTTATTTACTATTCAAACTGGAACTTCAAACGAAGAACTCAAACTGCATATCATGCCACATACATAACATACATTAAACAGGAATAGTTATACTACGCTACAACGAATAACAAATCTTCCAGGTGGATCACAACTATTGTGAACAATTGGATCACACAAGAATGTAAGGAGTTATTGACTGAAGTAAAATTATCTTGAGAGAAAACATAATTAGGGAGAATAATTAAATAAAGATATTAGCATTGCATTTTATATTGATTTCGTATTAGTGCATTCCTATTATCATTACCTATTCATAAAGTAATATAATCGGAATCACCAGAAATGGAATTATTTGCAATTTTACGTATTTGTTGCTCTGACGATAAGCCTCTGTGGACAGTTCGAAATCTAATTCTTAATACGTAATATCAGAAATTAAATTAGCGATTAAAGAAAGGTGCACTGCGTGATTTCTACTCCAAATTCCATATGTGTTAAAAAATTGAAATATATTTATTCAAAACTAGTCGCATTTCAGATGCCAGAGGACAGCAAGTACCTCGCGAGCCGCAGTTAAGTTTTGGAGAGGCGCAGTTTGGCTATGTCTGTAATAGACCCAGGTTTACGAAATTTGTTACATAGGTGCTTCTAGACAAGAGCCAGTGCACTTCCAAGCGATTTTTTTGAAATTCGAATGAGGCTGGACGTTTCTCGAGAGAAAACAATAGGAAGTTGGTTAATTTATTTATTAGGATAATTAAAGTGGGAAATCAGAACCTCCAGCGAGGTGACGTCATCTGCCGCCAGCGAAGCGCAGCGCAAACCAGCTCAGACGAGTTCCAAACGTGGACAATAACAGAGGTGTTCTCTGTAAGCCTTCCAGGAAGCTTGAGGAGGGATGATGTTCCAGTGGTGTTATAGAACGAATCAGCATTTGTGAATCCTGATCTTGTTCCCGAGATTCGACAAAATCGGGCAAGCTGTGAACTGTTGATTATAACAAGAACAATTCATGGAACAATTCATAGAAACTCCCCATTCACTTTAGCGGCAAAGTCTAACTTAGTGTCAGTTTGCATTTGTTTCAAAAAGTCAGAGTATTTTATATTAGGTTTCACCATTGGGGGTTTGACCTTCGGGGGAGTAATTTCCAAAACCTCAGGGTCCCCTTGCGTGTCCATGTTATTATCATCTTTTTCATTTACATTATTATTAACAGAATTCACATTATCAGAGTTATCCAGAATATCAAATTTATTAGCATTCGTAATGTCGACATTACACTTAACTATTTTGGTGGGACAGGGGACAACGCGAGGTTGTATAAAGCCGTGATTATCTTGCAGCACTGCTGCACCTCTTTTAGATTTTTTGGAAGGCCTCTTCGGCTTAATTCCATTAGCATTAGCAATACCACTAGAATTACTAATTACATTTGTATTACTAGCATTCTTAACAACATTAACAACAGTAACATCATTATTAGCATCAGAATAAACATTATTATTTACATAATTATTAACGAATACTTTATCAGTAATATTATCATTATTAGAATTTAACACAACATTTTTGCTAGCTATCTCATCAGGAAATTTTTCCAACAGATAACACATCAATAGAGGAATTGTGCACACCAAAAGTATCGCATTTACCTTTCAAATTCCTGGCATATCCGTCAGCCATTCTGATGGTGTGTTCCAACTTTTCAGACATCGCTTGTACTTGTTTTTCACTATCCGGTAATTGCTTGAGATGATACAGCCCTAATTCTTGTCCACGTAGCATATCGATATAAAACGAGAGCTGCAGCCTTGTAATCCGCATAATTGAATTCATCTTTACCGAGTAACAGCAAAGCCTCTTTATCTAAGTATTTCAGCGCAAACTCAATAATATCCTGAGAAACACCTAGAAGACACTTCCCAATTACCTCAGGTGGAAGTTTATCCAGCATCTCATCCATTTTCTTGTCCGATTTCATATCCATTTTCGTCGGAAGCGGTGGGTAATTCGAAGTATCTATAGCACGTGCAGAAATGGCGCGATCACAAAAACACACAATTTCGCAGATCAAACTCTTAAAACACAAAAATAATCGTGTAATCCATTAATTAACATTACAGGAGAATTGTAGAGATCAAATTTGTAGCTTAAATGCAACAAAAAAGGCACGATCAACATAGATTTCGCGCTGGTGTGAACTGACGTACACGGAAAGCGTTTTTTTCCGCGTTGCCGCTTTGTGCACCAACGGACTAGTGTGAACGCAGCTTAAGCCTTCCAGGAAGTTTGAGGAGGGATGATGTCCCAGTGGTGTTATAGAACCCACCAGCATTTGTGAATCCTGATCTTGTTCCCTAGATTCGACAAGATAAGCCAAACTGTGAACTCTTGATTATTACAAGAACAATTCTTGAAATATTCTTAGTCGTGGGGTTTCCGTTACCTTTAGTTATGTCAATTTACCATGCTATATTATCATCCCATCTTTTATCATCTTTCATTCATACTAGTAGTTTCATAATAATTTACTTTATACTTATCTCATGCTCTTGATGCTGTTTATGGCCCCCAACAGTGGCGCGAATCAACCACGAACCTAACGGAGTGTTCTGAGTATGTGAACTGCGATTGTTCGACTACAAGTGCTCTAGTGATTATAAATTCAATTGAACTGTGAATTCCGACTAAGTGTTACGAACTTATTCGAATTTTGGATTACTATTTCATGTTGTTTGGATTACCAGTTCGTTCATCTGTCGGGTGAGTAGAAAACTTTCTTTTCAATGTCAAGTTAGTTGAAATTCCAGAATTGGAAGCAGCTTTAAAGAACAATAAAACTTCTGAAATCAAAACTTTACATAAACTTATTTTTAACACTGAAGACGACAGAAACAATAGGAAAAGATCACGTGAATTTCCTGGCTTTACATTTAAACCAGATTCTGAAGAATTTAACAAGAAAGTAGATACAGTACAGAACGACTTTTCTTTAAATGAGTTAATTAAAGTTTTTAATGTACTATGCATAAATTCAGAGGGTTCGAAAACGGAAGTAGTGACCCGAATTGTCTCTTTTCTATGTGATTTATCTGTATTGTTTGAAAATATTTTGCATGAAGAATATAGTGATATTGAAGACGAAACTGTTAATAGAATTTCTAAAGTAATGCTTGATGATAATCAAAGAGACAATCCTGGTTTTAACGCGTCTCAAGTAAATAGCAGTGTGCAGCTTCCAGTTCAAGATTATTTTAAGCCTCATATTAGTTTTTCGGATATTGAAAGTATTGTTAATCTCTTTTCTGGTAATGCATATGAAAATGTTAATAAATGGATTGATGAATTTGAAGATGTTATAAATTCTTTAAAATTAAGTGATTTGCATAAATTAGTTTTCGCTAAAAGGTCATTAAAAGGTAAAGTGAAAATATTCAAAGTGACCCTAAAATAAATGACTGGTGTAAGTTTAAAAATCTTTTGAAATCTGAATTTGGTAAAGCTTTTAATTTAGCTGAATTGCATGAAATGTTGTGTAAGCGTAAATTAATGCCTAATGAATCTTTAGATGAGTATTTTTTGAAAATGAAAGAAATATGTTCGCAAGGTAACATTGAAGATGCTTCGTTAAAGACGGTATTGCAGATTTAGTGGTTAGGAAAACTATACTCTATTGTTGCGAAACAATACCTGAATTTAAACAAAGGCTAAAAATTTATGGCAAAATGAGGGCTGATAATGATAAGTTTAAAAACCAGAAATCGAAAGTAGACATGCAAACTAGGGATAGGTGTAAGCCTAATGCGTCATCAAATCGAAATCAGTCCAACGTAAATAAAGTGAAGTGTTTTAACTGCAATGAACTAGGTCATAAATCATCTGAGTATAAAAACGAATCAAGTGGAATAAAATGTTTCAAATGTAAGATGTTCGGACATAAGTCGACCGACTGTCAAAACGAAATTAGCGAGAAGCAAAGATCGTTGGTTCAGAAAATTCCAAATAACGGTAGAATTATGAAAACTGTAGAAATAAATAATCATTTAGTTGATAGTCTAGTTGACACTGGTTCAGATGTTACAATATGCAGTATACAGTTACAGAAAGACATTGGTTCTCCGAAATTAAATCCTAGTGACATAATACTGATCGGTAGCGAGGCGAAGGAAATTTCTAACGTTGGCTTTTTTATTTCTAATATTTTAATTGATGGTTTTACACTTCATACGAAAATTTATGTTGTTAAAGCGTTATGTAATCAAATTGTGTTAGGTTTGGATATAAAAAATCAGTTAAACTTATCCTTCACTGAGAATGGCCTTCAAATAATCTCTCAACGGAATAAAAGTAATGTGAATTTTATAACAGCTGAGTCACTTCGTAATGCTTATGGTACCGCTTGTTGTGTTATGGGAAATTTGAATATCGCCGTGCCATTTAGAAACGTTTGTGATCTTTCGCAATCATCTATCTTCTCTTTTAATGTAAGCAGTGATAGTTCTTTTATCCCTGAAAGCGGAAGTAACTTGGAATCTAATTACCTTGCTGATGTGGTGAATGCTATTTCTGTCAATGAGATTGATTTAACTCATGTTTCGAATGCCAAACACAAAGAAAGACTATGTAAATTAATTAATTCTTACCAGCCTCAAAAAAATAAACAATCCGATTTCAAGATGCAAATAAATTTAAGTGATGATATTCCAGTCTGTCAAAATCGAAGATACATGTCTTTCGCGGAACAAAAAATCGTTGACGAGCAAATTAAAGAATGGTTAAAAGATGATATAATAAAGCCTAGTAATTCTAATTATTCAGCACCTATAGTTTTGCGTAACAAGAAGGATGGTTCTAAAAGATTATGCGTTGACTTTCGGAAATTAAATAAGGTAATTAAAGACAAATTTCCACTACCTTTAATTCCAGAAATTCTCGATCGTTTGGAGCAAGCAAAGATGTTCACTACATTAGATTTAAAAAATGGCTTTTTCCACGTAGACATAGATGAGAAATGCACGAAATACACCGCATTCGTGACACACAATGGTATTTACGAATTTCTTAAAGCTCCTTTTGGTTTATTTATTAGTCCAAATGTTTTTCAAAGGTATATTTATTGTGTTTCCAGACTCGTTAAATGAAGGTGTACTAATTATTTATATAGATGATATAATCGTGCCAGCTAAGGATGAAGTTGAATGCTTAGAAAAATTAGAGAAAGTCTTCAAAACCGCTTCGGAATACGGATTGCAAATAAATTTCAGAAAATGCCAGTTCTTAAAGCGAAAAATTGAATTTTGGGGACATGTAATTGAAAACGGAACTATTCGACCATCACTTTCCAAAACTGTTGCTGTCCAAAATTTTCCACAACCGCGTAACTGTAAACAACTACAAAGCTTTTTAGGACTAACGGGATATTTTCGTAAATTCATTCCACACTATGCTAAGACAGCCAAACCTCTTAATGATTTATTTAGAAAAGGTACTGGTTTTAAGTTTGATTCCGAACAACGAGAACCCTTTTGTAAATTAAAAGAAATTCTCTCTCAAGCACCTGTTCTACACATATTTAAGCAAGCATATCTATTAGAACTTCATACCGATGCTAGTAGTCAAGGCTTTTGTGCTGTACTACTCCAACTGTCTGACGATGGTAGTTTTCGCCCAATCCAGTATATGAGTAAGAAGACTTCACCGCAGCAAGAAAACTCTGTAGTTACGAATTAGAAGCCCTTGCAGTTATATAAACTCTTAAGAAGTTTCGAAACTTTTTGTTAGGCTCCAAATTCAAAATTGTAACCGATAGTAGCGCTTTCCAGAAAAATTTGGATAAGAAAGATTTAACCCCTAAGATTGCAAGATGGGCAATGTTCATTGAAGAATTCGATTACGAAATTGTACATCGTTCAGGAAACCAAATGAAACATGATGATGCTTTAAGTAGGAATGCTTTAACTTTGACATCATATACAACCGATGTAAGTGAGAAAATTTGTTTAGCACAAGAACAAAATGAAGATGAGCACGTGAAATTGATTATGAATTTAGTCGAGAAAGAAGAAGAAAACGGATTCTTCCTGAGAAATGATATTTTGTATAAAATGGAAAAGATCTGCTAGTAGTGCCAGAAACATTACAAAACGAAATCATACAGAAGGTACATAAAAGAGGTCACTTTGCTGTAGAGAAAACTGCAAATGGTGTAGAGCAAGAATTCTATATTCCTAGACTGAAAGGCAAAGTTGAAAATGTAATTGCTAATTGCATAGAATGTATACTATACAACAAAAAGCAGGGAAAAGCGGAAGGATTTCTTCATCCTCTGCCGAAGGAAAACGTGCCCTTAAGTACGTACCATGTCGACTTTATTGGACCACTTCCATCAACGAACAAAAAATACCAGCACATTTTAACCGTGATTGATGCTTTTACGAAATTTACTTGGTTCTACCCAGTGAAATCACCAACTGCGCAAGAAGTTATTTCAAAATTGAGGCAACAACAGACTGTATTTGGAAATCCCGCTAGAATTATATCTGACCGAGAATTATATCTTAATTATATCTTTACATTGAAAGAATTTGCAGCTTATTGCGCCGAGGAAAGAATAGATCATGTCAAAATTACTACCGGTATTCCAAAAGTCAACGGACAGATTGAGCGAATCCATAGGATTTTGATTCCTCTCTTGTCAATTATCACATGAAGATTCAACAAAATGGTTTAAATATGTTCCAGATGTCCAAAGAATAATCAATAGTACAACTACGAGAAGCACGAAGTATTCACCTTTTGAATTGCTCATAGGTACGAAAATGAAGAACAAGGAAGATCTGAGGATCAGCGAGATACTGAATGAACAATATTTAAAGCAGTTGATGCAAGAACGTGATGAAATGAGGGAAGATGCAAAAAACAATATTTTGAAGCTGAAAGAGAATCGTAAACAGTTTAACAGAAGACGGAAGAAACTGAGACTATACAAGATTGGCGACTTGGTAGCAATTCAACGAACTCAGTATGGGATTGGTTTCAAACTACAACCTAAATTTCACGGACCGTAAAAAGTCATAGCCATTGAATCGAATGACAGATACGAAGTCGAAAAAGTAGGATGCCATGAAGGACCAAATATGACATCTACTGCGGCTGACCATATGAAGCCATGGTCAAATAATTGAAAATTGTGTCAGCTCAAATTTGAGGACCTGATACTCTTTTTTTTTCGGCTGACCATTGAAGCCATGGTCAAATAATTGAAAATTGTGTCAGCTCAAATTTGAGGACCTGATACTCTTTTTTTTTCGTTTTTTTATTATCTTTACAGGTACCCATGCTGATAGTGATGTCCATACAACAGACATCGGGGGCGATGTCTCCCAGGATGGCCGACTGCGGGAAATCAGAACCGCCAGCGAGGTGACGTCATCTGCCGCCAACCCAGCGCAGCGCAAAACAGCTCAGACGAGTTCCACACCTGGACGAGAACAGACGTGTTCTCTGTAAAGCCCCGTTCACACCAACGCGGTCACGCTTTCGGGCTTAAAGCGTTGACCAATCAGAAGCGAGCTCAGAGGCGGCATTTTCCGGACGAACGAAGAACGCGTGAGTTGTGTTAACTTCAACTTTTCGACGCTTCACGCGTGAGTTTCAAGCATCTCGTTTCAAACGTCCAGCTTATTCCACGGTTTTTAAATGTTTGCACTTCCAAAAATTCTTCGTGATGATAAAAGAAAAGTCAAATATCTTAATAAAAATTTCAGATAATAATAAAAAACTGCATGCGCTAATAGAGATAAATAGCTTTATAAATTGTTTAAAGGCAAAGTCTCAAGTTTATTAGAAATAATATTCCTTTATATTTAACCATAAATTATATATGGTTGACAATTTTTAAAAAATAATGATGGATTTCGAAATTTCAGATTTTGAATTTTTCTTAAAACATATTTACATCACTTTAAGGTTGCTCTTGTTGCTTAGTGGATAAAACGTTGACTTCTTGAGTTAAATATTTTGGATTGAAGTGTCACCAGGAGTGGTGTAGTAATGGAGTTGGCATTTAAAAAAATATATTTACAGAAAATATTATCGCTAGTTTCAGAGAAGCCCAGTTGCTTCTTCAGTTTCCTGAACGTGAAGTGTGAAAACCGTACTTACTCGCAAGGTACCTTAGCGCGGAGGTAACATGCTGAAGTAGAAAATTCAGTGTGACTTGCATTGCGGGTTCGGGCCTTGCTTTTTCCTACCTTTGATGGTACAAATACACCATTTTTTTAATATCTACTTTTTTGGGGGGGACACAAGAAGCTTATATTTATTTTTCACTTCATTTCATTCATTATTCATATAAACCTAATTTTCGCTCGACTTGTATGCATTATTCTTCTTTTGACAACGAGCATTTGGTATAATTCGTAAGGTGACCTGACTACTACAATCTGATTCTATTTCGGCTGATACGAGACTAGCAAAAGCGATACTGGTATTAGTACGAAGTTGCTGCTTCAATCTAATTAGAAAATTTAGTGGGTTCTGAAATTTAAACGAGTAAACCATTTTTTCAGAAAAATTAAGAAAACTATAATTTATACAGAAAAGAAGCTCGCTAGTATGTAGCTGATTTTATGGAATACTTCCGAGCATTTTAATGGCTTCATGTTTGTTTTTCTGAACATGCATGACCACTTTACGAACAATTTATATATGAACTAAACCAGAGGTTTAATCTTGATAATAAGTTTTCATTAATTTAAAGTACTTTTGCATGCACAAAATTCCTAATTGTGGAATTCAATTTTTAACGTAAATAAAGTAGTATTATATAAAATGAGGTTATTTCAATGAATTTTAGATAAAAGTGACCTTATAAAATAGATAATGGCTGTTCATTAATATAAGAATGACTAACTGAAGTAATTACTGTTACATTTAAGGTAAAAATATGTACATAAGGCAGAAACTAAAACATTTTTTTTAAATTGCTGTTGTTTATTAAGTTAAAAATAACGCTTTTTTTAAGTGTGATATTTAAATTAGTAATGTTGTAAATCCTAGATATATTTAAACAAAATATACTTTTTCTTGCATTATCTAAACCATTTACGGAAACATTTAAGGGAAGTTCATACATCATGCAAAAACATTTATGGTATTCTACCCCATGAAAATTTTGGTCTCCAAAATACTATTATGAAATTAAGATTTTTAAAATTATCATTCAACAAAATTCATAAATAAATAAAATTAGATATATACAGCGTCAGATATATACAACGATCCTTTTCAGGGATATCCTATTCCTGTCTTCCAAACGATTCTTTTCTGCGATATTCTGACAAAAATTAATGTTCTGTTTTTGAATAAATGAGGCTAGAAATTCATCGAATTGATGCGAAAGTAATTAAAAGAAATTTCGTTTCTTTCAAGCGCATTTCTTCAATTAAATTATTTGCATTTCCTTGCTGCAGTCATCTGTCACATATTAATATAAACCACTGCATTCTGCTTCTCTTACACAAAGTAAAATAAGTTTTAATTAATTAATCCATTAATCCAGAAATTAAATACATTTTAATTAAAAAATGTAATCGTAAATGTAATGTATAATACCACACAAAACTTTTCCGTTGTTTCCACACAAAGATCCATCTAGTGCGAGCACATGACAACTTTTAAAGCGAAAGTTGCCGCGCTGGTTCGAGTCGCGTCGCGTGGTGCTGGCACCAGGGTGCCTGGGCCGAAGGCCCTACTTCTCATCGAATATCATTAGTAGGTTTCTAACAATATGTATACAAAAAATAACTTACATTAAATTAATAATAGTTTTTTTTTGATAACCTTAAATGGAGCAGATGCTCACTAGAGTAAAAAATAAAAGAAGATATATACAATATTTACAAACTAAAGTCTCTACCTCAGCAGTGGTAATTATAATTAAATGTGCAGAAAGTCCAACGAGCTGGTGGTTCTGAAATAAAATACAGAATTAAGCAAGGAAAAGCGCCCACTTTTGGTGTGACAAAATAGAGGTATAAAAGTTACAAAAGACAAGTGAATACAATAGTTCATCTATAGAAACACAGGAGAGAGAGCAGCAGATACAAAGAGGCACATTAAATACAGAGGAGATCGAATTATAGCATACAATCGTTGAGTATCGCCATGGGGCGATGGAAATTATTATCGTCATTTATATCATAACTATACAAGGTGATGGAGGGATTATTTAAATTATATAATCCATCGAAAAAACGTCTGGCCAGGCGAACACAGTTCGACCTGACCAGTTCAATCTTTAATTCTTCATGAATTTTAGCATTCCTAATATACCATGGGGCACATACAATCTGTCTCAGAACACAGTTCTAAGCTGTCTGGAGTTTTGATCGAATGGACTTATTAGAATACGCTCATACCGGGCATGCATAACAAAGAATAGAACGCAACATGGTTTTGTAAATAAGTAACTTATTATCTATAGATAAAACACTGTTTCGAGCAATTAAGGGGTTAAGTGATGCTTTACGTGCTCGAAACTTTTTCAAACAACATGTAATATGTGGTTCCATGAGAATCTTTTACTGAGGATCACCCCCAAATAAAGGACCTGCTTGGCCCAGGGGATGGTCTCTCCATAGAGTTTCAGCTGATTTGTAAATTTTTCTTTTTCCGTGAACAAAATTGCTGTGCTCTTGTCCACGTTGATTTTGTCCTTCCATTTGGTCAGCCAAGTCTCAACTAATTGTATGTGATTTTGTAATCGTTGGATTGCTGAACCAATAAATGCAGTGTCAGGATCGCAGTGTCATCAGCATACATTGTGAGTGTAGTGTTGTCTGTGGTGGGATGTCGTTCACGTAGAGGTAAATAAAGTGGGGCCCAAAAGGGACCCCTGGGGGACCCCTG
>KK116650.1:55807-82903 GCA_000611955.2 Stegodyphus mimosarum | reverse complement strand
GGCGAAGCTTTATTCAGCTCGTGCAACAACGATTTGAATTTTCATAGAAAAAACGGCGTTTTCAGTCTGAATTGAACAAACTAAAGAATAGAATGAACTAAACAAATATAACTGTAACCAACATGCGAATATTAGGATAAAGTATGAAAATAAAATCTTTTAGTAATATTACATTTCACTTTAAACTGATCTTAGAGTGCTATGTGTTATATTAGCTAAGTTTTGCTAATGTAGACACCAAAGTTTCTAATCAACAAAATAATATACAAGGCGCATTAAATATGGAACTGAAACAGATTATTACTTTGATGACAGTGGTCACAAAGCAACGTAACGACAGCTGTTTATGTTATTAAGACATACTTCAATATAAATTTGGCGAAAGCATAACATGAGATACTCAAGAAATAAGTTGTTAGAAATAAACATAAAATATACCTCAATAAAACATAAGCTGTGCAAATTAAGATCGTTTTTTTTAGATAATGATTGTTTACTCTATAGAAAAAAAACTTTTACTTGCAGGAGATATATAGAGCTCTTACTTTGAAAGAGGCGAATGTAATTTGATATTTTGAGACAAATCACGACTCAAGTCTTTCCAAGTAGAAGCACTTCGCCAGATCACAGATTTCAGATCAGCTACCGAAGTCTTGGCCCCTTCTTGGGTTTGAACCCGCAATCTCTTCTCTGCAGCAGCACATTTTACCCACTTGGCTGTTCGGGGGCATTAGCAAGATCTGAACAATTTCTACTTAACCATGAGACTAGCATTTCGGTTATTTGATATGAATATTTGCAATCAGTATGATGTAATTTGTAATTGATATGTGGAAGGAAAGAAAAAGATGCAAACAATGCTGATAAAACATTAGACGACTAAAATTTCTCCGATGTTGCCCTTAGGCAACTGTATATTACCAAATATTATCCAGTCGCGTATTACTGTAATCATTACATTGGTAAATCTTAAATTTTACCCCATACAGTTTAATATTTTCCACTACCAACATATTACATGAAGTGTTTCGCAGATTTTATTGTATTTCGGTCTACTGATGCAGATGGTATTCGTTTTTGAAACGGAAAGATAGCAAACGAAACGTAAGGGCCAACTCAATCAGTTGAAGATAAACTCTTTTCTTAGCTATTTACAAAAGATTTTTTTTCTGCTTTCATTCTTGCTCATAATGTTTCTTTATGTTGTTCTCAAACGATCTGACCCCATGAACGCCTCTTTAATACTATTAGCGCAGTTCAGTATAACATCGCGTGCCGAGTACTTACTATACTGTTGCCTGCTTACGAGTTTCTAATCGATTGAATGCACACAGGTTTTATCACAGATTAATAAAATATATTTTGTCAAAATAAACACATCAAAGTTCTGGAATTTTGCGCACAAATACTTCCACAAGTGTCCACAGAATCACGCAGTACAATCAGTGTTACGCTTCAAACTGCTAAGAACGTTAAATATAACGCATTCAAAGCGCATCTAAAGAGAGCTAACACGGAAATATATCCGATCTCACGCTGATCTAAAAACTCGCAACAACTAAACAGCTCAGAGCAGTTGTTCTCTCTCGGCCCTTATATAGCTTTCAACCGGGCCGCAGAGATCTTTCTAGTATTTTCAATTTCTCGAAATGACTCGAAAGCACTATAATGATCGAATTACTGTTGCAGTTAATATAGTGATCGATTACATTTATTCAATCATAATGTGTATTACGATGACAGAGGGACCGGAGAAAAATGTCGCAAAATGGCCGCCAAGTTTTGTGAATTTTGGCGATTTCTCGCTAAATGTGGCTACAAAATAAGTCATGAAAACAGTTTTCAGGTTGGTAATATCTCAGCAATTACCAAGATGCCTAATGTTACGCATTTTTTTACACAATGATAAAAGGACTTGCCCCTTTATTCTAACTTTCCGGCAAAGCTTCTGTCTTTAGATTTCTTAGTGTCACATTACACAGAAAAATACAGTAATTTCACATACAACTGTCCCAAAATCATCTATCTATTTGAAAAAAACATTGCCCTATTCCAAAGGACTGCACTTCCCGGGCAGTACAATCCCTGGACAGGGAGCCATACTTACAACTAAGGCAATTCAATGTAATACTAAAACAATAATTTCGATAAATAACATAAAACAAATTAATATCTCAGCGTAAACTTATAAATTTTCAAAAAATAAGACTAAGGTTTTATACTATTTACACTAGATACATTACGTGCTATGGCCATAGTAAGGAGCTCGCTTGTCGTAATGAAAGACTTTACGCTTAGAATTCTATGACTTAAGGATCCGAACTACGACGTCATTCAGTCTGTTTAGAACTGTGCAAGGACCACCCCAATGTGACTGTATTTTAAGAGAGAATCGTTTCCGTCTAATCAGATTCCATAACCATACTTTGTCTCCTTCTTTGAATCGATGTCCAGCAGCTCTCTAGTCATATCGGTCTTCATCTTCTCCGTCACCAGGCTGATTTGCCCTCGTGCAAAACTGTGCTTCACTTCAAATTGACTTGAAAATTGTGACTGTACCTCCCAGGCAAAGTAAGCGCATCCGTAGCGCAACTAAGAAATCAAAAGAGCAGATGAAGATCATGACAGAAGAGCATCTGGGATGGAGAATAGCCGGTATTCTCGTGGACAGCACCGGGATAGGCCAGTAAGAATAGTGGTAACTTCTTGTCCCAGTCCTTTTTGTGTCTGGAAACCACCAGGGAGAAATTATTAAGGATGGTTCGACTAAACCTCTCTTACATAACATCTGACTGGGGATTTAAAGGTGTCGTTTGAGCTTTGTAAATGCCGAGTAGCGTGCAGCGTTCTTTGTAAATACCATGTAGCTTGCAGCCGTGGAAACATTTCTTCCTTGATCAGAATGTAACTGAAGAGACACTTCAAAATCTAGCACGACAATGCTGTAACATTACCGTGACAGCCCTTTGACCAGGAATAGGATACCCTTCAGGCCACTTGATGAAATAATCATTGACAACGAGGATGTATGTTTTGCCATCGGCAGTTCATGGCAGAGGTCCCAGCATGTCAAAAGTGATGTATTCAGAAGGCTCTCCTACATTGTTTCTTCGGTTCATTCTGACCTGCACAAGCACCGCAAGATTGGCACCACTTTTTCACATTTTCCCTTGGATTACTCCAGTAGTAGTATACTCGAACTCTATGTCATCTCTTCATTATTCCAAACCGGCCTCCTTTTGGATTCATGTTTAATTCTTTATGGATGTCTGAGATCCGGGATCTTGGAAGTACCAGATGCCATTGGAATGTTTTTCCATCATCCGTTTCGAACTTCCGATACAAGACGCGTTTCGGATTTGGAGTGAGTCCCATAGAACACAATACTGTTTTGTCGTAGGACTATAGATTGAAATGTCCTACCAGGTAGGTTTTCTCCTTGAAGACTCCAGTTATTCCACTGTGGGTCTAATGCCGCTGTGTTCCAACTGATCTCTTATGACTTCTTTGTCCCCCATGAGACAAATGCAATCAGGCTTTTCACAGACTGCTCGCCCCTTGATGGAGGAGTCGGCAGTGGAGTGGTAATCAAAAGGAACACTACCATATTAGCTACGTGGAAAGATCACTTAGTACCTGAGAATTTCGTCTTTCAAGCCGAAGCTGTGGCCATTAGAGAGGCCATAGCAGCTACAGATGACTATGATGGGAACATGTTTAGAATTCTTTCAGATAGCCTCTCAGTAATTCATGCCATCCGAAATCTTTTTCATCCTGCTCCGTTCATAGAAGATATACAATGCATGCTTCGTGAAAATGAGAGCTACAAGGCAATTCACGTTTCCTGGACAAAGGGCCACGCCAGGCACCAGAGAAATGAAAAAGCGGATGAACTCGCAAAGGAAGGAGCAAGCAATATAGATCCGCATATTGTGCCCATGCTGCTCCCAAAATCCCAGCTCGAGAGAAGAATCCTGACCTCTACACTACAACATTGGCAGGAAGAATGGAACGGAATTCCGAGGGGTAGAAAATCCCCTGTTTTTTACAACAAAGCTTCTACTGACCGTCTAATTTCAGCACCTTACATAACCCGTTTCGTCACAGCCCATAGTCCTTTTCCGGACTACTTCTGGAAAAGGGGTTTTGTTTCCTCTAATCTCTGCGTGTGCGGCAAGGCTGGATCCCCAGACTGTCACATAACAAGTTGCCCACTCACAGAGGCGTAACACTAGCGGTTGCCAGACACTGATTACCCATTTAAGCAATTCTTGATCAAGCATCCGGCCTCCCTTAAAAAATTAATGAGTATAATGGAAAACTAGAGGCATTTGCAAGGTCTGCGTCATGCAGATTGGTGTGCACCAGTTTATTGATTATGTATTTCTATGCTGTCTATGCAGTATCTGCACATCTGTAATATATTTATATATCTGTATTATGGAGTGCCTGTATATCTCCGTAACATAGGCATAATGAAAAGTATAATGTCCCTATAATATTTTGTATCTGTGTAGTATGTAGTAATGTATTTAGGCTCTATGTGTTTTCGTGCTGTCTTGTATTGGTATTTAGTATCTGTAACTTCATTCGTATTAAAAATCTGTTTAGTATATTTAATATCTATATAGTTTATTTTGTGCAGTTTACTATTTGTGATTCGCATTTTATATATGTGTAATAGTGTAATTAGTATCTGTATACCTGCGTTCTTTTGTCATTTGTCGTATTTGTATATCTGTGTTAGTATATATATATATATATATATCTGTATATCTGCGTAGTGTCTTGCATTAACATTTAGAATCTGTGTCTGCATTCGCATTTAATATCTGTGAAGCAAGTAATAGTGTATATAGTAGCTGTTTATCAGTATAATATAAAACTAAGTATCTATATCACTATTTAGTATCTGTGTAGTAGGTAGTAGTGTATTTAGTATCTGGATTTGTGCAATGACTTGCATTAGTATTCAGAAGCTGTGTCAACATTCGTTTTTAATATCTGTGTAGTATGGAACAGTGTACTTAGCATCTATGTATCTGTATAACATCTGCATTAGTATTTAATATCTGTTTCAGCATTCGTAATTACCTGCGAAATTTTATAAAAATCAAAATTCATTTTAGTATCTATATTTTAGTTATTGTCTATGTAGCAATATGTAAAATGTATAGTTTAAGGTCTCCTTCAGCATATGTAACATCATAATAAACTCCCCATACCTTCCTTGCGGGGCGCCGAGTGTGTCATACTAAACAGTTGCGGAATCCCAGAAAATACCCGATTAGTCTATGTAAGCCGCCCGGTTGTCCGGACCCACTTTCACCTGTCACCTGTTCTCCCATAGGCCTCGATTAGCCGATGTTGAAGTTGTATCTTGCCTTGCGACCGGAATCAGCAGGTCGTATTTCATTTCGACCCTGGAACAATATCGGCAGCATTCTGAGCAGAGCCTTCCAGACAAGGCGTCGTCGTTTCCACTAAAGGATATCTTCCAATGACGGATAATTATGTCCTCAGAGGCTGAATGCAGTTCGCTATTTTTAAAGTCAAAGGAATAATTATATTTCCTTAGAAAGTCCAATCCAAGTATGCAAGGACGCCAAGTATGGCGGCGTTTAGAAATTTCTCGCCAAATTTGGCGACAAAATAAGTCACCAAACCCGTTGTCACCTTGGCGATATCTCGGCAAATTACCAAGATGTCCATTTGCAAAATGTTAAATTGACTTGCCCCTGTATTCTTGCATCTCCGGCATAGCTTCTATCTTTAGGTTTTTTTTAAGCGTTAGATTACACAGAAAAATACAATAATTCCACATATACCCGCACCAGAATCATCAAGTTATGTACAGCATTCGTAACAATATTTATCTCATTATGTTTACTCCTGTTATGCTGATGTGTTACTCCTGTTAACTCTAATAAAGCTTGCAATTTTTTCTGAAAGGGAGGATTTAGTCAGTATGGAAAGGCATTGCCAGTTGACCCAAGGTACATCACTGGAATCCCCTATACTTTTACCCTTTTAGCTATACTTGTACCTGTTGGGCTTTCGCCACACCTTCAGATAACCAGTAGTTGATGATTGTACTGCAGAAACTCCATAGTATATCAGAAACTCCATAACTATTTCTAAAATTTTCATAGTGCAGTGTTTTGGTGTTTTCATTTTTTATCGTCTCATTTCATTTGAAAATTAGAGACTTCTCCCGATTGAAGCTGGAGTTGATAGCCCTTTTTACGGGATGTCAATTAGAGTTCTCATACGGTGATCAGTGTGATATACAATTCAACAAAAAGGTAATCTTCTCTTTGAACAATGCTCAGAACTGAGTAACGTTTTAAATTTCTCTAGTGAATATGCAGGTTTTACGTTATCATTTGAATCAAGTGTGTATTCTAATTTTCATTAATAAATAAAAGATATTCTGTTTCTAGTAAAATATCAGAAATCTTTTAAAAATGGTATCATTTATCTCAATGAAGCTGCATCAAACAAGATTTAATTGACGTATTTAATTATTAAAAAATACTGTGTGATTTTTCCGTATCTAAAGCAATGATGGATAATATTGTCAATAAGGATAATATTGTCGATAGAAACACCAAAGTTTGGCTTCAAAGAGAAAAATTGTTCAAAATACATATCCGAGGAAAAATGGATGTTTAGAATGTTGCAAAAGTAAGAATTTTAATCCTGAAAGAAAAGCCTCGAAGTCCAAGGACAGTTGCATGATCATTACAATGCTCATGTCAACTGTAAGCAAAATGATTAATGCCCATTTGAATCTTAAAAGGAAAAAAACTGTAAGGTGCATCGTAGATCTCCGCAACATACAGCCGAAAGCAAAACGTGCTGCGGAAATCTCTGTGAGAAACAATTATTCGGACTAAAATGGAAAAATGTTGTCACAATAGATGAATTTTCGGTATATATAAATGATCGCAATAAAGAGAGATCCATTTATTACCATCAAAGAAAAAATTCTTAAACCATGCTTCAAGGAATCTAAAGAATGTTTTCAAAGGGATTTAAGATTGATGCTTATTTTTTATATAACGACAAATAAAAATTAAACACAATGCAGAAAGCTATTAAGGTCATCTCCATATATTATAGCGAAAATATTCTTTACCCTATTTGTAAATATGAAATACCTTCTCTTTACCCACCGTGCATTAATCAGTACAACTGCATCAAAACAAAGCAAGCAGCCGCACGTTAAAATCCACTGTCAATTTACAGGGAAAAATGGAAGAAGAAACCTGTATCAAAACTATACCCTTCACTCATATCCCTACTAAATATCCTGATGTATCATCCACGAATTTTTGCGCTTTTAACTTTTAAAAAGCGGAGTGTCCAGACGTCAACCTACAACCCACCTTGGACTTTGGAAAGCTTATAGAGACATTAGGTTGCTTTTGAGGCTGGAGACGTGAAAATGAGAAATGCCTTCGCCCAAACTCGAGCCTGGACCTCTCGAAGACGCCAAGTGTGCTAATCTTTACACCACGAAGGCATATTAAAAGGAGGGAGAAAATAGCTTATACACGCCTCCTTTTAAAGGGCGACTGGGGATTAGGGAACACAATCGCCAAGTCACGGTGGTGAAGAATTGTCCTCCACCAACCATTTTAGTTCGGGCGCCTCTGCAGAGTCATTATATTTTTTATTTTTGCTGGAGACGTGAAAAATGAGCAAATCCCTCGCTGGCCCTCGAACCTGGACCTCTCGAATACGCGCTGAGTATGCTAACTGTAACACCCCGAAGCAGACTGGAAGGAGGGAAATAACAGTTGTTGAAGAGGATTGAGATGAAATACCACTTACCCTACTAAAACAAAAGCTTCATTGTCTTAGAAATTACCGTGTACAAAGAGAGGGAAGAATTAGGGTTATCAAATGGAACAAAAGGAGCACCTATAACGTTCCCTATAAGCAACTATAACTCCGCTATAAGCAAGATTTCTGTCAAAATGAAAACAATTCGTTACGAGGCATTCAATGACTAATTGGTGCTTTCGATGCAGATTTACACAGATAAAAGTGCACGTGGATGCGGGCCTTCATCATAAACCTTATGATAATCGTACAAGTTTTGTTGATAGCAAACGCAAGCTGAATGAAATGTACGATATTCTGCTATCTGTCAACAATAATAAAATTGCCGGCATTTATTTGTCTCAGTTAAGAACTGAATTTTCCTTCTTTTATCCGCAATTCCTTTATTTTACTGACTTGTGGGAAGCTGCTGTAAAAAGTGAAGTTCCGTCTTATGAGTCAAACTCAGTTCGATTCGATGCCCATCTGGATTGTAGCCATTGTTGCTGCCATAGATAGTAGCTCTGTGTAACAAATTCTGCACGTTGTGTACCCGAAACCACTAGCAAATTTATTAATTTCATATCTTCTTCCCATTATACTGTATATGTACAATAAATATAATTCTGTCGATTGTTTCTTTCCTGGTATAGTAATTTTAACGGCCAGCACTTCAGTTAGACTTATTTTTAATTACAATATTCAAAACCCTTCCCTGCGCTATTAAAATATGTAAACGATCACAGTTTAAGCGAAAAGGAAACAATATATCATAAGACAAAAATTGGTATAATTTGGAAAAAAGGTGGGTACGTTTTTAGTAAAATTTATTCTTCTTGTTTACATTTAATTTCTTCTCACTTCTTAAACATTCAATAAGTATTTAATACATTTCAATCAAAATCAAATTCTAGGCTAAAGCGTAAATTTATGATTTCATTAAGGAACAATTTCTATGAAAGGAAATTTTCATGCACTAAAGAAAGAATCATTATCTTGAAAACCATGTGAACTTCTAGAATACCCTTAGTTCAGATGCGTAATAACATGCAGCAAAAACAGCTTTTCTTTGTATTCAATTCTTGAACAGCAGAAAAATAATTATTTCGTATTTATTTCTGCATACTACATAAATATATCTAGGTTTCAATTAAATCATGCATTATCACATAAATTCTCCAAGTGATTTGCCAGGATTAGTTGTTTTACATCAAAGAAATTTGTCATAAAAATCGTTTTATATTTCAAGAGATTTAATAATAAATGATTTTATTTATTATTTTGACCAAAGGTCTTATCACAAAAAATCGCATTTGTACACCACATGACTTCCTTGCAGAGAATATTAAATTGCGCGCATTTTTTCGCTGCATTTCATTTAAACTTATTTCCCCGAACTTCATTAGAGATATTTTTCTCATTCTATTAATTCAATTCTCAAGTTCGTAGAAGAGCAAAAATTCATAAAACCTCAAAATACTTTTATCAAAAATTGAAAAACATAGAACGTGTGAAACACCAAAGACAGTCAAAACAATTAAAAAATTTTTAGAATTAAAATTAGATTTTCTACGCAAAAACAAGCAATTCGGCCAACGGGCAAGAAGACATATTTTTCAATGCACAAAACTGAAAGTTTACTTTTGGTCCCACTCGGCGAAAAGCCGCTGAATAATTGATAAATTTCAAACAATCCATTAAACGTTACAAAGAATTTAAAACATGTTAAAACAAAAAATTTTCAAACAAGCAATATCCCAATTCAAAACTATTAATGAAACTTAACGAAAAAATGAACAAAAACAGGAGAGGAATTCAATCAACTTCAAAGCCACTTCGTCAAGGGAAAGGAACTTTGAAATCTCTCTTCTACAAAAATCCTTGCTTTTCTGTATCCAAAATTAGCCGATGAACAATTTCGATGTATTTTAGTTATAATAGTTCATACGAAAATTCTGGCCCTTCCCCAAAGCAAGAAAAAAGTAAATTCTAATTAGAATCCTAAACTTTAAATAAAGAGAATTCTATTTTATTTAAAGAATTGAAAAAGAAAATGAAAAAATAAAACACTTCAGTGAAAATTTTAAATCAAAATTTTAACCTTTAAACGTACAGCATATAATCCAAAGAATGTAAAATGCAATAAAACTTTTTTCATCTAAGGTTATAAGCAATAAAAAAAGCGAGGCGTATAAGCAATAAAAAAGACAGGAGCGCAGCTACATGTTATAGCAGTCCTATGTACAAAATTGCAACGCTCTGAGGCTATTCGTTTTTGAGTTATGCGAGATACATACATACATACGTACGTACGCATGTACGTACAAACGTCACAAAAAATTTCCCCTGAATCCATTTTGAAAGCTTTTTGCAACCCACTTTGGGAGAAAAATTGTTTATTCTGTCCTAACGTGCAGATCTCACGCAAAAACATCTTTAAATTGCATTCGATAGCGGTCAAAATGGATATTTTAGTTGAGATATATTACCTAAAAATTTTTGCCATTGCAATACCTCCTTTACTTTGTACAAGGAAATAAAAAGCTAAAAATGGCAGTTTGCCATATTAAAGAAAGCCGCAGATTGAAACGTGTCATTCGATAATTAAAATGATCAATGGCACAATGATATTTGAAACTGTTATTATTATTCTTGGTATAATATACGCAGGATATACATCTATAAGCACAGAATATACATCTCCGTAAGAGAAAGAGTGCTTTAGTGTAGGGAGTAATAAGAAAAACCGGCTCATTTGTATGTTATACATGGTCAATCTACGAAAACTGTCATGCACCTAGCAGCTAGCATATTTGTAGCTGGCATCTAATCAGCAGAGCTCAAATTATCTTTCCAGCTGCTAATCGGCGGCATCTGAAGTATACACAACCAATTTTTTGTAACAATTATGGCAATCAAATTTGCTTTAAGTTAAAGATTTTAACCTTCATGAGATTTTAACCTTCAAGGATTGATACTACACCATGAGTCAGAATGGCGTCTAATGTTTATGAGAAACAACTTACGAACCATGTCATTCCGATTATATTCATTGAACTGCTATATTAACCAGCCTGCAATGAAATTCGAAGACTTAGCAATGTAAGGTATTTCTCCCGCCTTCTTTGCATGCCTTCGTGGTGTAGTAGCCAGCACGCTCGACGCGTAACCGAGAGATCCGTGGTTCGATTCCCGGAAAAGGCCTTGCTAATTTTTCATGTCTCCTGCTTCAAAATATGTAATGACTCTACAGCGGATAAAATTTAGCGCTAAAATTCAGGCTATTCAATACTCAATTAGACTGATTTATTGAGTATTGAATTGCATTTAACTTGTACACTGTCACTAATCTTTCAATATATTTTCCGTTTTTTCAGACCAGCAATTCAAACAGTGCCAACTGTTTAAAAAGTATAATGTGATAACACAAAGAAATGAATTTAACATTATGAATATAGTAACTACTTCATAATTCCTTATTCAATGTTTCTTAAAGAAATCTTGAAAGTGTGTCAGATCCAAGATAGCAAAAATTATTACGAAATATGTTTTTAACAGTCTCTATTTTCTCATGATTGTTAAATGCCTTTCAACTTGCAGAGGCATTAGGTTTTTTAGGAGCAGGAGCACATGAAAAGTGAGCCATGCCCTCGCCGGGACTCGAAACTCGGAGCTCTCGAATTACGCGCCGAGTATGCTGAGCGTTACACCACGAAGGCATGCTAAGAAGGCTGGAGAAATACCTTATATACTCCCCCATTTTTAAAGGGCGACTGGGGATTAGAAAAGCCAATCGCCAGATTCTGTTGGTGGAGAATCATCATACCACCTTTATTAGTTCGGGCGCCACTGTAGAGATATTAGGATTTTTGATGCTGAGAGACGTGAAAAATGAGCAATGCCCTTTGATTAAAGAATGAGTGTGCTGACTGTTACACCACAAATGCATGCTAGAAGGCGAGTGAAATATTTTATAAACTATGCATATGAATGCAAATTTTCAGTTAGGCTCACAGAATCAAATAGATTGTAAAACAGCACGGTAATCCATGTTTTAAATATACTAGCATTTCTAGATACAAAGCAATAAATAACTGATATTTTGTTTATACTTTCAAGTAACGTTTACTTTCAAATTTTCTGAGTGCTATAATTCCCATTAATAATATAAATTTTACTTTATTTTATTTAACTTGCAACCCAGATGGGGAAGTGGTTAGTGACTCTCTCGTACCGAAGGAACCGGGTTCGAATCGCGGAGAAGGCTTGGATGTAATTTGTTCGTCTCATCATAGGAGGCAACAGTGGTCCACTTATTAGATGCTGTCATAGTAAAGGGGACCACACCTTAAGACCTTAGTAGTGGTCCACCCCTTCAAACGGATGGAGCCCACCGTCGGAAACAAATAGAAATTATTTAACTTACCCAGAAAATAATCTTTCTCAAAACACCATTAAATGAAATGTCAATTTGCGTTATATTTTGATGAATAATGGATGCAAAATATGTAGAGTTTGGAGTTTAATTAAAGCACATAGATATTTTTCATTCAAATATGAAAATGGAGCCTGTTCATTAACGAAGCTTTGTATATTAAATAACACAATTCTGATTAATTGCGCCCGTTAAATGAAAATTTCTTGTACGTTTCTTTAATATTAAGAAAAAAAGGTTCTTGATTATAGTCAGCTAAAATGCTTTTAATGTTCAGTTTATTAGATTAATTCAGTTTAATCTTATATCTGGAAGCACAAAATCTTTTCTTTGTTCTTACCTAAGCATGGAAATATTAACATAAGACGATTAAGTAAAGCAGTTTCTTTTCTGAAAAGTGCAAAAAGAATATTTTGCTTCATTAGGAAATAATAATCAGTAAAATAAATGTGTCAATTAATTAAAAAAATAAGATTTTATTAAAACATTATGTATTACACATAATTTATGAAATGATTTTTTAAAAAATATATTAAAGCAGGATGATATAAAGTATTACGAATTACATTACTTCTCCTAAACGTTTATTACTAGATCTTTTCCTTTATTTCATTTATTTTTCTGGTTTAATCTTTTCTTTCCAAAAATATATAAACAAGTATTGTGAGAGAATTACTTAATAAGAAATAAGAATACGATTGGCATAACGCGCTTTTCCAGTAGCATAATTAATGAGCTGTCTTTGCCAATGCTGTCAGATTATGCATTTTTATTATAAATAGTAATAAGTGGTTTTTATTTTCAATTTCCTTATTTCATTTGTCTATGTATGCAATAACGTTACATTTCTATACGTACACTGCGAAAAAAATGGGACTGTATATATCTCCCGTTCTATTGCCAATATCGCCGAAATTCAACTTCCGTTATTTTTATCTCGAAAACGCGACTTAGGATATATACTAGATTTATATGCAGCATTGTTCTAACGCACGTATTTTGACACGAAATCGGGCATTTTCTGATATGACATGCCAATTTTTTTCCATATTTCGATTCTGCGACTCAAGTTATGCCTAAATATTAAATTTTGTAAAATGTGGTGCGAAACTTACGGAGAAATTCAAAAAATTATCTCGACGTATTCTTAGTCCAAAGGGGCAGTTTGCCCCGAAGGACTATTAATTTCGTTTTCGCATTTTGGGTTGGTTCACTATAAATGTCAGTTCACTTTACACATTGTTGCCACCAAATATCAGAGCCCTTTATTATATTTCAAGAAATTAAATAACGAAGAATCTGCATAAATGTATGTATGTTTCTCGTATTATCATAAAACAACGGTACCTAGATGCATCAAATTTTCAATGGCGTACGTTTCCACCCGAATATGGGCATTTGGAATTCGTAATTTGTTTTATTATCTATTTCATGTTTTATAAAACTTTAACGAATTTTTGATGAAAAAACTCAACGATTTCAAAGCGACCAATGGCAGCACATTACGAAAACGAAAACATTTTTGTCTCCAGCTGAGGGACTGTGTATCGGAAATTCTAAAGATATGCTCATTTTAAAATTATTTTGCTATTGAACTGAGTTTTACGGTTTAAGTGCGAAGAACATGATATTTAATAAATAAAGATAACGCACAAAACGCTAAACATCCCTTTGGGCGTAATAAAAAATCTAAGAGCTTTCAATTTTTTTCCATATTTTAATTCTACGACTCAAATTATGCCAAACTGCCAAGTTTTGTGAAAATGGCACTAGTAGATTTTAGAAAATTAGCTCTCAAAATTTTATCTACTCAATTGAATTTGGTATATATTTGTTAACATCTCTTTTTTATTAAACTTATTTGATTCTTTCTTTCACATTTGGAAATTATGGTTCATTCCAAATAAGATTCATCCATTTTTTGTGGTTTATTATTTAATCATTTTTATACATTTTTCGAAAAAATTCATAATTATAAGTAATAATATGTTTAACATCATCTTAAAGTAGATGTATTTCCAGGCACACCTGCAAAAAAATCACAGTTTTTTAATTCAAAATTTTCTAAGGTATACATAAATTTAGATATTGGCGTGTTTTGAAGTTTGACATATTTGTTATAAGCGATAATAATGTCAAATGTGGTTTACGCACTTTGTTAAAATTATTTGAAAGTATGAACGATGACTTCTTTCACGTTCGTCTACAATGAAAAAGAGGAAGGGGAAATAGGTTGCCATAAATTCAAAAGCTCGCCAAGTGAATCATTCTTGGAGCAAACGAAAAAAAAACATATGCCAAGATAAATTCTTGAATTTCTCCGTAAATGTCGCACCAAATTTTGCAAAATTTAATATTTAGGCATAATTTCAGTCGTAGAATCCAAATATGAAAAAAAAATGCAACGTGATTTCAGGAAACGCCCGATTTAGTGTCAAAATACGTGTGTTAGAACAATGATGCATATAAATCTAATATATATCCTAAGTCGCACTTTCGAGATATGAAAAACGTAATTTGAATTTCGTCAATCGGCCCAGTAGAACGGGATACATAGAACTCTCTCATTTTTTTTTCAGTCTACATAAATTAATTTTTATTTTGGTACTTTAAGTAGTAACTAGATTGTTTTGCCTTATTTCACCCTTCTATAAAATTGAGATGTCCTAACCAAAAATATGTGATGTAATGCAAATGACAGAGCTAAACGAAAGCTTTTTGAGAATAAATATGTGTATGATTGTCAGGAAGAACTTAAGCGGGACAGTCTTTGTTCCGTCATTGGTTCCGAAAATGTTGCCATTATTCTAAATAAAAATTTAAGATATTTCAGTCTGAATGGTGATCTATGCAGAAAATTGATATCATTCTCTATGTAATAAGCTTTTATCATTCTGCGTATTCTTATTTTATTCTTTCACCTGGTTGAAACCTTTCTGTTCAGCAATATATAGTAAATCAACGTAAATGAACAAAAACTGGAAATCCTGAAACATATATGAAGATATGAAAGTATAACTGCCAAATAAGTCTTAATCGTGACCCAGACAGGTAGCTGTTTCTATTATGACTGTAAGATATTTTATTATTATTGTAAAGAATAATGTCAAGTTCAACAATTAAATTCTATATTTGATGTCAAACGTAGAAGTTTGATTATGCTGTCTACTTAATTTCTATAATGAACATGCTGTATATGATACCAAATGATAAAATTTTGTTTTCGTGCTCTTAATTAATATTCAGTTTAAAGTAGGAATTATTCAACTTAATCCAATGCAACTTAAAATAAATCTGCATTCCTTGTTGCAAAGCTTATTTAATCTTCCTGATTTCAACTGCCTTTGACTCAGGGGAGCATTAACCAAATGGTAAGTGAAGATTAGTAATGAAATGATCAATAATAAGTGATATTAGCGATTTTAGTGAAAGTAACTAAGCTTTTAATAGATGATCAACATGAAATGGATACTTCCCAGTTTAAAACACGTGAAAATATATATGCTAAATAAAATACTGAATGTTGAGAACTATTTTCTCTCTAGAGATAAGCATTATTTTGAATACATAAGGACTGCTAAATCTAAACGGCTTAAAGTACTATTATTTTAAAAATCTGATAGCTGTGTTTCAAAAACTCTATCTTAAGTGGCATTTATTTTGACAAATAGCAGCAAGCAAGTTTATTAAAATATATGATCAAAACAATAGCACTTATATGCCTGAAATAGCGTATATAAAAACTACAATAATTAAGTAGCCGCGATTTAAGAAATGTGCCGAAATAATGTAGTTATCATATTGAGGATTCGAGTGCATTTAAAAATTGATTAGCCAAATTGTATATAGGTAAGAGAAGTAAAGTTTCTGATCCAAAAAATTGATGGTAAGTCTTCAGTGAAAAGCATGAATTGCGGTCCTCACAACATATAATTTATTTAAAACGCACTGCATGGAAAAAGAGGAATGTGCCATGAGGATTTTCGTTTAAAACGGAAACTGGCTCGTATCCACGTTACACATGGAGAAAACCAACGGAAATGCCAATGCAGCTAGCAGACTCCCCGAGACTCGAGCCCTGACCCGAAATATCACTGATCGACGACTTTTGCTGCTTGGCTACTGGCAGGCTCCCACAACATACTTTCATTATTTTTACAATGTGTTGTATGTGTCTGTATGTTTGTCTCGATGTTATCCTGTATGTGTATGACAATGTTTCCATCCATTGTAACGCATATATGAAACTTTTAATATTTCTGCTTTCTGTAGTTGAGATTTCTGCACTCATATAAAGAGTTGATTAGATTTTCTATTAAATTTTACAACTGGTAGAGGTACACTGCGGGGGGGGGAGGACAGCCCTATATCTACTGGGCCGATTGTCGAAATTCAAACTGCTTTTTTCATGTCTCGAAAGCGCGACTTAGGATCTATATTGGATTTATATATAGCCACTGTACAAACATAGGTATTTTATTACAACATCGGACATTTTCTGAAATAAGATGCCAATTGTTTCCTTCATATTTCGATTCTACGACTCAAATTATGCCTAGATATTAAATTTTGTAATATTTGGTGAGAAATTTACGGAGAAATTCGAAAATTTAACTTGTCGCATTTGTTTTTCAGTTTACGACAAGAATAATTCACTTGGCAAACTTATTTTCTGTTTCTCTTTTTCATTGTCCAGGAGCGGAGAAAAGTTCATAATTTCAAATAATTTTAACACAGTGCGCAACCCACATTTTCGTTACGATCGCCCTTCCCATTATCTTACCTTAAGCACATTGCAAATGTGCAACTTATAAATAAATAGCAGACATAATAGTTATCTGGAACAGCGAATAAACGTATCTTTCAGTTCTGTATGAGTGTCAAAATGGGGATTTATAATAAGAATTCATTTGACTGTTTTTAATAGGTCATAGTCCTTTGCAAACCTAAAACCTGAAATCCTGAAACGATTTGGGAATAAATACCTCAGACAAGTATAATAATATGCCAAATTTGCGCCAAATAATAATAAATATACGAAATTTCGAAACGCGACAAAATGTAAATTCTGGTATATCTTAGTACATTTTGAACAAAAACCTCTATGTATTTGCAGGTATGCTTGGAAATGTGTCTACTTTAAGATGATGACAAAATTTGTATAGGTTATAATACAAAATGTTTTTCGAAAAATTTATAAAAATTATTAATACAAATTTTAAAAATAAGTCATAAATAATAGGCGAATTTTATTTGGGAATAAACATAAATTTCGAAAAAGTATCAAAGGAAGAAGCAAATAAGTTTAATAAATAAGAGATATTAATAAATATACACTCTTAGACCAAAAAAAAACGACGCACCAAGAAGGAGTTATCCGAATGGGGCGAAACTCGGCAGAAGTGGTGTACATATACAGAAAAACAAATGATTACAGTTTGAGAAAATTGGATGAGTTATTGAAGTGATAGAGCTTCACAAAGTGAAAATGTCAGTAACGCATTTGTTCACCTCTGGCTATTATGCAAGCAGTTATTCGGCTTGGCATCGATTGATAGCGGTTCCGGATGTCCTCCTGAGGGATATCGTGCCAAATTTTGTCCAACTGGCGCGTTAGATCGTCAACATCCCGAGCTGGTTTGAGGGCCCTGCCCATAATGCTCCAAACGTGCTCAACAGGAGAGAGATCCGGCGAACTTGCTGGCCAAGGTAATGTTCAGCAAGCACTAAGGCAAGCAGTAAAAACACGTGCAGTGTGGGGACGGGCATTATATTGCTGAAATGTAAGCCCAGAGTGGCGTGACATGAAGGGCAACACAATGGGCCTCAGAACTTCGTCGACGTACCGTTTTGCTGTAACGTTGCGACGGATGACAACTAAAGGGGTTCTACTATGAAATGAAATCGCACCCTAGACCATCACTCCTGGTTATCAGTCTGTCTACAGGAAGCCAGTCAGGTTGGTATCGCTCCTCTGTCCGGGGCGTCTCCAGACTCGCCTTCGCCAGTCATCGGGGCTCAGTTCAAAGCGGAACTCACCACTGAGGATTTTTCTACTCCAGTCAATGACATTCCAGTGCGAATGACCCCGACACCATTGCAAGCGGGCTTGACGTTGTACAGAGGTCAATGGTAGTCGGCGCAAGAGGCGCCGTGACCTGTGACCCCTTTCTGTGAGACGTCTATGTATGAATGGTCCTTGCTGTCACTGAAGCACTAGTTGAACGTACAATCGATGGTAATGATACATCTGGGGCTATGAGTGACGCTGTGATGATTGCTCGGTCTTCACGTTCTGTCGTTTCTCTAGGCCTACCGCTTCCTATTTGACACTGTGTGCGGTTCACTCATTCTTGCCAACGTCGTCTAATAGTGGCATCGCTCCTGCTCAAACGTCGAGCCATTCGCCGATAAAGCCAACCGGCTTCTGAGCCCAACTACACGACCTCTCTCCAACTCTGACATCTGCGCATATCTTTGGCGCACCTGTATGCGAGGCATAGTTACTGTCTACCAGAGTACACGAAATGAAATTTGTGAAGAATTTATGACCTGAAATCGCAAATTCTCCTCTTAAATATCTTGACAGTTGCGCAGATCAGATGCGATGTAGCGACAACCGTTCATTCATTGGCAACCAAAATCTAAAATTTTCCATTATCCGTCGAAACCTGTATGCATAGAACCTGTATGTATGGAGACAACATATTCGATTTTGGCAAAAATTAATAATTCGGAAATGATACTTTATATGGAGCTCTGAATGGATATTCGCAAAAACATGTATTATGATATAATCCAAATTTTATCAAATTTGCCATTTAGAACTCGTACATGACTGAAAGCAGCTTGATAAATTTTGACCACATGTCATAAATCGGAAGTATTACTTTACTTGAAACTCTTCAGAGGCATTCTTAGAAAAATTTAGAACACCTGTAATAAGAGTTTAATCTAAAATAATACAGCACATACTATCTCTATTCCATCTAGAGTATTAGTAGAGTAGTAGTATTTATTTAAATGGATCTGTAGAAGAAAATAATTTTTACAACAGCTTTACATTTGCAAATTTCCAAAACTCTTGTAATGCAGGAGTCTCCTCCTCTTAATGAATGCCAATGTTCCAATAGCTGTGACTGAAAAGCTGTGTTGCAGCTGTACAGTCTACGCCTTCAGATAAATATGATAAAGTTTTATTAATATAGCAGATACTACACTCTGCTCTATTCTTGAAGTTATTACTAATCTGGCAGATAATACACTCAGCTCTATTCTTTAGTTTCCAGCCATATGCATAAAGGGCTTGCGGAGATGAATTGAACTCATGTAGATTAGTACAAAAATGGATCGGATGGTGTTAGGAAGTAATTCTGAGATGTTTGTTTGAAACTCTAAACTTTCCGGTATGGTTCCGCTTGGTAGACGATACTTTTAACCTGTTTGAAGGTAATAAAGATGATTAAAATAAAGTTCTTTCAAAATTGAATTCCATTGAATCTGCTATTCAGTTCACTTTTCAACTTGAGACTTGCAATTCTCTTCCATTTCTCGACATTCTGGTCACACGTAGCACATCCAACTTCAGTACTACGCTTCACCGTAAACCTTCATCGATTTGCCTTCCACCACACTTCAAATCATGTCATCCGACTAAACAAAAGTTAACTTCATTTTATTCCTATGTTTTACGTGCTCTTCAAGTTTGCTCCTCCAAACTATCCCTTGATCATGAACTAAATTATTTAAAAGGAATAGCTATTGACAGGGGCTTTTCACCCAACATTATTAATCAAGCAGTTAAAAAATTCTCATCTCAACACACCAAAAGGCAGACTCTTGTTTTAGGAGATTATAAAAATTCTGTTGTCATTCCGTTCTTTCCATCAATTAGCTATAAAGTTGCACATATTTTACAGAAATTTAACTTTCGGCACGTTTATTCTCCCATCAATAAAATTCCGAGTTCCATACTCAAGGACACCATTCTGGATATGAATTCCTGGGGTACGTACAGTATTCCTTCAGTGTGGTTTTATTTACATTGGCCAAACGAAGAGAGCCTTAAAATTTCGCTTTAAGGAACGTGAGACATATGTTAGAAGAAACTCTAGACGCATTTCACATTCAAAAAAATCTTTTTGTTCTAGTTAACGACCCTAATTCCAGTCCATCTTTGCCTTCATCAACCTTTAAAGAAATTATGTTTTAGTCCTGGCTTCATCAACAGATGGCGCCAGTAGCTT
Source organism: Stegodyphus mimosarum (assembly GCA_000611955.2). Classification (NCBI taxonomy): domain Eukaryota; kingdom Metazoa; phylum Arthropoda; class Arachnida; order Araneae; family Eresidae; genus Stegodyphus; species Stegodyphus mimosarum. The sequence continues at coordinate 62,392 of KK116650.1, read as the reverse complement.
GTCTCCTGTCCAGGCTTTCTTATCTTATCTAATCATTAAATCTTATCTCGTTCGGTTTCGCTTTTGCAGCTGAGGAAGATGGTTCCGTAAAACCATCGAAACTAATCCTTTGAAAATATAACACCGATTTTTGTTGTTTGGCTTCTAAATTAACTTTGAGATGTTCGAAGATGTTGTTATGTTTTGTGTCGGACAGTTTCTGACTTTGCGTTGGCGATAACATATTACATAGAGAGATTTCGCTATACACGTTGAGATCTAGTCATGGTATTCCCGCTAGATATTGAATGGCTTCTGTTGAAGTTGCGCGTTGGGCCCTGTACATATGCGATAGGCAGGGACGTTGGATTGAGGTATTGTTAAGTTTTGTATGTTGGCATGTTTTCCTCAAGCAGAGGCACCAAGTAAATGACTCGTTCTTAAAAGAAATTTAGCAAAACCTAAGTTAATATGAAAATGAATGTATATTTGATGCATTAATGGCAGTAAAATCATTTCAATTTCTTTATATTGCTTTTTAGTATTGAAATATACAGTAACTGTACATAGATATGTACCATTATAGGTATACAGAGTAATCATTGCATTTTTCATTTCATATTAATCAGGCTACATTTATTGTTGAACAATATCATAGAAAAGAGGTATTAGATATTAACCCGAAAATTTGCCCATTGTAAATGTGCGTCTAGTTTCATAATTGGTATTTTACACATACATATCCTCTGGCATGCTTTCGACAAATTATTAGCTATCTAAATGATGGGAATTTAGTCCGTTCTGCTTGCCGATGGAAATAGCCTTAAGGAAATTAAACTATCCTCATCTTCCAAAATGCTAATACCCAATAGTACCATTTACGTTACAGGTCACCCATTGTAACAGTTAAATATCCGTCTTCAAATAGGATATCTATAACTGCAGAACATATTCTAAGTAAGATCTCGTTATGCTTCCGAATGTGGACATTAATACATTTGGAAATCTACACTTTACATCATTCTTATAATTTACCAAGTAATTTTCTAAAAATAATACTAAACCCGGAAATGAAGCTGAAAGTCACGATTTGCTACTTGAGTATTATAACCGTTAAACTATTTAGGTAGTTAATCAACCTTAATTGCTACAAGCGTTTAGTGGATCAGTGTCCATTACAATTTATTATCGTGACTACCTATCCCTTCCTTATAATTAAATATATCTCACTATAATGGTTGCCAATGAGTAAATGCAATTCAAGAAAACTGAGAAAACTTAGTAGTAATTTTAATAATATAGATTATTATACCTTATGATTTAAAAATATATAATATTTATAACATGATAGCGCATTAAATGAGACAGCCCTTTGAAACTATACTTGAAAAAGGATCTAGAAGTAATGCACACTAACTCCTTTTGATTTCTAAACGTTATGATTTAATCGTAATTATGTATAACATTTGTATATCTGGAACATTATTCTGTCAAATGGACAGAACTATTAAAACCAATTATGTATTTCATGTATTGCCTCCAGTTTTAAATATCAGAAGTTTCAAAAAGTGTAGTTTCACGTCACTAAATATATTGTAAGGAATTGAGAGCAATATGATGTCATATACTTCGTTAATGTAGAAGCAATAATATTCCGACCTTCAAATAACTTATATTCAATATTTTCTTTCTGGGACTTTTCCCAATCTATGGATTAAAAAGTATAAAGTAAAAAAGCTTTGTAATTATTACAATTCTTGATATTTTGTAACTAAACGCAAAATTATAATAGGGAGTAAACATAAAATTGTTTTGGGACATCAACAGAATTTAGTTATAGCGCAGAAAAGAGTTATAGCATAGTTAGTTATAGCATAGCATATAATTTAGTGTACCATAGCATATAATTCAGTTATAGCATAGCATATAATTTAGTGTACCATAGCATATAATTCAGTTATAGCATAACATATAATTTAGTTACAGCATAGAATCAACAAATTATAGCATGTAAATGGAACAGATAAGAATGAATATAGTTTCCCTTGAACTTCTATTTGACAGTAATTAATTAAAATAACAGGTAAAGTAGTTTTAACAGTTAAAGTAACAGACTCAAGATTTTAGTTTTAATATGGCCTAGGATAGAGTGATAACCTCTTAAATATTTAGTGCAATGTTCTCAAACTGTCTGCCGGCTGGCCGGATAAGTTTCCTAAACAATTTAACAAAACCCTATAATGCATTTCCCGTAAAGTAAGTAGCATTATTAGGACATAATTTCAGAAAAATTTGAAGAAAGGAAGTTTCAAGATTTTAATCATTTGGAATTCAATTTGACATTATTTTTATTAACAAAGATGAATATGAATAGCTCCGTAGAAAGTTTACAAATGAAGTTAACTAATTTACACATGATATAAAACCTTATTCAAAATTTGAAGATACAGATTTCATTAATTTTATTCATACATTTCAAGGGATAAATACCCTCAGTTACAATTTTTATGCAATAAGAATAATTGCCATGTTTGGGAATATATTTATACATATACGCTTTTCATTCCGCAATTGAAAATTAATAAGTCTCAGAAAAGTGCCTAATTGACCGATGAGCATTTACAATTTTTTGATGAAGTTCATTTCTAGTAATTTTTCTCTGAGATTTATTTTTGTTCAACTTAACTAAAATTTAGTGCTGTTACTGAAATTTGCAATAAGAAATAAAAACATTTGTAATTATTTAAACACAAAAGACCACTAAACGGCTTATTCTTGAGAGGTAGCTACGGCAAACTGGACACGAATGTTAGATGTTGAACGAAATTAACCAGGCGAGCTGGGCAGATATTTTTATCAGCACTTTTATGCTGAAGCCTGAAGGAGTAAGAAATTGCCCGACGTCCCACCGCTATACCGGGAATGAGAGAATACCGGGAAGCGAGTTCAAGAACGTTCGAGTGAGAGGACAAAAAATCACGTGCACCGGCTTTTTGTTACAAACGTTTATCAATGACGCCAAAACTCACTCAAAAGGGTGACAATTCCTGATAAAAACGCCCCGAAGAAAACTGTATAAAAATTCTTAATTTTGAAAGCGTTAATTCAACACCTTTCCTTAATATCGCCAGAAACCCGCCAAATAAAAACACCTGCTGATAGTAACCCTAAAACTCTGCGTAAGCACAAATTGACCTTCACTATACCCTCACCCCAAAAAAGCTTAAAAATCAGAAGATAGCAGTCACACGAAATCCTATGAAAGCTACAAAATTTTGTTAATTAAATGAACATATTTCACAAACTAGTTACGCTATTAACAAGTAATTTTAAATTAAAGTGCAATTATTTTTGTTTCTTCTGATGCAAGTTATAATTATATAAACTCAAACTAAGTATTTTAAAATCCAGATTATAAGGGGAAAAACACACCTCATTCCCCATTCTTTACTGCCAATCGCTTTCCGAAAACGAAAGTAACGAACTTACTATCTTAAGTACAAAACTCTAATCTAAGGTAAACCAAATTAACACACAAATTAAATAAAATAATAATAGCATAATTTAGAATATAAATGAATAAATTAATAAATTATATTAATTTCTTTACACAACAACACAGCACACTACCAAGGCACAATCGTTGGGTGATAACCTCAGATGAGAATAACTCGGGATGAAGCACTTCTGTATTTAGTCTGACTGAAGGATTCTTTCGAAGGCTTGGACAGCGTAAGAATTCATCCTGAAGTCATTAGACAAGATTTCTAAAGGTAGCTGTCAGTTTGTGCCCTTTTTTCCGCCCTTTCGAAAGGGAATTATAATACCAACTTGACTCAAGAAGGAAAGGTGATAGACACTAAACAGATCGTTGTTCGAATCCATGGAGTGAAGATAATTTTCGCATTCTCTGTTTCTCCTTGCTAGCTCCTTGCTTGTCCTTGTTTCGCAAGCTCTTTGCTAGCAGTTCACCACAGGGAGGTCTCGGCTGTCTTCTTGAAAGATGCTCACATTCTCCTTCCCTGTCACTATTGTTCTCCTCTCGACAACGGGGCTAGTACAATTTATTCGTTGACGTGCGTGGTAGCTCTGCCCAAAAATGCTAATGAGCCTCGGTTCATGACCACTTTCCCATGGGAAATGATTCTTTACTTAAAAGGCAAATTGCCATATTTATAAGATGTTCCTGTATTTAGTACATTGAAATCACACATTCTACAACTCCAAAAAAGTAAAAACTTCTTTTTAATTCTTCTTAAACATTCTTTTTAATTCTATCTCACTTCTAGAATGTTTTTTCGTGTTTTGTTTACTTTCATAGAATTGTCCGTTAGATTTCCAGTCAAACTCTAAACAATTGATATAATTATTATTAGCTTTACAAATCATACAAATAGTTAGAAAACAAATTTTTCAATTAAAAATTTAAATAATTAAGAAATTATGAATTACCCCGATTATTAATTGTCACTATAATGACATAACAATAGTGGTGAAAGTTCCAGTAGTACGTCGGTTAAGAATAATTTTCTCATTTAAGCTATGCTGCATGAGATTAAATTTGCTTAAATTTCTGGTTTGAGAGTATGAGTTATTACATGAGGGAAGAAGCGCAGCATAAAATTTAACCCAAGCCTAACTGTTCATGAAACTTAAAAATAACAGTTACAACACTGAAAATGTTTTTGTGAAGTATACTTAAACAAAATAACATATACTTGAAGGTTCAAATTATAAAACAAAAGATGAAGAAGATAGTATGGGGTATCAGTTCTAAGTATTGTAATTACGTAAGCAGAAATTCGCGGAAATGGTTTAATTGCTGATCAAAACTTCATTTACTAAAATGCGTAACAGATCCTTTCAATTTTCTTTATTCTATCTGCAAACATTCTAGGAGTGGCAAAATTCTCAATAGTAAGGCTAACTGAAAGTAAGCTAGTGACGGTGTTATCACAGAAATGCATGAAATTACTGTGTTTGGTTTTAAAGGAATTTTATTTAGGAATACTTAGGTTATTTTATCATGCTATATTATGTAATTTCGAAGAGTTATTTCATTTAGTCGACGTTTTATTTTTGAGAACTAAATATATGATTCTACTCTAATATACTCTAAGTGAATATACATATATTCCACTGTAAGTGAATATATGACTAGAACTATCGCTCTGATTCGTTAGGAAGCGGCAATTTTCGTAAACTGCAAGTGAGGAAAAACTATATCCTGCGGCAATCATACGCAATGAAATATCACTCCATGTTGCTTCTCCCATGAACAGCTTTCTCTTAACATTTAGAGAGAAAGAGTGACACGCTATCACTTTAAGCGTGAATGGCTGTTCTGACCTCAAGGCCAGAAACTTCGCGATTTCTTATCTTGGAGCTAACTACAGGCTCATGGGAATGTGCAGATCAATCAACATCACAGACAGATTTCAAAATTGTTAGAGATATGCCGCCGCGTAATAATATATCTTAGAAGACATGAATCTTTTTAAAAAGCATGGAATAAAATGCCTTTAAAGTAAGGCTATTTTTGCTGTCATATATCCTATTTTAGCTAATGCCGGATAATAATTTCCATGCAGTTTTTAATAATTAAATTATTATACTTTATATGCTCATTAAACATACATTTTACAACTTTACTCAAATTCGTATCGCCCTAATTAATGAAATCATTAGTATTCAATTGTTTATAATGCATCTTAACTCAATTTATGCACTGACATTTGATACAACATAAAATTCTCGATTGTTCCAAATTTAAAAAATCATTTAACTGTAGTATGATTGGGGAAACATTACATAGTATTTTCAAAACGTTCTTATTTAAAACTGTTTTAGGTGTGATATTTTGTCCTAGAAATATAGAATTGAGAAACATTTTGAAGATCCTTCATCAAATTTATTTATTTGAAATTTATATATAAATATATAAAATATAAACTATCTACTTTCAGATAAGAAATTAACAATAGACTTTTAAATCCCCTCTTCATTCTAAAAAAATATCAAAGTGATATTATCTTTACTCCCTATAATTTAGAAAAAAGATCCAACTATTGGGCAATTATTCGTAGAATGCCATGAAACCTTAACTCTGCATCCGGATATTAATCTGTTATATGATCCGGAATATAGTCTAGTATAAAAGATCCTAACTGCGTAGTCTCGCACTCACCTGCTTCAGCTCTTTTGCTTTCGATTCTTCTTCCTTACCGCTCTTTGGTTCGCCGCTGCCGTGATTATGTTTAAAGAACAATACGTTTCGATTAGCTTAAAAACTAATTTAATTTCAACCACTTATTTTGTCGCCAAATTTGGCGAGAAATCTCAAAACGTCGCCAAACTTTGTGAGCATTTGATGACATTTCGGTTCAGTCCCAGTATCACTGTATTAAATATTGTGGTTGAATAAATCTAATTGATCACTGTATTAGCTGTAACCGTAATTCGACTCTCATATTACCTTCCAGTAATTTCAAGAAGCAGAAAGTACTAGAAATATATGGGCGGCCGGGTGAAAACTATATAAGACTGGAGAGAGAGTATCTACTCTCAATTGTTATTGTTATTGCGAGTTGTTAGTTCAGTGTGAGA
>KK116650.1:23974-55403 GCA_000611955.2 Stegodyphus mimosarum | reverse complement strand
TATATATACCGGGTGGCCATAATTAAACTGACAGTGCTCACAGTGTTCTGTAGCGCGATCTGTTTGCGAGAATGACGCCACATTTTGTAGGAAGATTAATCGAGACGGGGGGACGAAGGATTCCGCAAAAAAAAAAAAATTAGTTCCAAAAGTCACAGCTAGGGGAATATTTGGTGCTGTGTAATAGAAAATAGAGTGTTAACAAATGCAAATTAATACGGAATAAAATTACCTTTTATTATGCACATTTTCTGATTTAGTTCAAGTGCAATATGGCAACACTTTTAGAAAAGCGTAAAATCTACATAAACACCTATAAAGTCTCGTGATCTGCAATATCACGTACGCCTCCACACGTTGCTGTACGGGTGCAACAGATGCTACGACAGAAATTTACAACAGAAAGAGTCATTAGCCGCTACTTTCCAACTGTATGGCCACCTCGGTCGCCTGATCTTACCCCATGCGACTTCTGGCTGTGGGGTTACCTTAAGTCCAAGGTCTATCAAGGAGTGGTCCAGGACCTGGCTACGTTGAAGGATAACATATCACGGACTGTACGCGAGATTCCTGCAGACATGTTACTTTCTGCTGTTGTGCATACTGTACACAGAACGCAATATGTGGTCCACAACAACGGCAGTCACATTGAACCTCATTTGAATGCAAAATAAAAGGTAAGTTCCGTATTGATTTGCATTTGTTAACACTCTATTTTCTATTACACAGCGCCAAATATTCCCCTAGCTGTGACTTTTGGAACTATTTTTTTTTTTTTTTTCGGAATCCTTCGTCTCCCGTCTTGTTTAATCTTCTTACAAAATGTGGCGTCATTCTCCCAAATAGATCTCGCTACAGAACACTGTGAGCACTGTCTGTTTAATTATGGCCACCCGGTATATAAACTATGATTGTCTTATTATAAAAATTCAGAAGGTTTGTTCTCATATCTACACTGGCGGCAAATTAGTTCTGAAGGAATCTAAAAGGTTAGGTTTAGCTTTCCCAAATACAGCTGTGAAAAGACACTGTTTTAAGAGTCATAATGAAAGGCAAAGTTATATATTTATTTAATAATATAAATCATTGTATCGTAAAAACAGTAGAGTATGTATGTGGAGGGCATCCATTCCATTATTATCTGGGAATATGTACGCTACTTATACTATCTAATTATAAAGCCGTATACTTCAAGACACTATATGGTCATACTTTAAACTACAAATTCTCCTCCTTTTAGCTGGCTTTCATTTCAGTCCGCCTACCTGAAGGATCTTAACTAAAGTAAAATGTTAAAACAAAATTGTTTATTCGCAGATCCTAGAACTTCGGGTAAAAATTGCCGCTTTATTTTTAAAGTTTGTTGCACCAGCAATTTCTTACTAAGTTTTTGTTATCCAAACATTATTTTGAAGTCTGATTAAAAGATAATGTTTTACATTAAATTTAAATAATGCCGTCATATATATTATCTGAAGAATAAAAAGTTTTGTTTCCTGCTTTGGCAAGAAAATATTTATTTACAAAATTATAAATTATTTATTTATTACAGATTATTTAAATATACCACAATTTTTTTTCAGTTGTACATGCAAATGTTTTCATTAATATTGAAATGTGTTTATACGTTTTCTTCAGGTCCACATAGAACCTATAATTTTTTCTTCTGTTAGCTTAGAAAATTATTTGTTATTTGATTTTTTTACGAGTCATTTCTTAGTCGGTAACTTTTTGTTATCACGATATTATTTCGAAGTCTGATTAAAATATGGTTTATAATTTCATTTCCTTCTTAATTTTTTCGTACTCGGCTCCGTGAGCTCAGTTTATTCTTATAAGTTTCTAAACTGTGCATATTTTGCCTTAAAAATGATTAAATTATGTTCTTTTTATCTTTCGGTTACATTAGAAAGCTTCATGACTCATGGATGGAGGAAAAGGGCAGCCTCTGTAAGTCGTGAGACCTGAGCACCAATGGTAGAGGACTGACTTAGCTCAGATGCCTATAGGCTTTAGCTGGGTATAATGGAATAGCCTTCACGCCTAGGGTGGCCCTACCAGAAGTAAGCACTTCCGACGTACTTCGCCTATTCCACCCACTGCCACCCCCTCGCCACGTTGAGGCAGCCTACAGTTCTTGAGGGGTCTCTATACTCTATGAGGTACACCTTCAGTGGATTCCTTCCCATGTTGACATTTGGGGGAATGAAATGGCGGACATTCTGGCGAAGGAGGGTTCTGAAGAACCATTACCAGTTACCAATTCACTGACATATCTTGAACTGTACTCCATTAGAAGACATGCAGACAGGCAAATTTGGCTCGTTCCGCCGAATCATCCCTAGTATCAAGCTGATTGTCCTGGAAGATCCCTTGCTATTGACTGCGATAGATGTGTTCAGACAACACTTTCCCGATTCTTCAGTGGACACCTGAAAGGACTCACTTTCGAGAGAGGTTACAAGATGCACCCAATTTGTTCTAAATGTCAAAATGCACCGGCTTCACCAAACACATATACTTGAGTGCCTGGAATTGTCTCTTGAGGACCTTTACAAGTCTCCTGTGGTTGTTTTCGATTTTCTGAAGGTGAATGGACTCATGGACCTCGTCTAGTAAATTCCTAGACATGGAGATAAGCAACAACAACAACAACACAACGTATCTTTCGGTTCAGATTTTTATGTTTTCAGTTAACCAGCAGTCAATAATTGTGGAATTATCAACAATTTAAAGTGCGGCTAAGCCTAATTTTTGATTATGGTAGCGGACATAGTTGTTTACATTTGAAGTTTAGCAGAATAGTGGATCTCTTTCGAATCTCTAGCAACTAAGCTTCGCAGCAACAAAACAACGTCTTCTTTTAGTATTCCGAATTAAATTATGCTTGATTCGTTCTGGAAATATCATTTAAGTTATTAGCTGCTTTTTGCGTACAGATAGGAGTTTTAATTGTAAAAAACTGTTTTTTTAATTGTTTTACTTGTACTTGATATTTTGATGTTTTTCAATGTCTTTCAATTTTTGATGAAAATATTTTAAACTATTATGTATTTTTGCCTTAAGGCAATGTGAGAACTGAATTAATTAGTAACGCATGCGCATTCCCGGGGAACCGGCTACCTGCATGGGTGTTTTTGTGATTTTGCCTATGGGTAACGTGTAAACGAGCCAGTTTGCATTAAAAAGATCCTCCACGAAGGCATCCCTTTCCTTAGGCAGATTACCCCAGAGTTCTTTTCCATAGCTGAATACATTACACCACTACTCCGCGCAAGCAGACAAAAATGATACTTCCTGTGCTATATCCATAGGTTCGAAAATTCAGCCACAGATTAATGTTATGAAATAAAATTACAAAAGAGATGCTGAGTGTAAAATTTTTAGATAGGAGTTGAAGTTTACCAAAAGGAATTTTAATAACGAATCTCCTGTTGGAGTATCATATCCGAAAATTTTGGCGATTACATATCCTTCAAAGGGCCATTAGCGGTTGAGCGGTTAAATCGCTTAACACTGGTAGTTCTGCCCAGCTTTCGAATCCCTGCGAACGCGTGGGTGTTTTCGTGATTTTCGGCGTGTGCAACGTGTATGCAGTATCTTCTGGATGCATACATGAATAAAACGAGCGCAACCCGCTCAACTGGCGGGTTCCCACACTTTCGAGATTTTCCGCATGGGGAATGTGTATGCAGTATCTTGTGGATGCATACGTGAATCTGGATGCATAGGAGAATGTGGATTCATGCGTTAATAAAGCGGGCGCAGCCCGCTCAATTGGCATGCTTGCCAGCTAGAAAATCGCTGAACACTGGTAGTTAGGTCGAACTTTCGAATCCCGGCGAACGCGTGTGTATTTTCGTGATTTCCCGCATCTGCAGTATCTTGAATGCATAAGGGTATAAAGCGAGCAGAAAGGCGAACGGGCTGGCTGAACACTGGTAGTTCTTTTCAACTTTCGAATCTCGGCGAACAAGCGGGCGCAGCCCTCTCAGCTGGCGGGTTGCCCGCTAGTATTGTTTCAAACTATGTTCTTTTCAGATACGATTTTAAATTTCATTAAACACTAACTAGATAAAATTTAAGGCAATGTTAAGTGATCAGAAAGGGATTAAATTATGAAGTGGAAATTTCTTCAAGAGCTGAACCAGTTATCATAAAACTTGTTTCGAAATAAGTCTACATTATAACAATGAATCAAAAGGAATAAAATTGCTGAAACAATCACCCAAACTTGTTATGAATGAATTTCTCATAAGTAATATTTAGAAGAGAATTATTTAAGATAAAAAAAACTGGAGAAAAATGCCTTACTGAATAGAAAGCTATAAAATAAATATATTTTCTTTTCCTTTATACACCTATCAAGCCTTTCGGTTTGTTTTTTAATTGTGAATACAAAAAAAAGGTCTAATGTGCACACCACATGACTTCCTTGTACGGAATATTAAATTATAAGCAATTTTCCTGTATTTCATTTAAACATATTGAATTAACAGTTAACGAATTTTGAATTAAATCTACTTTGTCGATACCGCATAAACCACATTTTTTCTATCCTTTATCCTATTCTAAAGTTCACTATCGGCGCTAGGTTCACTTAACAGCGTTAATCTCATTCATTTTATAACTCATGAGTTATAAAATGAATCAGAGTGCGCAAACATTATAGCATCTGAAGGATTACCACAAGTTCTATTCAAACACTATACTAAATCTAAAACGATGTATAAAAGAAATTAAACAAATAAAAAAGAAACATCTTTTCACAGACGATTCAGCGCCGCTTACCTAATGCGCATGCGCTACTAATTAATTCAGTTCTTACTTCGCGGTAAGGCAAAAATACATAAAAATTCGAAATATTTTTATTAAAAATTGAAAGATATAGAAAAGCATAAAACATCAAGTACAGTTAAAACAATTAAAAAGCAACTTTTACTGTTTGTGCGCAAAAACAAGCTAATAACTTAAATGATACTTCCAGAAGGAATTAAACATAATTTATTTCGAAATAATAAAATACTTTGTTGTTGCGAAGCTTAGTTTCTCTAGATTGGCAACAAATCTACTATTCTGCTAAGTATCAAATGTAAACAAATATGTCCGCCATCATAACCAAAAATTAGGCTTAGCCGCACTTGAAACACTTTTAAAATTGTTGATAATTCCCCAATTATTGCATGCAGGTTAACTAAAGAATAAAATCGTAACTGAAAGAAAACAACAACATAATTCAATTATTTTTAAAGCAAAAAATGCACCATTTACAAACTTATAGGGATAAAGGAACTGAGCTCACTGAGCCAGGTAACGGAGTGGATATATATATATTTATATACTTCTGGTGCTGCCACTTGCAACCGAAACGCTAGGTGCACATCTATATATCATAGCAGTCCTATATACAAAATTTCAGCGTTCTGAGGCTAGTCCTTTTTGAGTTATGCGAGATACATACATACATACGTACAGACGCCACGAAAAAATCTCTTCAGAATCCAATTTAAATGTTTTATAATTTTATTGGGGAAAACTTGATATTATGCAAAAACATCGTTAAATTGTATTCGATAGCGGTCAAAATGAATATTTTCGTTGAAATATGAAACTCGAAACTTTTCGTAATTACGATACTTCCTTTTTACTTCGTACAAGGAAGTAAAAAAACAGCCTCGCAGCTTGATAGATGCCGTGCCGGAAAGCATAGCAGGTGTATAATGGAAATGCTATGAATATTAAAACTATACAGAAGGCTGCTAGCATATTTTCTTGACAATTTGGTTTTGCTATAAAATAAATCCTTTTCCTGGAGGTTTTTTTAATTGCAACTATGTTTTTGGAAGCATAAATTATAATCTTCTACTTGACAGTTTCATTTTCATGCAAAATCGCGCTTTCAAAGAAGCACTAGATGGAAGATTATGTTTGTGCTCTTTCCGAAGAAACTTATTCCTATCTAGTTATGAAATATCGCTGTGAGAGCCATGACTTTTTAAAATCTGTAGCTACGATAAGTAACAAGAACGGGGAAAGATTTCAAAGTTTGGCTTGAAATGCAAACACTGTTCAAAATACATATGCAAGGTAGAAACGAAATATTTTGAATGTTCCAAAGCAAGACTTGTTAATGTTCTAAAAAAATCCGCTAAGACAGATGCAAAATCATTAAAATACTTATTACGAACTGTAAATAAAGTGATTAATATTGATATGAATCTTAAAAAGACGAAAAAACATAATGTGCAACATTAATAAAAAACATAATGTGCATTGCTTTTCCGCACGACATATTTCGAAAGCAGAACAAGCAGCAGAATTTTTTATGAGAAAAATTTATGCTGACAAAAATGGAAAAATGTTGCCACAACAGACGAATCTGGTATGTACTTTATTGACTGCAATAAAAAGAGATCCATTTATTGTCATAAAAGAGAAGAAAAAATTTTTTAAACATGACTCAAGGAATCTAAATAAAGTTTTTCGAAGGGATTTATGATTGTTTCTTGTTTTTCCTATTAATGGCAAATTAAAAATAATGAAAGTGGAGAATAATGTTAATATCAACTCCACTTATTATCAAAAATATATATTATACCCAATTTTCAAATTCCAGATGACTTCTGTTTACCCACGGTGCCATCATTTTGTAGAACTGCATCAAGACAAAGCAAGCAGTAGCACGTCAAAATCCACTACTAATTTCCTAGAAAAAGTGGAACAAGGAACAGGTATCAAAGCCATATCTTCCACTCCGTACCCCCCACCCCCACTAAATCTCCTGATGTATGGATTTTTGCAGTTTTTTATTTTTAAAAAGCGGATTGCCGAAACGTCGACCTACAACTCTCTTTAGACCTTGGAAAGATGTTCAAAAGGAATGGGAAAACATACTTCTTCCGACACTATAAAGAGCTTTTCTGTCTTGGAAAATTACGGGATAGAAAGATAACGAAGTATAAGGGTCATCTAATAAAACATTTCAGAACACAAAAATGTTAGGTAAAACATTTCGGTAAACGCAATAAAAATCATCTAAAAAGGTGCGAACAGCCTCTGTAATACTCTGATTACATACGAACTTTTATGCTCATGCATATTAGTCAGATATTTCCAAGTTTTCCAGTTTTTGCAAATCCATTTCATTTTGGCTAATATCGCATAAGAGTTTCGTTTATGTATTCGTCAATTACGAAATATTTTTGTTAAATATAATAACGTTTGTGTACTAATCTGCTGCATATATTTATTTTCACTGTTTGCTAGGAGATTCACTGAAATTAGTGCTTATTCTATTGTAAAAATTAATGCATTAATGCATTTTATACTTGAAAAAAATCAACAGTATTATAGTGTTAGCAATGTTTAGCAGATCTGCCAAAATCAGCAAACTTTTAGCGCAAGAAATGTTTAGCAGGTTTGAAAAAAATAACAATATTCAGAAATTCAGTCATTCAGAAAGTTTCTTATTTTTAGGGCAATATAAGAGGGCAGCTTCTTCTTTGAATCCAAAAGAATAAGTTTATCTTGTAACAGTTTTGATGTCAAGATTCGATTCTAGATAAAGGAAGTTGATAAGAGAAGAAACGAAATCGCTTTATTTTCGATGTGCCTATTAACTCTGACGTTTGAATTGCCTTCTGTCAGTTAAAAAAAATTGCAAAAGTAAGCAAGAAATTTTTAAAGAGAGATTCAGTTTCCTTTCTCAAATAAGATCTGCCACGAAAAAAAAATTAAAATCGCCTAGAAATGCTCCTCGCGTAATCGAGTTTTGTATTTATTTGAAGCTTTTCTTTTTGAAACATAATACAAAACATTTTGAGTCGATGTGGCATTATACTGCTGACTTAAAATTACAGATGTAATCCATATCGTGTTACAGTAAGACTAAGTGCTAACATTTCGTAAAACGAAGTTTCTTTAAAAACGGAAGGAAAGGGTTTTATGTTCACCTTCACGAACATGAAAGAAGCTTAACTTCTCAACTTCTCAACATTGCTCTCATTTTCTTTAATCAGATTATTTTCCTTAGAACTTAATTTATGAGCTTATAACCTCCTACAAACCATCAACATACGAAATAAAAAAGTGTTATAAGATTTGCTTTATTTCCTCGTATTTCATTGAATAATTTGCGTAGAGAAATTTTATCTTGGTGTTAATTCACTGGTTTCAAAAACGTGAAAGAAGATACTGCATTTTCTATCTAAAGTATCAGGTGTACTTCAAGATTATTTATAGCTCTTAATTCTTTATAAACTGTAGTATAAAAATCTTGCTATACTTTAGGTTCCACCGGTATTCAAGTGTCTAAGATGGTTGAATTCGGGTAGGAGACCGCGGTTTAGAGAGAGTGCTTCTTGACATAGGTACAAAACTAAAGCAGTAGAACAATTTAATTATTTTGGTTTCCTTAATATATTGATACACGTTTCCCTATTGTTTTAAAAACAAAATATTTTGAATTGTAAAATTTTATGACTTGCTATGTTTGACTAATGGTTTGTGTGGAATATGCAAATTTAGCATTTGAACACACATAATCACGGTTAAGATATTCAGAAATCTTAAAGAGTAAATATGAATGCCAACTGTATGATTAACGTTTTCCATGTTCTAGCATGCATGTTTTCCAATTTAACACTAACCCGAGTCAGGGAAGATTGGAGCTAATATGGATGCTGAAGAAGTAGGCGAATTTAATTAGGATAGTTGTCAGTCAGGGTATCACTAGCTATAGCTGCAATCTGAACGTAGCGAATTAAAAAAAAAAAAAAAAACGTCAGTTCCATTTCTCCCGTTCTACTGGGCCAATTGGCGAAATTCAAATTGCGTTTTTTATGTCTTGAAAGCGCGACTTAAGATATATATTAGATTTATATATAGCATTGTCCTAACATAGGTATTTTGACACAAAATCGGACTTTATCTTAAATAACATACCAATTTTTTTTTTCATATTTTGATTCTATTTCATATTTGATTTCATATTTTCGAATTATACCTAGATTTTAAATGTTGTAATTTTTGGTGTCAAATTTACAGAGAAATTTAAAACTTTATCTTGGCGAATTTTTTTCAGCTTGCGCCAAGAATGATTCACTTGGCGAACTTCTTAATTTATACCAACCTATTGTCATTTCCTTTTTTCATTGTTCACGAGAGGAAAAACAGTCACGGTTAAGACTTTCAAATAATTTTAACACAGTGCGTAAACCACATTTTCGTTATTATCGCTATCATAACTACGCCAAATTTCAAAACTCCCCAAAATTTAAATTCCCATGTATATAAGGAAATTTTGAATAAAAAACTCTAAAATTTTTTGCAGGTATGCTTAGAAATACATCTACTTTAAGATGATGGTAAAACGTTTATAGGGTATAATTCAAAATGTTTTTCGAAAAATTTATTAGAGTTATTTAAAAGTACAATTTTAAAAATAAGTCATGAAAAATGGGCGAATTTTATTTGGAATTTCGAAATGTGAAAGGAAGAAGCAAATATATTTTATAAAAAAGAGCTATTAATAAATATATGCAAGATTCAATTAACATTGAGGAGCTTAAATTTTGAGACCTAATTTTTTAAAACGTGCTCGTGTGATTTTTACAAAACTTGGCAGTTTGGCATAATTTGAGTCATAGAATCGAAATATAGAAAATAAATTGGCATGTCATTTCAGGAAAGTCCCCTTTTGTGTCAAAATACCTATATTAGAACAATGCTATGTATAAATCTAATAGATATTCTAAGCCGCTCTTTCAAGACATGAAAAACGCAAGTTGAATTTCCTCAATCGGCTTAATAGAACGGGAGATATAGAACTGTCCCTTTTTTTTTGCGCAGTGTACAATGTCGTCTTTTAATGTCGCGCAACTATTTTAGCTCATTTCTATGACGTATGAGTGGTGGATTCTAACAATATCTTAATGGTTTCACTTTTATTGGGTTATTCCACTTCTTCATAAATCGCCGACTGCAACAGATATATGAGGTATTTCTGCAGCCTTCGTAGCATGCGTTCGTGCCGTAATGGCGAGCACGCTCGAAGCATATTCGAGAAATCAACGGTTCGAGTTCCGCCCAGGCATTGCTCATTTTTCATCTCTCCTGCTTTCAAAAAATACCTAATTTCTCTACAAATGTAGCAATTAACCAGTGAATAAACTGAGACATAATTCAGAATTAATTGTAGAAATTTTGATATTGTTTAAATTTTGAAGTGTAAAATACGAGCATATTATACCATATTTCGTTAGCAATCAAATGCTATATATTTACAATACAAATAGTTATTGAATCCCACTATTAGAGTTCTTCTGCAAAAAAAAAAATATTCTATATAACGTTAAATAATCTATAATTGTAAAAACACATATATTTCAGTAAATATATTCACTTTAAATACGGTACTTATTATTAATTATCAGATCTCTACTTCATATGAAATTTTTATTTGTGTATTTTGATCATAAAATGTCATGCGTTTTGTACAAGCTTAAATGATTGAACGAAATGTTGGCTAATGGAATTATTCAGCCAGAAAAAGGCTCTTACGCTATTATTAAAACGTCTAGAAGGAAACGTGAGATTACCACATGACGTGGAAAGAAAGGTCAGTCAGCGGATCGCTTAGGTCCTATTCATCACTTCAGAAATAGGTAGTTTATCATACTCATGATCCCTTCAGTATTGCATTCTCTTGCTTCATTTGACGATCAGAGCAACGAAAACCGTAGGACCACTAAAGTTTACCAATGATCCATGTAACATATCAATTTAATACGTTAGTACACTTGTTTTATAAAAGTAGGTGTCTAATGTTTGAACGTAATGTGGTTATAAATGCTTTAATTTCAACGACATAATACTCAAGCCAGTTTCCAGCTTAAAGATTTAAACTACAGAAAAACATACCTTTTTCTCATCTAAATGATTGCTTATGGAAATATGTTTACTTAGGAAATTACTGGAATAAGCTGTAAATATTCGGAATACTATTTGCAAAGTACTGTATTTCAGAGAGATTGGACTCGAGGGTCATGCTCAAGATTAACCTAAAGAATTCATTGAACATATATAATACGTAGTTAAAGAAAGCAACAAATAAGAATAATGATTTAATAGCATTAGGAAAACAAACTGAGATAGTTGCTTATTATTCATATATGCAAAATATGTAAAGTTATCCCCTGTGGATTTTTACACGCGTAGCGCCGAATAATGCAGAATCCCTTTCCTTTCTAATAAAAATGTGAGAATGGCAATTCACATAATGTGTTTGAAAACTCATGCTTAAATATATATTTCATAAATTGAAAACAATATAAAAAATTCTTTTAAGAAAATCCCTCCGCCCTCATCCTGTGATTCATTTTACTTATGCTTTATTTGTACCAATAACATGCAAAATAAATTTTCGCTGCTCACATGATTCAGAAATAAACAGCAAAGAATTGTAGTATTTCACTAAGCATATAACGTTTGAAATTCCAGTATTCCGGCTGCGCAAAAGGGTGCGTAATTAATATCTTTTTGAGGTGCCGGTATCATATTAAAAGTATTCTTTTAAGGAAGTATTGTCCTTAATATATGTTATTGGGTAAACGTCTTCATTATTGTAAATAGTCAAGTACTACTAGGTAAAAATAATACAAAGTTATGTTTATTTAATGATAGTAATCAGTATAGTTAGCCATATATTAACATTTAAAGAATACCTGCTAAATTGAATTGATTAAGTGTGTGCTTTATCTTACTAGTAAATGCTATTTCTAGAGCAGACTCCAGTAGCTAATCAACATATCAGAGGTATGTTGTTGTTCTGGGCGTTCAGTATCCTGTTGTATCTCAATATACTCCAAGCCATTGTTATTTGTAGAAGAGCTGTATGACATGTAAGATTGCTAGACGAGTTAGCCAAATCATATCCAAATTGTCAAATTGTGGCATCATTGTTCAAACAGGTTCCATACTACTACTGCACAAAGAATTGCACATCATGCACAAAGTATGTCGTCATCTTATCTTTACGTGATACTAATCGAAATATCCGCAATTAATCACTATTGTTTTCAAAGAATGATTGAACTATCAAGCTTGACTGAGCCAATCCATGACAGATCAGCTGTGTTGATATTGGAACATCAAAAAATATCGATGTTACTTCGTTCGAGCTTCGCAATTCAGTAATTCATTTTGTTCAGTTGGATCCCTGTTCAAATTTCGATGAACGACTAGATAGTTGGTGATTTCACGATTTCCCATCTAAAACATGAATACCATTCAGTTTCCCTTAGGTTGTCCTTCACGAGAGCATAGTTTGGTTTAGTCAGGTAAGTTTTAATGCTTAAATGTTTTTTCCAATGGCAGGCACTTGCCTATAACAAAATTTTGCAAAGTTTTAACTCTTAGAAAACCGAAGTCTTCATTAACCTGTATGCTTAAAATACTAAAACGCCCATTCTAGTCCTTTACCCGCCCCGTCCGTTTCCTCGACTTACTGTCCATTAACGTACAAAGTGAAGATTTAAAGTGACATCTTTCTACTTCCTAACAAAGAAGCTTCCATTAGCCTTTTAGGACAAGTTGTCTGCAATAAATGGATACAATGCATTTGGGGAAAGTACACCTACTAATGCATACGTTTTGGGGAGGAAAGAAACCAATTTCACAATCTCGACCGTTCCAGTTGCTTGAATGAAAGGCAATATCGGGAGTTTAAGCTTTCAAAGGATTAAGCGAATTTCAGTTTTTACCTTCTACATGTTTTTCTTCAAAAATCACATTGCCTATTGGAAAGCGAAGCTTAAAAATCTAATATGTTTTCGTTACATCCTTACTCAGGTGTAACGTTTTTCAAAAACAGTTTTAAGCAACAACTGCAAAATATTCGAGGTCATTGCATGTCGAAATTTTTATTCCAAGTATTATACTTGTGAGTATCAGAGGAACATCAATACAACATAACATGGTTTAAGTATTTAAATTCGATGCATATGGTCATATAATACTATCGGTTGTACTCCTGCTCTATGCTTGAGGATATGATAAATATATTAGTTAGTTGTGGCAACTGATAAACTTGTGTTAGCGTATGTTTGAATACAGTCTGTGGGAATATTAACATCGTATTTTATCAAAGCACAGCATTACGTTTAATCTTAAATAAGAAATTCTATAGTATAATGTCGGAGACCAGCATGATATCAATGGACAAATACAGTATTGGTGTATTCGTAAAATTAATATTTGAAACGATTTTCGAAATATCTAACCTTTGCATCACTCGTAGTTAACATTATTAATATATTAAGGTCATCTATTGTAGATGCTTTAAATAGAAATTTGATATATCTTTAATAATGAGATATGATTTTTCTTTCTCTAAAGTGATATAAGTTTGAGGGTCTTTAATAAAGTATGAATCAAGTCACAGGCATGGCCTATACTGGATGCAATCTATCCTAAAAGAATTACAAAATGTCTACGAACCTGTATTAAATGCATAAGCCTGCTTTAAATTAGAAGTAAAAAGACGAAATTTTTGTTAATTGCATTATGCATGCCAATAAATCTATTTTTATGCGAATTACCCGATATCGTTTAATTACCATGTAGTATTATTACTTTGTGAAATTAAGAAAAATAAAGAATAATATGAAATGTTTAGTGCTTTAAATCTTATTTTCTGTTGAATTCTCCAGCTATATCTAAAAGTGATTATTTCGGCCTTTGCATTCTCTCGCAGCCGAAACTTTGAACTCACTCCCCGGCCATATTAATTGAACGACCTTATAGATTGTCTATTTAACTGTTATTGCTTAATTTACATCGCTACGAGAAGTAGTTTGTGTGTAGCCCAAGTCGTGCCTTTTATGTTAAAAGTTCAGATTAAATAAAAGTGTTATTTAAAACCGCCTCAAGTCCTTCACCTGTTTCAGACGAAGCGGTAAATGGATAACTTATACAGTGAGGTTATAGCACTTAAATTCAGTTTCCAGATCAGTTGCAACTTTACAAGTTACATGCTCATTGCTATTAGTTTAGAGACCGTCACACTTTACGTGGAAGATTTGTTCAACAATCTGTGTTAGATAAAGCAACTGCAATAAATTTTAATATAAACAATTTGTTGCATATCACTGTGATACGAAACAGATGCAACATTCTTTGCATTTGGTTTTTCGCTTAATGTTTTTTCCGGTTACACTGCAGTTTGCTACTTTATCTGTAAGCAACTAAAGTAAAAACACTCCGCAGTTCATTCTTTATTTCTAACTACACTTGTTTTATGATGTGGCATACCACAAGAAAAAGCATCAGATTTTTCTTTGCTTTATTAAACATTCTTTCAGGTAATATCTATCGCTCTCTTTTGATTCGAAGCTTTCAGACGCCTTTTCTTCCTTCAAACAATTTCGAATTTTCTTTCAGATTTTACTTTATTTTTGAAACAATCAAAGAATAAACCAGTATTATATATAGTACTGATTCCTGCATTTTTTTGCAATGTTATAATTACAAATAATTCAGTCAGGAATCATAAGATATGCGGAGAAACGAGCCTTTTTCATAAAGAAATCATTTTATTCTTTTCTTTACATAATCTGTTTGGCAAACTAAGCTTTCAGAATTCAACGAATATCTGTATTTCTTTTTTGGTTGCTTTTGGAAAATTTTCATAAAATTACCTGTCAGGTATCTGGCTGCGGTGAGCCAATCAGCTGCCTGCCTCGCGGTAAGATTCCAGCAAGTAAGACGGACGAGAGTGGTCTGGTGAAAGCGTAGTAGGGCGTGTACGCCTGAGTTAAGAGTTTCGGGCTGATTTCATTTGTAAGGTATTGAACATCTCTGTTTCTTCCGAGTTATTTTCTTTAATCATACAATAATATCAACTTCCTGTAAATATTGTATATAAAAGTCGTGCTTTTATAATAAAGGATTAAATTTTCCAATAACGTATTGAGTCCGTCTCTGCCATCCCGACTAGCATGACATTACCAATACCACATTTGAAAGTATTGGAATGTTAATAAAATTCTGAACGATTTGTCTGCCTATTTTTAATTTGTAAACTTAAGTATTAGATTTTATGTTAACTTCAACTTGCTGAAACTAACTTCTATACGTCAGGTTTTCGATAAAATGATTGTCATAAAATCCCTCTTTTCTAAATATTTTCGTCAGTGTTGAAACTTTCACAGATAATTTAAGAAGACACGGACGTTAAGAACTGGCTGTATAGGAGAAGCAAGATAGTTTTTATCTTTATGTGTTTTCACGGCAATATTCATAAAATATTTTATTTGGAGAATTTTATTTTCATTTGTCACTAGCAAAATGCGTATAAGGGTATATGTAACGCGATGCATGCCGAAATATTGTTCGATACATAACCGATGATATTTAGGCCGAATTACTGCTCTCATCAAATTTATTATCTGTGCTGTAAAATCTCATTTCTTAACATTTCAAGGATTAATTTTCACTTCGTTTTTAAGAACTTTGTAATGAAAATTGTAATAAAGATGAAGTTTTAATGCTTACAAAATTAAGACACACGCACATTTTATGATCATTACCTTAAGGCTCTTTTCATCTATATCTGTTCTTGGAATATGTGTAAAATTGTTTTGCACTCAAGTGTTATAGATTTGAAAACCAGTTCACCTGAAAAAAGATGAAGCTTGCGCAGTCTTAAAGAAACTTTTTATGAGTGATGGTGACGCATGTAAGGATTTTTATTCTTCTTGTACGTGGATATCTGTTCAAGAACAATGAACGGATATTGGCCATGAGAGGTTCTTGTCATCCGATGGTTTTTCTTAGTTGTGATGGTGTGGCATCACTAAGTGGTGGTGTGTAATTGGTACAGAAACGAGATACGCTCGAGGCGTCAAAAAGAGAATCACATGCGCCCAATAATTGCTGGACTACATTAAATTTCAATACATTATGTTAATAATACTAGAAAGAGATATACATAAAACTTCTCACTTTATAAGGCATTTCTCCCGCCTTCTTGGCAGCTCTTGGTGGTGGTTCGATTCCCGGCGAGGGCATTGCTCATTTTTCATCTCTCCTGCTTCGAAATAACCTAATGTCTCTACAACTTACCCTATGACGTATGGTGCCTTTTCAATAAATACACTCGAAATTGCATCACAATAATTTATTGTTTCACTAGCGGAAGTACCCGATGTCAGTTAAGTTAAATTGAGAGTAATGTATCTCACAGGAGAGAGAACGATACTGCTGTAATACTTCTCTAATAACGAAGCAAAAAATACGATTCACAGTCATACATCTTTCAGTCTGATGCGACATGGAACCCATATAAAAATTGTCCATAAAAAATAAGTTAATTGTCTCTCATTATATCCGCAACAATTGTATGCAGTTTTTAATGAATTTCGTCTTTCTAATCAAAGGATCGTAAAAACTCAAGTTCTATCCAATATTTCATCTATATTCAATTTTAGTCAATTAAATGTGGCAAAAATTTATCATAATTGATCAGTAATCAATAACGTGAACAAACAAACAAACACACAAACAGATATTCTTCTTTATATGTATAGATTTTGTAAAATTTACAAATTTTCGATTAACAAACTCTACAGTACGAAAGCGAGCAGTAGCAACACTTTTCGAAATAAAGCATTTTTATCTCCAACGCGCGACACTGTTACCACTCGGAAAATGAGTGCGAAAGTTAGCACTTTAAAAGTTTTTAATTAATATTTCGGCTGAAGTCGTACGAAAATGGGAAAGCCGAAATGGCTTCCCACGAATTTTTGGAATCGGATATAATGTATTTAATGTTTGGAATTCTAATTTTATTTCATAGTAAAACTTAGAATTTTTTATTAACAATGTCTAGGATACGAAAGCGAGCAGGTGCAACAAATTTCAAAGTAAAGCGGATTTTTATCTCCAGTATGCAAGACTGTTGCCACTCGGAAAAATGAGGCTGAAAATTATCGTTTTTCCGGGTTTTTAGTTAATATGTCTGATTTTAGCTACTTTTCTTTGGAAAAGGTGGACGTCGACCTTTTCTAGGACCCACGAAAGAATTGCAGAAAGGTTGGTGACGACATCTGTAGTAGTGACTGAGTTATCAGAAGGCAAACACACAGACCCTCTTGTTTATATATAGAAATTCATAAATAAATATAATCTTATTGTCAGTTGAATATGAAATATGAAGATATTATCATAACATACACAGTCTACATATGCAGCACATGCGACCAATTCCTTTCGGACATAATCTGTCCACATCGCAGGCTATGGCTCTTTGGAAATATTAATATATTCTCACTTGCACTGGCACAGTCAGGCTGCTCACGATGTCTCACTTATTTTCCACAAAAGAGATTTGAGGGCTGGAATTCACTTCACATTTTAAGCTCTAGCATTAGGCCTTTTTCAGCTACATCTTACCCTTTACAAACAGCGCATCACGTGCTTCAATCATGACGACGGAATACATAAAAATTTCAGAAATATAAAATCACGATGTAGCACTCATATGTTGTAGAAGATTATCACTCCGAAAACATTTTAGAACATGGAGACTTGATCTCTTTCTCGCTTTCTCACCTCGTTGTTTTTTATTAAGCCTCAACTCCTCGTTTCTTCTCGAACTTCACTAAGGGAAGAGTGAGTGCCGAAACACCACTCTCCCGCCTGGCGTCGTCCTCAGAAAGAGCGAGGAAAACAAGTTCTGCAAGAATTTATTCTTGCGTGCAGCTATTCGATGACGATTCAACTTACCATTAAATGGATGACGATTAAATCCATCAGTTAGAAAATTGTGTTCTCCTACTAATATGAGAAGTACGAGTTCAACAGCTAAGCGGCAAGCTTCTATGAGGGAATTATGGTACTGGCAGGCTTCGATGTTTGATATCAGTGCAGATTTAACTTACGAAGTAAAGTGCAAATTAAGTACGAAGTAGTACGAAGTAAGTAAAGTACGAAGGAATAGTGAAATGTTTTAAGCTTCAAAGGAAGAAGTGGTGCTAAAAGTTTCTATAATTTTTGCAGGATGTTAAATTGGAAAGTGACATACTATGTGATATAATGTTGAATACACTATGTGATAGTTCATGAAAATCAAATATTTTTCTCTTTGCTTGTTTAAGTGAAAAGGAATGAAGTGTCAGATATTTGCTGACTTGACCAGAATTCGGTAATTCTGTCTGAAGGGCCTTATTGAACCATAAATTCACCGAGACGTGTTTCAGACATCAAAATTTTAAACGTTATACTTTGTAACTGTTATTAAATAGCTGCTCGTTTTCCAAATATACATAATTAGCATTTTGGATGAACTACGATATGGAGGTCCATTGACGGCTATATCAGAAGAGTAGGTCAATATTTTGCTGGATATGATTATGGACGATGGTCAAGTATCCGTGACAGCAACTGAAATTCTTAGATTTCTACGAAGTGTGTCCATGTTGGCTCAGTTGGTTTTCAGAAGCGTTTCTCCAAGGCAAAATCGAAAGGAAATTTTGATAACGAAGTGGAGAAAGAAGGGTTAGTTTTGAATGTCTTTGTGACTTAAGTAGCCACTATCAACGCAGGATACCATTGCTAGTCTGACACAAAGGCTGAGTTATGACATGGAGGAAAAAAGATCAGGAAAATTGGAAAATCTCTCCTGCATCAAAACAATACACCTTCTCAACATGCAACAGTTGCAAGTCTTTGGTCGATTGTGGGTTCATCTCACTTACTTATGCCTTTATACACCTGACCTGGTTCCATCAGATATTTATCTGATGGCACCTTCCTATGCCCCTCCACCCACCAATGCCTGACGTGCTAGGATTTGTACTTGTTTTCTAGGCTTCTCATTGGCTACCCAAATTTTGCTCCACCCCTTCGACGGTCCTACCTCAGATGCCAACCACTCCACTGACATTTGGACTCTTGCAACCTAGAAGTACGCACACTATCTCCATCACCATGCCTATAATTGCTGATACAGTAATTGATATGCCTTTATTCCAACGAATACGAATATTTATTCACTTAAGCTTATTCTCAATTGTGAAAACCATTCAATGCCAGGGAAAGTTATGTGATTGCTACGTGGTTATATTGAGGATCGCCCAGGAGCCTGGTATAAGTGGTGATTACACTTAAGTCTAGTCTTCAACACTGGTGATGAAGTCATTAAAATAGTTGTTTAATAATGTGAGACAAGTAACAAATTATTCTGCAAGACGATTGAAAAAAACTGCAGAAGAAAATGCATCAGTACATTGATAATAGTGCGTGATTGTCTAGTGCAGTCATGATAATACACTGTGGCTCTGATACCTGCTTCACAAAGACGTTCAAAAATTTTCTCTTTTTCTCGTATTAAAATTCTTTTTCGTTTTTAAAACGATGCCTTTTGGAACGTAATTAAAAAAAAAGAATTATCGTATAATTATACCTTGAAAGCTATGTCTTGTTCCATTTCATAGTTGACAAAGAGAGTAAAGAATAAATTAAGTTTCTCCAAATACTATTCTGATTGCTGAAAAGAAATGTATCGACACTACAATTACAATTTAGTTCTGCAATAAGCCAATCTAATGCATTCAAAATCATCAAAAGTTTTTTCAGTCATGATAGATACACTTGCGTTTTACAAAATCTCTCTAATCTGTTTGCTCAGCAGTATCTTAGCGTCAGAATTAGAAATAAAATTCTAGCTCAAGATATTGATAAAAAAGCAATTAGAGTTTAATGTCCTTCTTACCATTAACTTAAACTGCAATTTTACATTTCTTATCAAAGATTTTATGACAAATATCAGTTTATAAAGTTCAATTACTATCAAGTACTTTTTATATCTGTAAAGTGTTATTTAACATTTGTGAAACAAATAATGTATACATCCATTTAATGGTTTGAAGGAATGTCTGATAAAATGACTCACACATAATATGTTAATTTCCTTAATGCAACTTTCTCAGAAGTTAAATTTTAACATATCACCAAAGTGTATATTTCATTTAAAATTTTGACATCACCAATCATTTTCATCATCCGTCTTCCACAGAGACATTATTTAAATCATAAAAATTTACAATAATGTACTTAAAAATTAAATTTTAACTAATGACCTATGGTAGTTTTTAAAAATATAAATTTTGATTAAAGCACTCTATTTTTTTCAAATATTTCCCTATTTTAGTAGAATTTGTTTATGGTTATCTGGATGCATTTCAAACTTTGATTGTTTTTCTTTTATAAATCGTTTTTATTTCACAGACTATCATTGTTATTTAAATTATTATGTAAAACATCATACATAAATTAAACTTTCTTATAGGATACGTTATGTACACTAAAATACCAAAGAAAAGTACGTTAATCAAATAGTAGTTGGTAGGTCCTTCATTGGAGCATAAAACGAAATGCACGGTATACACATCATCCCTACAGACAATGAACACCACACATCTGTTCATAAAATTTCAGTAATTATTAGTTTTAGCAAATTTTTAAGTATTTTTAGTGTTAGCATTTTTAGTATTTTTAATATTTTTAGCTCCTTAATTTTTTAGTATTATGCAGGTCCTTAATTTAATTTGTTCAGCAAATTTAGTGCATCTCACTTCTGGTATAAACATAAGATATATGGTATCCCAGATAATTTTGGTAACATTGACTAGTGATATATGTGGTTGTAATAATATCTTAACTCGAAGAACTGTTCTTCTAACAATAATTTCATGTTTTTAGATATGAATGTTTGTATATTATCTAAAAACGTTCCAACCATAGGAACAAAAGCACTTAATCAGCGGACATTTTACTCACAGAACGTTTACCTATCATAGACACTTTTGTACGTACTGCAGGACTTATTGAATACGATCTTAACCCGCGAGCGCGCGCGCTCTTTTGAGTAACACGAGCGCGCGCCCTGGGTCTAAAAGACCCATCTCGTGTTTCTTAAAGAAAAACATGTTACTCTTCAGGTAAAAGTATTACATTTATGCCGAAATTTCATGATTAAACTTAAAAAGTACGCATATTATAAAAATTACAATTTTAATTTTAATTTCTATTAATATTTTTTACGAAATAAAATTTCTTTAAAGAAATAGAAAACCGTAAATTAATATAGAAAAAAAATAGCATACCTTTACTCTACACTGATTCTTTATTTTCTTTATTATCACCATAGACAGGGAGAAAAAATGAAGCAAATGTTAGCAACACGTTGAACAAAGTATTGTCGCATGTTCCAGACACAAATATTTTTCACATTTTACGCAGCGCGTTTTGGTTTTTCTGTCCTTTTTCGCTGGGCAAACACCGCATCTTCTTTTCGTTTCCGATTTTTTCTTTTTTTGCGGCGGTTGTCCATCATCATTATTTGTGGAATCGGCATGCAGTTTTGCCCGAATTTCTTTCGAAAGGGATGGTATCGAAGCACGAAATTTTATTTGTTCCTCGATCAGGCTCAGTGCAAGATGTTTCAGAAATAAACGCCTACTTTTATATGATTTAGGAGGATTTTTGGACGACAAAATGAGTATCCTCGCATTTATTGCAGCGGTGTTTAAAACAGAAAAAAACACTGCCATAGGCCACCTTTTAGATATTCTTGATGTAGAATATGAAGCTGACATTTCATCAACTACGTCTACAGCCCCTTTCGTAAGATTGTAAAAAGTTACAATTTCAGGCTTCTTACATTCGCCTGTTTCATTATCAATTGCATTGTCGTGATGCATTGTTGATAACAAATTCACACATTTATTTTTTTTAGGAACATATGATACCAAAGTTGTATCCTTTTGAAAACCGAAAATTGACGAAAACACTTCTCGATTCTTACCGGAAACAAACTCTGCGGGTAATTCTCTTTTGTTTTTTCGAATTGTTCCGACGATAGTTATCTTTTTTTTTAGCAGATCTTTTGCAAGATTGTAACTTGTGTACCAGTTATCTGTAGTGATATTTCGACCCGATCCATAGAGGTTTTGGCACAGTCTTTTTACTATTTCATCAGGTGTGTTTTTTACACAATATGGCCCTTGCGGTTGTAAACCTGGGTAGATTTCCAAGTTCCACGTATAAAACGTCCTTGCATCAACTAACGCAAAAACTTTTATCCCGTATTTCGCAGGTTTATTGGGAATATACTGCCTGAAGGAACATCTTCCTCGGAAAGCTTCAAGTTTTTCGTCAATTGTTATGAACTCACCGACAGTGTAATATTTCTGGCAGTTATTTACAAAATCTTCAAAAAACTCTCTTATAGGCGCAAGCTTATCTGATTGTTTCCTGATGACGCGAGTTCCTATGTCATCAAAACGCAAACATCTTGATAAAAAAAGAAAACGTTTGTAGGACATAGTTTTATGAAAAATTTCTAAGCCGGTTCCGTCTGTTGCCCACAGATCCCGCACATTTACATGAGATGACTTATGAACACCACCAAAATATAGAAGACCTACAAAAGCGCGAATTTCAATTAGATTTGTGTAACGAGCATCTCTTTCTCTTTGAAAGTTGTCAGAAATAGATGCAATATAAATATTTGTATAACTGACAACTTTCAGCAACATTTGTTCACTTAGTAAAAGTTCCCACGATTCATTTGGAGTCTGCACATATTTTGCCTTACCGATGTTTCCAGGCAATTTAGTGATAATGTTATGAGCAGGTGTTCTAACATCAGTTTTAGGCTTTTCTTTTGACCATTTGGTTTTTTTGTCTTTTCCCATAAAGCAATAAATGTCATTCTCAATTTCGTTTTCAGAATCCATCTCGATTTCTGAATCAGTATCATGAGAACTAAAAAATTCATTATCACTCTCATTATCAGTTTCATCAATGGATTCTTCACCAGTTGATACATCTTCTAATAACTTTTGCAAACGTAACATTTCTTCCTTATAGGATAAATTACGCGACATGTTTGCAGCTTTCTGTACTACCAGAAATGAACTACTTTACTGCAATGTGAATAGGCGCGCTGGGTCTAAAAGACCCGATCCGATCAAAACCAAACTTCCAATCAAATTTCCTGCGAAAAACTCCGGAAACACAAAGAGGGTGACCTTGGAGGAGACTACACTGAACCACAACCACTTTGAAAAAATAGGGGTGTTTTCAGAAGGGTTTATTTAATCGGGCGGGTCCATTGGACCCAGCGCGCGCGCTCGCGGGTTAAATAAACCCCTATATCATTATAGAATTACTATCGCATAGAGATTGAGTATTGACATATGCGATCCATGGCCCACAAATGTTTCCATCTGCCCACAACAATTGGAAACACGAATGAGTAGACCAAGCTATTAATTTCCAAAACCCAAATACAAAACTGAAACTGTAATGACCCCAAGTCCAGCAAGCACTGTGGTGCATAGCTCAGGTGTATTATAAATGAGTATTGGATCCTAATGCCTATACAATAAAGAGAATGTTCCTCGATTCTCATGGTCGTGTTAATATGAGCCCACAAACAATTTTAAAGTTACTCGTTGCGGTGTTGTATATTTAACTTGTGATATGATTCTTACCTGTTGATGGTGGGTGGATTCATACAGACTTAATTTAAGGTTTCTCATTTGTCTAAATTCAAGGTTTTGATGGAAGGTTTTCTGTTATGATCATATATGAAAATCAAAACTTCGGCTCTAGCTTAATGCGCTTTCTCAGGCCTCAAACTTTTTATCTCATTAAAAATAGCTTAAATTTTAAAAGCTTCCCATTATTGGAATGTAGTTAACTCTACAGGCTTCCACAGATCAGTACATATACTGTCTGACAAAAGCATCCCCTGACATGCACAGATGCATTTATGTACACTCGTATACGAAATTACGAGGGTTTGAAAACTATGCCTACTTTCAAGAAACGCATTGAAACAAAGGCACTAATTATGCCGCCGATGAATCATGCAAATATTAAGCGTCTAATATCTAAGCGTATACCTGCGTATCTGCCGAGTTGTGATTGTGGAGGTTATATAAGCCCACAAAGTGGTTTTAGCGATTTGTGTGCTCGTACACTCATGACATTTGCCACTGAGTAGCCACGAAGATATTGATAACGGAATGAGATGAAGAATTGCTGCTAGATTGGAGCCAGACCAATCACAAGCGCAGGTGTCTAGAGAGCTCCATGTAACACTCCTTGTCGCCTGAAATTTGCGGAAAACGTTTCAGGGAACTGGATCTATATTGAGAAGAAGGGGACAAAGTCGGTTAAGATCCACAACGATGAATGAGGATCATTATTTGACACATTCAGCGCTGTAGCACAGGACTGCTAAAGCTTCACAGTTTGTCACATTCATGGTCAAAATTTGCGCGAAATGATGAAATAGGGCTGTGTGGCAAAAGACCCGCTATTTGCATCGCGCTGAGTGCAATATACAAGAAAATGTTTAACATAGCGCACACAACATGCGACTTGGACCAGTGCAGCATCGTGCATTTTACTGATGGTTCGAGATTAATCATTGACGCTGATCTGTATCCATATCTGGAGTGAGCCTAGAACACTTATACCCTTCCTTCCTCATCACGGAAAGTATCATTACAGTGGTGGAGATGTAGTGGTTTCAGCTGCCACTGAGCGACCGCAAACCCCTGAATGGGTTAGGAAATGCACTCTGACTGTTATCAGATACAGAGAGGAAATCATAGAGCCCTGTGTTCTAGTTTTGAGTTGATTTTAGGTTCCTGTTAATGGAAAGCTCTCGTCCACGTAGGACTCAACTGATGACGATTACCTGGAATGTGAGGATATTCGCTAGGTGGGTTGGCCAGCCAGATCTCCTGACAGTAACTGTATAGAGAAGGGTTTCTTAAGCTCTTTTTGGTTTGGGGACCCCATATCATTTACGAAACTTTCGTGGGAACCCATAAGAATTGCACAAATCCGACACAGGCGTGAGTGAAACTATCAGTTTCTTCACCTGTACAGTAATATACTATTCCCATTTTAGGTCATTCAATTTTAAAGTAAAATGAATATTTCTATAACAGAAAAATGCGTTGAAACATTTTCGTTTTTTACTTTGTCTGTATTATCTTAGTTGTCTCTTTTCAGATACATTATGTAAAAATACTTGGTAAATGCAAAATTATAATAAGTTAAGGAAATATCAAAACTGTTAAAATTTTTGTGACCCCCTACTGCAGGGCCCACGACCCACAGTTAAAGAAACTCTGCTTGGGAGGGCAATTTCATCTCGCCATTCCCCTCCGAGAACCATTCCGGAGTTATACACTGCTTTGCAGCAGGAGTGGGATCGACTACCACAGGAATTCCTCAATGGTGTCCTATCCATTATGTCATCACGCTGCGTTACCTATCCGTCTGTGGTAGGCGAGCATACCCTATATTAAACTCCTTTTTAGTTGACATTTGAATGTGGACATCGGATATCCCTGTGCTATGAGCTTTTCTTATAATCATATATGCATAAAATAACTTCTGAGTATCCACATGTCTTTCTTTGTTATATATATATATATATATATTCACACCAAATTTCATTAAATTCTGCGCATTAATTTTTCATAAATTTGAAATAATGTGCAAATTCTCTTACGTATGCGCACAAGTATTATGTGTTACGCATAGGTTCATTTGTTCTAGTCTTTTCAGAGGAAAAGGGCATTCGATAGGTTTAGAATTTTAAAATTAGAAAATAGGGAGAAATATGTAAAGGTAAAAACTGTAATCATAGTATTTAAAAAATATTATAATATATCGAAACACAAAACTTTCATTTCTGTAATTCTGAAAATTACTACAATACGTTTTCATCATTATAAAATTTCTGTGTGTCTTAACATTGATTCATTTTCCGTTTTTGATTAAACATTTTATCTGAGATTCTCCATAAATTCATCACCTGCATGCTTTCAAATTTTTAATGTGTTTTATCATAGTTAGTACAAATAGTTTTAACTCAAAACTGATGTATTTAGTTTTAATTTAAACTCAAAATACGAGTCATAAAAAATGTTGGAAAGAAAAATATAAAATAAGAAAAATTACTGACGTCAATGGACATTAAAATTTTAAATAAATTAAAATATCATTTTGTAGGAAGAGAAGAATCAATTGAAACACAGTACAACAAAGTTATTAAAAAATTATTAAAAATTCAAAACTTTTGTCTAAAAGATTCACATTCTGTATAAACAAAAATAAAATTGCAAGTATTTGCTTGTGATATATGAAGTGTAAAGACGAATTTTGAACTAAACGTAATCGTATGAGGGCAAATAAGTTTAAAAATTCAAAACCAAAAGCAATAAAAAATATATATCTAAATATCGTTTAATGTTTGTTTGAAATAAAATCAAATTTTCTGTTTTATACTCTGTTTAATCTTTATTGCTTTTAAAGCAAAACTACTACTTCCTGTCTGCTTTGAGTTTCAAAGCTAGCAAAATTAGAACCATTTACTTTACGATCATAAGCAAGCCCATTCATAATATAATACATTCCTTGTAAAAAATCAACGATTATCTACATGAATAGCAATTGTTCAGGTAAATTTTAAACTTTACTCAATTTATAATAATCACCCCCTGATGTTCTTTCACTTTTGTTTTTTGAAAAAAAAAATAGTTATTCCTTTATTAATTAAATGTATGAATAAAACTAAATTTTAATATATGCACTATGTATGGTGGAAACAATGAACGAGGATAATTTTAAAAGAAGTTTTGTTAGTGATAATGGCCACAACGCTTTAAGAAACGACTCTTTTACTGAAATTTTCTACTCTTCCAAAACAAATGATGTTTATTTATTCATATCGAATGAGATGCATATATTTTTCTTTGTTATCTTTTTGTCTGTTGTCTCGTTGAATTTTTACGCTGAGATTAAAAATGGCAAAATATAGTTAATTAATCATTGGAAAATTATGCAGGTAAATGGTTTATGAAGTACATAGTAAGAAAACTTTTCAGATACTTAATGCCATATATAATAAAAATTGGATATGCAAATTAAACATCAGAATGAAAAGGAAAAAAAATGCAAATCCGTAACTTCGTTATTTTGTCGATAAAAGTATGAGAAATAAAACAATGATGAGCTTCTGTTAAGAAAAATGGGTCTTTAATCTACTTAATTGCAAATAACGCCATAAAACTTAAAAAGAATATTAAACATTTTCTTTATCCAAAATTGAATAGAGTTAGTTCATTTTCAGAGCTTTTACGGAACTCATGTTTTGGCGATTAAGTATTTCACCAAATACTATTATTACTAATAATTATTAAATAAAATAAAAAAATCCCTAGTTCAATTACTTATTTCAGATAAATAGGAGGAAAGTGATAAACTTGATTTACATACAATTACGTAATGAAACATATTGCCCATTAAAAGCATTAAATGCCAATCAAATGTGCTTGCCAATGAATTCATACATATTGTTATGGCCTAGCTGCGGTAAGATAGCTTCCCCGCAAAGCGGGATTAGGAATGCCAAAAAGTCGATATGCCGAAGACGGAGCGAGAACACATTTTAGAACACATTCTTGACTGTTTTTCTCGAGAATGTTCTCGAAAGTAGGTTAAAGCTATATACACCCTGCCTGTATGCGGTGAAGATTCTTGAATAGTATGTTAAGTATGGGGGAAAAGTAGTATCTTGATTTCAGAGATTAGTTCGAGAGCGATCGATCGAGTCGGGAGCCGCACTTTAGTGCTTGGCCGTGAGGTTGTTTTCTTCACCGCTATAGCCTGATAGCCTGTGCTGCTGATTGTTTCAGCATATTTTTCATAGTTTCTCAACGATTGCAATGCATTTTCGGAAGTGTCCTGTGTAATGTTGACGAATAAATTGTGTTTTGAATCTTCATCAAGTGTTGTCATCAATCACTACAAATCCACGAACCCGTAGACTGCAACAATATTTTAGTTAAATAATTTACCATTTTTCTATTTAATTTAACGTTAATTCGTCATTTCATATTTCTTCGTCATATCATCCACATACTAGTTTAATAAATACATGTATTGTTTATTGCATTCAGTACTTTGGTTACATTTTTAAACTAAAACTTTTGCAATGTCTTAGACGTTTCATAAAGCATTTATGCTATAAAACATTAATTAAAACATGAATTGTTGTCATAAGATTAATTTATGAATTTAGTTTTGAGAGAAGTGTTCGTGTACATGTTTCTTACACTTTTCACAACAATAGTATAGAAGCTTAAATGGCTAAATATTGGAGAACGAGCTCATAGATTTTAAGGTAGAAATATAACGACGTTTAGATTTCGAAATTCGAACGAAAAGAAAGGGAAATAAACGTACTTTGTTTTAAATATTTTAAACAACACAGCTGATAAGACTAAATAAATTACAGCCATACCCGCGCAGACAGGATTCAAACAGTTCGGATTCATTAATGACTGGTTGGAAAATTTCGAAACAAAGTTTGTAATACACTAAATACAAATCACTTTTAGAAAATTAATATGTAGAATTATTTTTAACACATAAGCAGTGGCGGCTCGTAATAAGCACTGTGGAACTGCAGCACCCTCTGTTTCCACTTATTATTATTTTTAATATTTAATATAATGAGCCCTTTTTTCTTTAATTCTTTCTTTATACTTCTACAATATATAATCCTTAAACTTAATGTCAGTAGCCATCCTCCAGTTTATGAAAAAGGTACGAAAGTTTTTGTATGGAACTGCGCTTCACAAGGCTGTTCTGCGCAAGCGCGCGCAGAAATCAGCACTCGAGCCAGGGAGATAAAACAGCACTGTCGCTCTTGCAGTGCAGAAATTCTGCAAACGTGATTATTTCTTTCTCAGGGCGTGTGGTATTTGGCTGTTCTGCGCATGCGCTCTTAGGAAGCAGCGTACGAGGCTGAGAGGGAGAGAGCATTGTCGCTTTTGCAGTGCCGAATCTGGAGTGTCGTTGGGAGCTGGTTCTTTTTTTTTACTCCGCGTGTGCTGTGTTTAAAAATCATACACCATATTCTTGGTTAGATTATTTTTCAGCTATTCTATTTGATTCATTTTTTTTCGGTTCTTTTACTTTACAGAAAACTTTAACCATGTCCTTGCATCCTCAAGTAATAAATTCTGTGACTGTAAGTGAACTTCAAGAGCTTTCGTTTTCGTGCGCTTGCAACGCTATCAATATCGAAAAATTTCCTCCGTTGCCATCCAGAGATCGAGGAGAAAATTATTGATCTCTTCGCGCAAATTAAAACAAGAACAATGGATTTCATTTTTAAATGAATAGGTAAAGCTTGAACTGTAACAATTTAAGTTAAAGTAATTAAGAAATGTTTAATTTTTCTTTTGTAAAATTTCATGGAAGTTTCAAAATAAGTATTCTTTTTATACATGTTTGTTTCCCTTTACACAGGTTTAAAACAAAGGTTAATTTTTTTTGGAACAGCACCCCCACTAATTTTAGGTACGAGCCGCCACTGCACATAAGTGATCGGTTATCTTCCATTCTGTAGCCCAGTACTTGTAATATGATTTTAGATATTCCTCATAGCTTATATATGTACCTATCTATGCTCAGGCAGTTTGCTCTTGAGTT
The DNA here is from genome assembly GCA_000611955.2 of Stegodyphus mimosarum. NCBI lineage: Eukaryota > Metazoa > Arthropoda > Arachnida > Araneae > Eresidae > Stegodyphus > Stegodyphus mimosarum. The sequence continues at coordinate 25,811 of KK116650.1, read as the reverse complement.
TCGACAACTATGAATAGTACTGACGAGTTATGCTCTATATAGGCGTTTATCTAAATTTGGCAAAAGTGTCTGTAACTGTCAGAGATCAACGTCTTAAACGTGAAGCGTGAAAGGGTACCTTCTGATCCAAGTTCAATGCGACTGTTGTTCTTAAACTGCTATTTTTAATGCGCAGGCTTTCCATTACGAATAAGCAGTGGAGGTTTACGAACGTTAAGCTGAATTGATTTCTTTTGTCCATCAGGATTTTTTTCGAAAATTTACAGCAAAATCCACGTACAATTAAATTAAATTTGAACATCAATATAAAATAACAAAAAAAATCTGAAAATATGAAGGCTTTCAGATTTTATATTACGCTCAAAGGGGCCTTTTATAACGTTTTCTGTGTCACCTTTATTTATCTAATATCATGTTCTTCGCACTTAAGCCATAAAATTCAATTCAGCAGCAATGTCGCAAAATAATTTTCAAATGAGCATATCTTTGGGACATCCGATACACAGTCTCGCGCGCTGGAGAGAAAAATGTTTTTTTTTTCGTACAGTTTTCGTTAAATTGGTACAAAATACGAAAGAGATAATAAAACAAATTCAAAATTCAAAATTTGAGCTTCCAGATGCCCATACTCGGAGAAAGATTACGTTATTCAAACTTTGATGGCTCTAGATACCGTGGTTTTATCACAATGCGAGAAACATACATACATTTATGCAGATACTGCATTATTTAATTTCTTTAAATATAGCACAGGGCGATAATATTTGGTGGCATCAGCTTGAAAAGTGATACGGACATTTACAGTGAATCGACGCAAAATGCCAAAGCGAAATTAATAGCCCTTCTGAGCTAGCGCTTCTTTGGGTTGATAATAATAACAACAGTGACTGCAAAAAGAGAAATGCAAGATTGATATTTTCATCCAGAATCGTAAATGGCTTAATTTAGATCCACATTTCGATGTAATAAAGATTCATGAAAAAAATGTACCGTTTTCTAAAACATGCTGTGAAAAAGAAAGGAATGAATCATGAGTTCATTAACTTATCAAAAAGATCAGTACAGATCGCGAGGATATAGGTATGGTTTCTTATATATCAAAAGTTGTGACCAAAACTAGAAACACTAGAACAATAAATAGGGAGAAGCTACTATCCACATGAATCGAAGACGGAAATAATCAAAAATAGAGTTCTGCTTAGTCAAACAGAATTCAAGCCATTCTTTACAATGACTTGAAGATTATACACTCATGTCCATAAATTAAGGATAATGTAAAATCAGGCAAAGGAAGAGTTGGAAGCAAAACAAATTTGACTTATTTGTAAAGCTTATTTATTAAATAAAAGGCAAAGAGCAAAAAAAGATGCTATATGTTCGATATTATTAAACAAATTAGCGATTTTTTCTCCCTGGAGCAAATTACAAAAAAAAAACTATTTACAAAAAACCAATATTACATGGTTGGTATGATTGTTCATACATTGTATGTCTCCCAGACAATGCAATACAGTCCGTACAACGCCTAGGCATGCTGAGTATCAAATTATCGATCTGATCTTGGGGGATATTACACCACTCTAAAAGCAATGCTCTCCGAAGTTCCGGTAGACATGTAGGAGGAGGTTGACGGGCTGCAACTCGTAGGCCAAGCATATCCCACACGTACTCTACTGGATTCAAGTCCGGAGAGAATGCTGGCCAGTCCATACGGGTGATGTCCTCCGATTGAAGGCATTCGCTTACGATGTTTGCACGGTGAGGACGGGCGTTGTCATCCATAAACACAAATTGTGCGCCCATGGCGCCCAGAAACAAACGTACATGTTGTTCCAGA
>KK116650.1:0-23648 GCA_000611955.2 Stegodyphus mimosarum | reverse complement strand
CAATCTGCCCTAAGCGTCTGTACACGGTCTGCCTTGAAATTGTCGTACCAGTGGCTGAAGAGAGCTGATGAGACAGGTCTGAGGCTGTGGTCCGCCTGTTTCTTTTGGCAGTAACTGCCAAATACCGGTCCTCATTCGGCTTGTAACTCTGGGGCGACCTGTGCTGTAACGTCTACTCATATTACCATCATCTCGGAATCGTTGCCAAAGCCTGGAGATGACACTCTGGGCAATTCCAAGTTCGTCTGATACTTCCAGTTGGGTACGCCCACATTCCAGACGGCCGATAATTCTACCACGTAAAAAATCATCCAAGTGCGTCCTTTGTATCAAAACTGTTCGGTTATTGCACTGAAATGCTTATAAAGCGCCTGCGAACAATTTTACTTCTTTGCCTGTATTCCTTATATATCACTCTCTTACACTCTCGTCATTGTGACGTACCATCGGTGTCATCTGGTTACTTCCTGAAATTTGCATATGGTTCTTGATGATGTGTGTAGTGATTTTACAGCTGATATATTTATTTTAGAGTTCGATTTCCGCGTGACGCCGAATTATCCTTAATTTATGGACATGAGTGTAGATGATACAGAAAACGAAGGTAAGAGAACTAGTAATATGGCAAAGACGTGGGCGATTTTTCCGTTTAAACAGTGGAGTAGCATTTGCAAGTTAATGAATTTGCCAGTGCATGTAAAATGACTGCTTCAAAGTATTCAAAGGAATTTAGTGAAATCATATATAAATGTGGCTAAAACAATAAACAAATGCTCAGTGGTGGTGTAACGGAGTTATTATAAAAACACATACGTTACGCACCTTAATAGCGGCCAATAAAAATTCGTACCCTATATATAGAACTCCAAAAGAGGGTCCATGTTATTTAAACTGAAAATATGCGCGTAACAGTTTCTTCCACCAAATACTATACCATTGGCCCTATCAATGGATCAAGGTGTAATTGGACATTTTAAGTCCTCTTATTTACCCTGCACATTTTTACGAACCGAAAGAGCTACGATAGGAGAAACATGTCTAAGTTAACGAAATTTTGGAACATCTACAACATAAGAAAGGCTACAGAAAGTACAGGCAAAGCATGGTATGAAATAACAGCAAGTGGTATAAATGCAGAATGAAAACCTGTCACATCATATCCTTAAAATGATTTCATTGGTTCTGAAACTTCTTTAGATAAACACACTGATAGCATATTTGGGAATTGGATATTATCTCGGTTTCAGTGATTTATATTGTATCGATATAACTTAGTGCACCAAATCGATTGCTAATAAACGAGATAATGAAATTTGTAGTAATGTAAATGAAGAGCTTATTAAGAGCGGGCGGGCAACGTAGACAACTCCCACTATGTTGAAGTGCCTTCATGAGAATTTACGAATGAAAAACTATAAAAAAATGCTATAATGGCCAAAGCTTATTAGAATATATTATCTAAGTTAATCCAAATATTGAAATTAGTTCTATTATTCGCTTAATAATAAACGAACTAGCTCGTGGTTTCAAAGGAAGGAACTATAAAATCAAAGAATAAAAACGTGCAAACATCGATATAGCAGCATTTAAAAAATAAAAAATCTGATGTGTACATCACATGACTTCCCTGTACGGAATATTAAATTATATCCATTTTTTCTTGCACTTCATTTAAACTTTTGCATTGAATTAAATCTACTTCTTCCACAACGCGTAAACTACAATATACCAAATGCACTCTTTAAAATTCACTATATTTCTTTATCATAGCGACACTCTGGCGCTAGATCCACTTAACAGCGTTACGTATCATTCATTTTATAACTCAGAATGCACAAAAGTTATAGCATCTGTAGAATTATCTATCCGCTGCCACATGTTCTATTCAAATATTATAGTAAATCTGAAACGATGTATAAAAGAAATTAAACAAATAAAAAAGAAATACTTCTTCACAGGCGATTTAGCTCCGCTTACCTTATACGCATGAGCTACTCTTAAACATTCTTTTCTGTCCGAGAAAGATTGGGGATAACATTTGCTACTAATACGAAACACTTATTTCCTCGAATTTCATTAGAGATATACTTCTCATTCAATTAAAACAACTCTCACTTTGCGGCAAGGCAAAAATACATAAAAACTCAAAATATTTTCATTAAAAATTGAAAGATATAGATACACATGAAACACCACGTACAGTTCAAAGAATGAAAAATACAATTTTTACAATTAAAAATTACAATTTCTATGCGAAAACAAGCAATTCGTCCAGCAGGCAAGAAGGCAGATTTTTTGGTGCACAAAACTGAAAGTTTCCTTTAGTCCCACTCGGCAAAAAGACATTGACGGTTCAGAAAGAGTTAATTCACTGTTCTGCTAAGTTTCAACTGCAAATAAATATGGCTTCTGTGGTAAAAAGAATTAGGCTTAGACACACTTCAACAACTTTTAAAGTGTTGATAACTCTACAAATAATGCATGCAGATTAACTTAACCTGCCTTAACTGGAAGTTAAGAACAACATAAGACAATCATTTTTAAAGCAAAAACTGCACAATTTACCAACATATAAGTAAATTCAAAAACTGAGCTCACTGACCCGAATGGCTAAATATATATACTTTTGGTGAAGCCGATTGCAACCAAAACGGGAGGTGCACAATTACATGTTATGAGAGGCCTGCATACAAAATTTCAACGTTCTGACAACTTGTTTTTGAATTATGCGAGATACATACGTGCGTACAGAAGCCACGAGAATATTTCTTCTGAATCCATTTTAAATACGTTTTATAAGTCGTTTGGGGGAAAAGAATCCTTTATTATGCCCTTACGTACAGATGTCACGCAAACCATCGTTTATCATACTTTCGATATCTTATTACAATTGGTAAATGAAACATCTTATTTTAACTAGTTTTGAAATTTGTCCAGTTTAAAATGCTTTCTTTAGCGTCAGACTTTAATCAGTCTCGAAACGTACATTTTTCCTTTGCACTGTATGTAAAATCAGGATTTTTCATTCTGTATTTCTTGAAAACTATTGGTTGTAAAAGTATAATTCCTCGACAATGCTTTATACACTCAAAGAGATTTATATCATTAAATTTTTATTTGGTATTAGCGGGATACCTTGGATATGTAAATAAAAATTAGGCTTAATTATTTTATCATAGCTTCCAGTATTTAATTTATCTAAATTGTACGGTTTATTCTAAGTTCGTAACAGTTATTTTAAGCTTGTCACACTTTCCTCTCTCTCCTAATTTCAGCTTAGAATAAGTTTTGGGAATCACGTTAAATGCAAATGAATAGTAGAGAGTATTTAAGTTCACTGACTTCGGTACAGAGAATTAGGATTCCTGAATGGCTCGCGTTGGCCTTTAAGCTACGTCTCTCTAAGCTGTTACTACGCTCGGCCGTATTACGTGTCCCTGATAGCTTCGTTAGCTAATTTAATATTTCGGGTCAACAAGTTTAGAAATTGTGTAAGCTTTGGCTAAATCTCTTTAGTTAGTCATTAGTTAAGTTTTTATTTCTTACACTTTTGAGTTTAAGCCCAAGTGGAGGCTTTGTTGTACGCTCTGAGGAAGAGCCAATCAATGAATCTTTATTTTGAGGGTAATTAACCCTTCTTCAGTCTACGTTTCTGTTTTTGGATTTAAGCGATTATTCGCTCAATAGTTCACAGGCTCCTTAACACTTAATTAATAGATAAAAGAGAGGATGCCTACAAAATATTTAAAAAAAAATACAATTACAAAAAATAATGTCGAAGAAATGCGTCTTATTTGTCAAAGTTTAGTTCTATTTAACTCTATTTCTCCAAAACCTTTCAGAAATTTATCTTAGCCGAAGGCATAGATGAAATTAAAGAATATTTTAAATGTATTTTCAGAAGGCAGTCCTTTCAAATCAGACTGGGTGTTGCCAAATATAATGCCTAATATGAAAATAAGTCCTAGCAGGGCTTTTGAGAATTCCCGTATAATATACTCTTGCCCCCAAAATAAATCCCAATTATTATTATTAATCAGACGGACGCCAGACTGAATGCAAAATGGCTGATCGGAGTGCAAACGCAAACACCTGATAATGAACTGACGCCGTTATGATTAATTAACATTTTTATGTATCAGTGCCTCCTGTAAACGTATTTAAAGCATTAGCGGGAAATGGAGAAACTTCCTGTATTTCTTGCTTGTAAATTTGTCAATGCGTATCCATCCAGATGAGATAAATAGAAAAACGAACTATTTCTCGATGTATAACACAGGAATGGAAGAGGATCCCCAGGCAAGTATAATATAGCTTTTTGAAAAGAGAAGTTATATTGCCGGATGGTCCGAACAAATTACCATAACTTCAGGGAACAGGTGGATTAGGAAGGTGTTAGAAAGCGCATGTGTTGATCAAATCAAAACAATTATTATCTGTTTTGAAAAGTTTCCACCTGTGAATACGTTACTGACAGAAGAGCAATGGTTTATGTTATGCTCAGGGATGATATTCAATCATTTGCCCTTGCAGTGGCACCACGCTCAGACACATCCCTAGAAGAATTTAAAATATCAACAATAATGAATGGAAGGTTTCCTTCCCGGTATGAATTCTCTCTAAGACGATCGGTCACCCTGTTCAAGCTGAAAATGCTAGAATTATTACTGGACTTCAAGTTGTTTTTTGGTGGTACAAAATTTTTTGAATAAGAACTTGGCAATTGATCAACTAATTGATTAAATGGCAATTGATCAAAGATTGCGTCATCCTACGTTAACCATCACACGTGACGAAAATGCATAGAAGGCATCTAATTTTCAATTTTCACTTGCAGCAAGAAAGATAAGACTGAACGCGTTTTAGGTATTTGCTTCGTTGAAAACGAAAACTTTCGATACACTGAAGCAGATTTCTTTCTTTCTTTTCGCCATCGACGGAACAGCTGGCCCACTGGGTTAGGTGCTTTTCAGCCTGTTGGATCCCGTCGATGGAGTTTTCTGTAAGAAGTGGATAGATTTAACGTTGCTACCTGTTTTTTTTAGGTCGCCAAAGATATTCTGCTAGCCTGAAATTCAGCCAACACTCGCTACACTAAATGTATGAACTTCTTGGCAGAAAACAAATAGACCACGTAACGATTCAGATAAGTATGACTGCTTATCTCCAAACTCCTGATACTGCAATAACCAAATCATTCAAAAATAAACGCCCACACTAAAAACAGAAAGAGGAAAAATTATCTTTGAAAACCAGCTTTGAAACTCTGAAGTCTTGCTTGATAGTAAGAGGTCGTGACATGGGTGAAAAGTTCATCACATAAAACTATTGATAAATGCTTTGCCTGTGCGTTACAGATAGGCTAAACTGACAAGAAATACTCATTTATGGAGCAGACTTGAGACATAATTGCAAATCACGAGAGATTAACTTGCATAACATAATTGCAAATCACGAGAGATTTCTTTTGATTACATAGTTTTACAAAGAATGTAATCAAAAGAAATTCAGGTTATAATCCGTGGACGGAGTTTTTATGCTGATGTTCTAGACCAATGGAATTCAAACTTTATGACAGTGCGGTCGCATAAAAGTGCAACTACCCCAAAAAACAATTTCACGACAACAAGCAGAGTATCGGCGCTTAGTCTCATAACATGAATTCAGATTTTTCAGGACTTGTATCCACCTCGGGATCCCATTATAAATTTTCACGTCCCAGACCGGGTCGCATCACATAGTTTGAATACCATTGCTTTCTAAGAAGATTACAGTACTTAAGTAAATACAAATTTTTGTGTATGAATAAATGAATGAATAGAGACTGCCGATAATCTCTGAAAATAAGATATTCCCTGCCCTAATATGTTATTTGAAGCAATGTTTAAGATATAAGACCCGATTGCATCTTTCAGGAGATGCGCCAATAGCTTAATTAAACCAAAATTTGAAATATTTTAGGCTTTCCTAGAATAAAGTTTATTTCAGAAACTCGTATGTTAGATGAATGTTTTGTCAGAAATGTTTCTATATTAAAATGTTTCACTTTAGCAACTAAAAACGTAAGATATCAAATATTCATTCATATTCAGAAATTTAAATTCAATCATTACGTTTACGAAAAAATCATTCTGAGATATATATTACTTGGCAACACTGTTAAAGTTAGGATGCCTTCTCTTTGTTAAAATTCGCCCTTTGTAACAGAAGTAAGTATATTTAATTTCAGTCTGATTTATATTTGCTCTAAGTCTGGTCTGGAGATGTTTATTTAGTTAAAGGTTAGGTTTTCCTGACCCGAAACCTTTTCTCTAAACTTAATATATTCAGCAATTAAGAAACCAGGTATAAAGAAAGCAGAATTCTATTATCTGAAATCCATTTCTCCGGATCCCTTCTTTTTCTATCCATCTCGGGAATAATCGAGCTTGAGGTTAATTTATTAATGTGTATTTTTAATCGCATTCACGTTTGTTTAGCCATTAGGATGATTTGTTGATATGGAAGACACACAAAATGAGCAATGCCCTCGCCGGGACTCCAACACTGGACCTCTCGAACACGCGCCGAGCGTGCTAACCGTTACACCACGAAGCCATGCAGAAAGGAGGGAGAAAATACCTTATAACGTCCTTTGGTGAAATTAGGTTTGTTGCCCAATGTAAGAACCACAATTGAAAAATATAAAGCAAAATACTGGTGCACTCGTAAGGTTCCTAATATATTAAATGCACACAGAAATGATAGCTTGATAAAATTTGTTTTTATCCAAAGAAGCACTTAGCACTTCACATTTCTGGATTTTTCAGTGCTGGTCCAGCGCTTCACAGTATCACACAGCGCAAGCATTATGGCGAAGGTCTCCAAATTAGCTCTGAGCTAACAACTGCAACTGAGGAACTGACGTGTTCTCCGGTCTTATATAGTTTTTCACCCGACCGGCCAAGATATTTCTAGTGATTTCTGCTTCTCGAAATTACTGGAAGGCCGACGAATGCTGTTAAAGTTACATTTGAAAACAATTAATTGTACAATTACAATACCCATTACAGTGATAGAGGGACCAGACCAAAATGTCACCAAATGGTCAGCAAATTTGGCAATTTATAGTCAAACTTGGCGACAAAACCTAGTCGCGAAAACTGTCAGCTTGACGACATATCGTCAAATTAGCGAGATAGCCATTTACTCAATGCTTAGTAGACTTTACTCCGTATTCTTACTTTTCTGGAATATAATCATTTCTCTCAGCTTTTCGTTATACAGAAAAATAGAACATTTCCAATGAAATTATCTATGGATATACAAAATTCTTCATCTCTACACAAAATATTACCTTAGTTTTATTTTAGTTGAATAAAACAGTTATTTATTTGATTCACCTAAATATTAATCCATTTAAATAATTTTAATTCCTTAAAAATTTTAATAAGATTATGTTTTTACGTTAAGAGCATGTGCAAAGAATATTTTCATATTGTTTGAAATAGAAATGTTTCATTTACTTATAAATATAAAAAAATATTTAATTACTTAATTTGATCAAGGAAATATACTTATTTTAAAGAACTTAAGAATAGTTTTACTGTATCACGTTTGTTAGATTAAAGAATGATTGACAAACAATATTAATTTGAATCACTTTCCTCATATAAACACATATTGTTACGAATGTTGTACATAGATATGTAATTTTAGTGAAATTGCATGTTAAATTATCGCATTTTTCTTTGTAATGTAACTTGAAAATCTAGAGAGTGAATGCTCTACCGGAAAAATAAGAATACAGGGAAAAGTCTATTTAACATTGAGCGAAAGGCTATCTTGCTAATTTGGTGAGATATCACCAAGTTGACAACGGTTTTGGCGACTGATCTTTCCCAAATTTCGCGACAAATTGCCTAAAGTCGCCAAACATGGCGACCATTTGCTACTTTGTTTTCCGATCACTGTGTTACCGTACTAAGTATTGTAATTGAATAACTGTAATTGATCACTATATTAGCTGTAACCGTATCAGGGCCTCATACACCTTCCAATAATTTCGAGAAACTGAGAATACTAGAAATGTCTCGGGGGCTGGGTCAAAACTATACAAGACCGAAGAAAGCTTCAGTTCTCAGTTGTTTTTTTGTGAGTTTAGAGCGATTTCGGAGTATTGAAAGCTTCGTCTTTTAGAAGCGTTTTGTATGTTGTGCTTAACATTCATAGTAGTTTGAAATGTAACTACTGACTGTACTCTGTGAATAGTGGTACGACTATTTTTGGGAAAAGTTCCAGAGCTCTGAAGTGTTTCTTTTGATATAATAAATTTTATGAACCTATGATAGGACATGTGTGCATTCAATGTATTACGAACCCGTGCTCGCACAATTGTATTTCTCCTGTATAACAAATAATTATCGGAATTTTGTTATTCTGGATGTTTAAAATTATTTGAAATGAACTGCAGCAAAATGTAACTACTGTATTATTGCAAAATTAACCTATACAGGTTAATCTTTCTAGTGGTGTACTGTATTGGCACCAAACAAGTTGACACAGCACACTATTTAAAAAAATTATTAAATAACTTTTTTATAATTTTAAAGAGGTATTACACTACAACCTAAGAGATGCTTTCATGTGAAATGCATGTGACAAACGTCATCCAATAAAAACTTATGCAAAGAAATTTACTACCAAAATCAGTATCTTGATTACAGGATAATATATATATATTTACTTTCCTAAAACTAAATAAAATAAAACAACTTTTCATTTACATACAGGAAACCGCATATGATATTTTTGTTCAACTAAAAATCAAATCAACTGGTCTTCCTCATGTTTATTTTATCTCCTTTTAAGAAAAAAATAAACTGTTCCGGTTGCCTACACCTTAGACTTCTAATTCACTCTCGACCCACCCTCTTTCGTTTAAGTTTATTCGCTCTAGAAATATTTAAATTTATCGCTAAATGAGAAAAGTTAAGATGATAGTGCGATGAAAATTTAACAGTATTGACTGCGAATTTCACTACATATGTTGCTAGTATTTAAAAGAAAATTGTTTTCTTATATTTTTTTTGAAATAAAAAAGCATTTAATACACTTGTGGAGACATTAGGTATTTTTTTAAAAATGAGCAATTACCTCGCCGGGACCTCGAGCCACGGACATCTCGCATACGCGCCGAGCGTATTGATACTACGCAACAAACGCATGCGAAGAAGGAGGGTGAAATACCTTATATACTGCCCTTTTTAAAGGCGATTGGGGATAAGCGCAGCCAATCGCCAAATCCTGGTGGTGGAGAATCATCATCCACCATCGGTTTTTAATTTGGGCGCCACGATAACGACATTAGGTTATTTTGAAGCAAAAGAGATGGAAAATGAGCAACGCCTTCCACGGAACTCGAACCACGGACCTCTGGAATACGCGCCCAGCGTGCTGACCACTACACCACAAAGGCATGCTAAGACGGCGGGAGAAATACCTTATACACACATAGCTGGCAATTTAGCTCAGGACAAACTGCATGTCTTCAGGAAACCCGTATTTATGCCAGTTGAGAAAAATTAGCTAAGAAAATCGTAAAGTAATAATACGGCTGTTCGCATATTTTTTTAGACGATTTTCAATGTATTTTTGACAACGTTTATTCTTCATTTCATTTCTACACCGTAATTTCCAAGACAATAATGCTTTTTTTAGTAGCAGATGAGGTATTTTATCCATTCCTCTTGAACTGTTTTCCAAAGTCCAGAGAGGGTTGTAAGACGAAGTTTCTGAACAAACCTCTTCTTAAAAGTTCAAACGTTTTCGTAGACGATATATCAGATTTGGTAAAAATATGAGTGAAGTGTATGGCCTTGATACCCGTTTTTTGTTTCATTTTTTTCCACGAAATTAACAATGGATTTTGACGTGTAATTGCTTGTTTTGTGCTGTTCTACTGATTAATGGCACTGTGGGTAAAGAGAAGGTATTTTATATTTGAAAATTGGATACCAAATATGTTTTTGATAATATGTGGAGTTGACCTTAACAGTTTTCTGCACTCTTTTTAATTTTTATTTGTCGCTATATCAAAAACTAACAACAATCATAAATCGTTTCAAAAAACTTTCTTGAGATTCTTTGAACCATGTTCCAAGACTTTTTCTTCTCTTTGATGCTAATCAGGGCTTAATTTCTAAGATTAGAAGTGAAAATAAAGAGGGAAGCGTTCAAGACTTTCTGATCGCGATGTCCTGTCGATATAATTTAGCCGTCAAGCAGAAATTTTCCCTGAATACTTTTCCTGAACACATTTTTCTGAATACAGCCTGAGAATAAGCATAAGACTTCACTGTACAAGTGACAGCAGTGGTCCCCGCGTTTGGTTACCTGATTCAGAAAGTCTACAAGAGCTCTGCAGTGGGAAAACACTAGCTTGGAACGTGCGCGACCAGTGTATCACGTTTAGCTCTTTGAAAAGAATACAAAATTTACCCGCTCTCATAGATTCATTGCATTATCTTGGAGAAAAAGCCTTTGACGATTGGGGAGAGGGGTTTCATGCCTTAAAAGTCTCTACTTCTGTCCATGGTTTGAGTGTGAGGGAAAGATAGGCCTACATTCAGAATTAGAATTGATTTTTAAGGCATGTTTACTAATAAAACAAAATTTATGTGCTAAAGTTGTGGTTCACTTACATAAAAGAACTGCCGGAGCCCTTTTATGTTGGGGCTCCAGTGCTCTCCGGCTGAAATTATAATTTATCTAGATAAGTGAAAAGTGCCGGAGCTGGGCTCCGGTGAGCTCCGGCGCAATTGAAGCACTGATGGTAATAAATGGATCTCTTTTGCAGTCATTTGAATGTACCCAAGATTCATCTGTTTTGACAACATTTTTACATTTTTGCCGAATAATTGTTTCTACAGGGAATTCCAGCTCGTTCTGCTTTCGGCGATATGTCGTGGAGAAGAACGATGTCATTATGTATTTTTTTTGCCTTTTTAAGATTTAAATCAGCATTAATCAATTTGTTTACAGTTGAAACTCAATGATCAGCATATTAATGATTATGCAACTGTTCTTAAACTTCGAAGATTGTCTTTTAACATCTAAACTTCGCTACTTTCGAAAGATTCCCTTTTTTCCTTGGACATGTATTTTGAACAATTTTTATCCTTGCAGCCAAACTTTAGCGTTCTTTTCCTTTCTTATTGATAATATTATATATCGCTGCTTAAGATACCGACAAATCATGTCTTTTATAGCATTGTTAATAATCGACTACGAATTATTAACTATGGAAAGAGCAAAGTCATAGCCTTCCTTTCATTCCTTTTTTAAAAGCGCCTTTTTACATGAAAATAAAATTGTCAAATAGCGGGCAATAATTTACACTTTCAAAAATATAGTTGCAGTTGCAAAAAAAATACATGCAGGCAATTTTTATAGCAAAATAAATCGTCTAAAAAGTGGGTGAACAGCATCCATATGTAATCTTCTCTTTCAAAATCATAGTTCAGTCACAGTGACTTTTTCTCTTGAAAGTGTTTGTTTTTAGAAAGTGCAGTGTTTTTAGATGGAACTGACATTATAGATCATTAACTAGTATCATGAGTTCCTCACAGAAGACGAATTAATTATATGTCCATGGCATCGTAACATAACGTAAAGGCACAAAATTCTGGTAGAACATTGCTAAGGTATTGTTAATAGCACAAAAATATCAGGAATAAGGATTTTAAAAATATTAAATCATTCAGGATGTTAAGTAATTATAGATGAATTAATTTTAAAAAAATCAATTTTAAATATCACATTTTGACGAATGGCAACATGTTAGAGCTGGTTATATGCGGAACCTGCCAGGACGAGTGAAATCATACTTGTATTTCGATCGGAACGCACTGTAACATAACATACACTAAACAGTTTAGAAGCTATCAGTTAAAGAAGTTCGTAAAGTTAAAATTACTAGTGCGGCTATATATGTATCTGTTTAATCACACAGAAATTTGGCCTTTATTTCACAGTATAAACTTGATATGAATATGAAAGCTAAATTTTTCGATCAAATACTCACTGAACTTCATAAAATCTGAATCCAATTACTGGACTACCGTTTCGTGAAAGGCAATTTTGCACTTTGCTTAATGAATGTAATTTGGAATACTTAATTCTGAAGTAAGAAACGCATTAGAAACGCATCATATTTAGTGAAAATCATATTTTTCCCACTCAAAAAATGGAAAAGAATATTCATTCTGGAAAAACAAGAACTTGATACAATTCCTACTTACTGGCTACTTTTATTCAACAACGTCATTGCAAACCCTGCTTTCCTAGAGCCAATGTTGTTTCCAGTTGCCAATGCAAATAAAATACCATTGCATGGAAACATTTCGGAGTATAATTACTGAATCCCACACGAAACAAATCTTTTCTGTCTTTGTTATTCCTTCTCGTAGTATTTAAACTTAGCAAATAATGAGAATTCTGCGGTGGTTATGTATTGCTATAAATCCATTAAACCTTTAATGAGAGAGAAGTTCAATAATAACATTGCAGCTCTGTAAAAATAAGTTTTATGGCATGAAGTTTCTAATCCAAAAGTGGATGAAATTTTAACCCAACATTTCAAAGCAAGATGACAATTAGAAAATTACTTTTCTCGAAAGGTAGAATCCCGTTAATATCGATCCCTCCGAGATTAGATACTAAATTAAATTTTCTGGAACAATATTCTTCATTTAATTCACTGTGGTTGAGTTTTGTTTGTCTTTCATTTATTTAGAATTCTACTTCAACAAATTAATACAAGCCGAATGGTGGAGAAATTCAGTTCTATTTTCATGGGAATAAAATAATGATTTCGAACGATAATTGCGGTCTTAAATGTTTGAAATTAGATATCTTCACTAAAAAAGAATCGTGGCCTTTGAATTTCGCCCAGGAGAACTTTATGATGCCTCAGTTAAAGAATTTTCAAGATTAAGGGCTTTTCCTTCGATACTTGGTTTGATTAAAGACTTCTTCCATACTTTGTATAAAAGTAAAAATGGTTACAAACATTTAGAACGTTGACACATTCAAGTATACCTTTGTGAATTCGTTGATTTCGAAAACTATGTTGGGAAGTTGATTGCAGCTAACTGTTCTTTTCTGATTTCATTAATGTTTTCTGCTTATTTTTGATTGTAAAGTTCTCAGTATCTGAGGAAGAAAATTATAATACTGATAGCAAATGTAAACTCAAAAGGTTTTAGATAAAAAAATAAACTTAGGATAGTAAAGTAAAATAGTATTGTTAAAATGATGTAGTTAGTTAATATTCACTACCGAATGAACTTCTAACATATATTAAATGTATGAATATTGTAGTGAGAAAAACAGCTCACTAAATTTAACGTTTTGTTTACTTTCACCCTTCACGTAATTAAATTACCTCCATTTGTTATTCTGCATTGGCAAAACGTTTTTTTTTAATTGTAGTCTTTAGAATTCGGCCATTAAAACAAAACGCCTTTTCAAAAATAGCCCATTATGATCATATTGTGTGTCATCAACGAAATTATACTGTGTGCCCATTATAATAAATAACTATATGAAATAAGCGCTTCAAATGATCTAATGATATTCTGAACTTCTGTATCTATTTTGAAATAGCATTAAACACATTTCTTTGTCACTAACGTGATATGTAATTACATGATATACTTTGTTAATTTTTATATACAGTTAACATATAAGAATAAAAACATAAGTTCTAAATTTAGAAAAATAATAATGAAACATTACCTACAGAATTAAGTTTAGAATTTGAAACATTTCATCAGTAATGATGCCAAAAGAAAATATAACAAAATGATAATGAAAGATATTAACAAATGGTGGACAGGTCGATAAAAACGAGCCTAAAATGCATTGAACGTACAGGTTGTATCTTTTAATAATAATAATATCTTTAAACTTGGTATATCAAATCAGAAACGATTGATGTACAAGTTCGTTACGCGTTCTTGATTGTTTCGTCGTATTTGTCGTAGTTTTTCGACGTGTGTAAACGTACTTTTGGAACTGTCTTGTGTAATAGTGCTTTGTAGGAAATAGATTGTGCTTTGATTCTTCAAGAAGTATTATCCTCAATTACTCCAAATCCACGAACCATTAGAACGCAACAATATTTCACAAAATCCAGTTTCATTGGCTGTTATTGAAAGTAATTCAGAATATTCAAATCTTTTATATTTTGTGGATAATGCTCTATACTGTGCTATCAAAATATTCTCAATACTATGCTCTACTTTTTTATTTTTTTACATTAATGTTGCAGAACTGACCGTGATTTTTAATAACAAAGTGATATTCGTATTTTAAACTGCAATGTAAAATCTTAGTGAATGAAGTTTTAGTTTTGCCATTTACATATAAAAGGAAAGACCACAGTTAAAATTAACCACAATTGTAGCCCATCAGGATTTTCAGAACATCCATTTAATTGAATTCATTTTTTTTCTACAGACTAAATACTACATGGCTATTGTAACAAAATAACTGTATTATACTGTGAGAACAATTTAAATCTTTTTTCGTCTTATTTCATTTAAACTATGTTAGTAATTTCAACTTACAGTTTACTTCAACATTTTTCAGTTAATAAATACGTTTACTTTTGTAAAACGAAACTCTAAATACTCATTTTCCGCAAAATTAAATGGTTAAATTAAATTTTATTTATTTTAAGAAACACTCCATTTCTAATTGGAAGAGAAGCATGTCAGTATAAAATTTTAAATTATGTAATTACACATACAACAGAAACTTAGCTTACTACAAATTTTGAACAAAATTTAGAGTGCGATCAGATACAGAGCCTCAAAATTTTGTTGGCTTCTGAAAAGGAGCACCTGTTTAAAATAAGACAGAATTTGTGACTTGTATTTGCTCGCTGTTGAAACGGATCAAGTTTTATTTAATGCCAAAATAAGGTTGTTTTTTGACCTAATTTTCAAACAGTACGTTCCTCCTTCAAATAAAATAAAGAAACTGATTTTATTTTTTTGTAATCTATAAGCTAAAGCATTGAGGGTTTATTTTTACTGTGAATAATTTAATTAAAAATTAAAGAAAGATGTTATTTTTCTTGGCGCTTAAATCATTATATATAGTTTGTAGAGACATTAGTTTTTTTTAAAGCAGGAGTGATGAAAAATTAGCAATCCGCTCTCCAGGACTCGAACCACGGACATCTTGAATACGCGCCGAGCGTGGTGACCACTACACCACGAAGGCATACTAAGAAGGAGGGAAGAATACCTTATATACTCCCTTTTTTAAAAGCGACATTGAATTAAGGGACCCAGTTGCCAAATCCTGGTGGTGGAGATTCATTATGCATCACCTTTTTTAGTTTCGGCGCCCTATTGAGACATCAGGTATTTTTTGAAAGCAAGAGAGATGAAAAATGAGCAGTGCCCCCCGCCGGGACTCGAACCACGGAGCTCTCGAATACGCGCCGAGGGTGCTGACTGCTACACCACGAAGGCATGCTAAGGAGACGGGAGAAATACCTTATAAGTTATTCAACAAAATTGTACAAATGCATTAGTTTTACTGATGTAAAAATTATTAATGTAACACAACTTTCATTTATATTTTAACTAAGTACTAAAAAATAAATTACCCTGAAGCCAAAAAGAAAATGCAATAGACGAATGCAAAGTGACGTACATAAATAAAGTAATGTGATATATATGACGAAACGTTCTTGAGTGTAACGGGAAATAACATTCCACTATCATGTTCCGTTTTCGTATTTAACAGAAAGTGTGGATTTAATTTGGTTAAGGAATGATTATCATGATTAACAAATAATTGTAGACCTGTAGCACAGTTATTTTTCTATGATTGACAATAAGGTATTGATTTCACGAATATTGCAGGTCAGCTTACCCGTTATACAAATTTAGTTAAATTAACTTGACTGTTTCGGAAGAATATGCAGTAGAGCAGAATTTCTGAAACATCTTTTTAGTTGGGGAACAATTTTTTAAATCTTACTGTTCTCAGCACCACCTCATTCTTAATATCTCCGAAAGCAATTTTTTGGCTTATTTTACTTGTACAGCTGTGCTATGGCTGGAGGCATACTGGTAAGCTTGCGTCTGAGATTGAAATATAAACAAAGTCGACTTCGTTACTTCCACTTCTTCTTTCTTTCTTTTTTTCAATGGTGATGAAACCTCTTTCTTACAGATACGTCCAAGTATACACAGATGCGTCGAACCCGAAGTATAATTTTTAAAGCAGAATTGTGCAATTAATATTCTATTTTCACTCGTAATGAGACCACAGACGCGAGATACGCAGGAAAACGATGGTCAGGAGTATCGCAGTTATAGTACTTTAAATCTTTTGTTGTTGTTGTTGGTGTTGTTGTTGCTAAGACTAGAGAGAGAGTATACAGGTAAAGTAACCAGTAATAAATTCTATAAACATCAGCTTTAAGATAAAAATGTCATAGATGATTTTCATGTATAATTTCCAACCTATCAGCCACAGTATGGTGTAGCAGTACACCAGAGTAAGAGGCACCCAGCCCCGGCAAAAGTAGCTCATACACTTAATTTTATTTATTTATTTTTTTGGAAAACTAAGAGGACTGCAAAGGCAGGCTTAGACCACAGTTTGGGAAGCTCTGCAATAGATTAGAAATTATTTAAATTAATGAAAAGAATAAACACATGTAAACAAATTGATAGCAAATTTAAATTCGCTTATCTTTGGCAGAAAAAACTTCGGGTAATTATAGTTTCGAAGATTTTGGGGTAATTTAAGCTCTAGATTTCTTAAGTCGACAGTTTTTGTCTGCTTATTGAAATACCAATCATCGGCATTAGACCTCTTTGTTAAAGATTGCTTGAAGATAACGTGACGTGCATGAAAGAATGCCTGAAGGTAACAGGAAGTAGGAAATGATGTATCCATAAACTTCTACGTTCCTATAAATCTTGGTTTCAACATCTAATCCCTTTCAGACACAAGTTTGAATCTATTGAGTGACACTATAAACAGTCATTGACTTAGTTTCTTCCTATAAACTTCTTTTGGTTTCTTCTTATAAACTTGTCTTAGTTTCTTCCTATAAACATTTGCAAGCACAAATTCGAAATATTTGCAACAGAATATATTAGTTCTTAGAGGCAACTGTTTATTTGGTAACTGAAAATAGTTTCGAATGCTCTTTTCTTCGTTAAAATACGAAATTTAGGAAGTCTCAATGTGCACGTCAAAATTTTGACAACTGCGAATAAGCAGTTATTGACTTTCATCGCTCCAGATATTTACCGAAAGCTTGAATATAGTTTCCAAGAGGCTTATCTGTTAAAAATTTCAACAGTGGTGGATATTTGCTGACAAATGATGGGAGGCCACATCGGCGCATATTGAATATTTCCACCCCATGTGACAATATTAATTTCCTCAAATATTTAACAAGTATTCAACAAGAATACGGAAGCTAGATTTAATGTTTAAATAGTCGGAAGTTTTAAAATGATTTAATTTCACGAAACACATAACTACATCAAATATTTCAGTAGTGCATCTCGATTGTGTTTATTTTTTGTTACACAGGAACGCAATTTTAAGTGCCGTTTTAAACCCTTACGGAGACCAAAGGCCATCTATATGTGATTCCCATGGTGTGTCTCTGTCTTATTGTGATCTGTTTATACTAGTGCTCTAAACGTACTTACATATGAGAAGAACGGCGCTAGAGAAAGCTGGAATTAAAACGTACTTAAATCGTATAATTTTTGTAACCCTGATATAATGAGTCATAAAATGTGGCTATTTGTGAGAATGAATTTATAAATGAAAGAAGTCCTATAAATAACAAACCAATAGAAATGTCATACATTGATATAATATACAGATAACTTTAAGTGGAACACGTTTATCAAGAGTTTGAAGCTGTGTGACTCCATTTTTCCCTCCATATTGATGGATATAAAATCAGACATCAAACTGCGATATGCATAATGCAAGTTCAACAGCCAGTGAAAGTGGAACTTCACCTAATATTTCATCATTTCCCAGGCCAAAGAACGATTCATCTTAACCCATGTTCCTCAATTTCTTATACACGTGGCGAAGGAGGAAAATCTCAGCCAGGTCTGGTATATCACAGAGGGGAAATTCTTGTCAACAGGTTCCGTCGCCAAATCCCTTAGCGAATATTCCCATTTCTTTCTAACGGCGTAGAAGACAAACTGGTTTACATTACGTCTATGGAGCCTTTCCTTCTTTACATAGACGTTCTTTGGGCTTAGCCGAATCCAGATGGCCAAGTGAGAGTTTCTCTCTACATCCAATAGGGGGCGCTGTATTCTTACTTACAATTCAATCTACAAAGCGCTCATCAGCAAATACTGCAATCAGTTAAAGAACAGTAAATTCGATAATAACGTATTTCGAAGAGCTGCGTTTAATATGTAATGTTACTGCCACATTTCATTCTATCGCAGGCTTATTTTTACCCAGCTTACAGTATACCATCTTTATGCTGTTATGTTTTAGAGAAATTACTGCAATCAAGCAGTCATTTCTCTAAAACATAACAACTTTTCAGATCATAGCGAACCCATTCGGCATTCTATAATGACATTTTCCCCTCCCAGGCAGGAAAATGGTTACTGATTCTGACTGCCAAGCCGAAGGGCCCGGGTTCGAATCCCGGATATGGTATGGAAGTAAAATTGTCTGTCCCTTCATAGGAGATAGAATGGCCGCCAATTATGTGCTTCCATAATAAAATGACCATCGCTTCTGGCCTCAGTAGTGATCAAAGCGTGAAAACGAAAAATAATGGAGTTTTCAAAATAAATGCATTACTTAGTGAAGGCTGAAATGCAATAAACGCGATGATTTGAAAAAAACTAGGGCAATTATTTATTGTTATAAATACGCTGTTACAATATATTAATGGAAGCCAAAACGCTTTAAGATAAATAACGTTTTCTGAAGCATGCTTATCAAGATCTCAATGAAGTATTCAAATAGCATCAAGCATTATAATATTAGCGAGTGTTGACTTTTTTAATAAGTATGCTGTAACAGAAGAAGGAACCTGTTTAATTACGGAAGGAAATAATTCGTCTGTTTAAAAACAATTAAAATTGAAAGTGCAAAGAGTCAATAAAAACAGACATACAAGTAACATACATACATACATAAGTATACAAGTAACATACATACAAGGAACAAACACGTTACACCACAAGTACAACAAACATAAGGTATTTAATTTGTTTTACTTTATTGGAATAAAACATAAGTACAACACAAACAATTTAATTTAATCTACTTTATTGGAATATTTTTAACTTCTGTTGTTCTCTAACATTAGTTCATATATGCATAAATCATAAAAGCATGTAATTTCAGTTTTATTTTTATTACCTTCCTGAAACTGTATTGTAATAAAATGTTTCCCAGTAATTTTATACAAGTTTGTACAATTCATATACTTCTTTTAACGAATTGATTCGAGACTAAGAAGTTTCAAGTAATGTTTATTTAAAAAGTAATCATCATAGCTATTAAAATGCTATTAATAAGTTCAAGACAAAAGCAGGCTTATCAGACTGTAAACAAAACCTTTTTTCCCCAGTATCGGGCCCTCAGCACTCTTCGGCTTGGCCACAACTAAGGCCAGAAGTGGTGGTCATTTTATTATGAAGGCATCAAATAGGTGGGCCACCTTTGCCTTCTATGAAGGGATGGACAGTTACAACCATGCCTTCACCGGGATTCGAACCCGTGCCCTTTGGTATCGCAGTCACTTTCCCTAACCACTGTATCGTCTATATGGCTAAACCAGATGCTTTCGGTCAGTGATTTCCATAGCATTCTCAATCAGACGTCATCTCATCAAATACAGGAAATGATCATTCCAACACTGAAGTTATCGATGATATTATAAATATTAATGAATGAAGTCTATATATTTACTAAAAAATTGTATGCGGGCATAATCATATATAGAAAGCAAGAAAACTAAAAACATTCATATATTTTCATTAAATACATGCAAGACATCTTTTTAAAATTAAATATATAGCCATTAATACAAAATATAACAGCATACAATACAAAAATATAATACCATATCAAAATAAAGCTTTTGAGTTAAAAGTCAATTAAGATAAGTAATTTTTCATTAAAGTCTTAGGATCTAAATTTCGTTAAGACAGAAGTCTGACCCCTTCCACATTAAAGAAAAATACATACATATTTAAAAAAACACCTTTTTTTCCTGACATAAAGCAAGACAGGAAATATATAATTTACTTTCACGTAACAACACGCTCTACAACAGACACGTACCCATGAACGCCGCTTTTATCCGAAACCTATTCATGAAGAATTATCCCTAATTGAAAAGTTCCATTCCAGTGAATATCGCGTAAACATCTCAAAAATGTGATCTTTGCTAGTAATTCGATATATTCGAACACATGCGAAATTTATTAGAGGCAAAGAAGGTAAAAGGTGAAGAAAATCTTTCGTTACCCAACATATCGACGAAGTTTTGCTCTGCTGGCAGATTTATAGTCTTCATTATGTGTTGTGGAACACCACTCCCTTTTCCTCCAGATGTTTTAAGTGCTTCTTTTGCCTGAGAAGTTATTACTTTCGTCCTTCTTGTCAGCCATACAGAAGAATAAAACACATATTTCAAGAATGATCTGACTTAATAGACAAATGTTCCCTGAGACATTGCTGCTTTGGTATAAATAAATCCAATGGCAAATTTATTAAAAATATATGTATTTGAAATTCCGGAAAATCCAAACTAGATTGATTTTCATGACAGAGCTCTGTGCATTCTGAGAGGTAGTAAAATCTTCTGGTGAACTGAAATGTATCTTAAATTTCAAAATATTTAGTCAATTAAATTATGATTACTTTTATTTGTATCTTCATGGAAATCAAATTTTTCGTAAAGTTTACAAAAAGCCATATTTTATATTAAGTTTTATTAAACTGTTGTTCTGTTCGATTCATTCTTTAATGCTACTTATTTGTAAAGAATATTGCTGCGGTGAGATAGCTTCCTCGCAAAGCGATTTTAGAATTGCCAGAAAGTGACAGCGAAAGGCAGGTTTGCCAGATTTGGCGCGAAATCGCCCATTTCACGATATTTATCGGCAAAATTTGCGATATGGAATAGGCGGAGCGAGAACATTCTGAAACGAATTCTTACCGGTTTTCCCGAAAATGTTCTCGAAGGCAGGTGAAAAACTAGATACAGGGTGTTTCAGAGATCATGGGACAAACCTGGAGGGGTGGTAGAGCGTACTAAAATATACATTTTTTTTGTATAGGAATGTGGGGTCTAAAGTGACAGGTTAAGCACGAATTCAAAAAAACGACACGAGAGGAAAATGTGTTTATGTACAAAATCAGCGCAAAATGCTTTTTTGCAGCAATATACAGTATTCACAATAAATGTTCAAAAGAGGGAACGCTAACAGTATATCATTTGCAACTCTGATGTCGAGGGTGATGGATGAGTTTACGCACAGGGAAAAAGCTAACATGCATCTCATGTATGATGCTGCTAATGGGAATGGCAGAGCAGCGCTACGGTTGTACCAGGAACGGTTTCCGAACAGGCGTATGCCGAAGTAAACAATGTTCGAGGGGTTGCATCGGTCTCTGTGTGAAAACGGGTCATCTGAAGCCACTTCTGACACTAGGAGTGGAAGAACTGCACGACAATCTCGCACTGAAGAATCCATCTTGAACATTGTGCATGAATCACCTCAGACAAGTACAAGAGCTATTGCACGTCGTCTGCAGCTGAATCATTCCACCGTTTAGAGGGTATTGAATGAAAATGGTCTGCATCCATACCATTTGCAGAGAGTCCAAGCCTTGCAAGAGACAGATTACCCTCTTCCAGTTCATTTCTGTCATTGGTTCTTGCAGCAGTGTGAGGCGCAGGCGTATTTCCCATCGGATGTGCTATTCGCGGACGACGCAACTTTCTCACAGGACGGCATCTTCAATAGCCACAACATGCACTTGTGGGCAACTCATAATTCACATGGCACACGTCCACGTGCGCTCCAAACCCACTTCTCCGTAAATGTGTGGGCGGGTATTGTTAACGACTATCTTATAGGCCCATATCTCTTACCTGCACGTACAAATGGCTTATGTTATCATATTTTTCTGCAAGAGGTGCTACCGGAATTGCTGCAGGAATTTCTGGCTCTCGTTTGTGATCGCATGTGGTTCCAACATGATGTGCACCATCCCATAACAATGTGCGGGTCCGCAATTACTTGGATGGGGCATTTCCGGGCCGATGGATTGGCCGTGGGGGACCCGTTCGATGGCCATCCCGTTCGCCAGCTTGGATTTTTATGGGGGCCATCTGAAGAGTATCATATACGAGACTCCTGTTGACTCAGTGGAGGACCTCGTTGCACGGCTATCCGTTGCGTCTGCAAGCGTGCTCGAAATGCCTGTATTTTCAAAATGTTCGTCAATCCCTTCTGCCACGTTGCCAAGCATGTATTACTGCTGGTGGTCGCAATTGTACATAAACACATTTTTCTCTCGTGTCGTTTTTTTGCGTTCCTGCCTTAACCCGTCACTTTAGACCGTACATTCTTATAAAAAAATGTATGTTTTAGTACGCTTCACCACCCCTCCAAGTTTGTCCCATGATCTTTGAAACACCCAGCATACCCTGCGTTTATGCGAAGTAGGCGAGTATCTTAAGTAGATTGAGTTCAGTAGTAGTGTCTTAAGTTCAGAGATCATCTCGAGAGCGATTGACGGAGTCGGGAGCTGTAGCTTAGTGCTTTGCCATGAAGCTGTCTTCAGTGTTATAGCCTGAAGGCTGTGTTGCTGATTGTTTCAGCCTGTTTGTTGTAGTTTTTCGACAACTGTAACGCGTTTCTGGAACTGTCCTGTGTAATACTGACTAATAAATTGTGTTTTAGTTCTTCATCAAGTGTTGTCATCAATCACTCCAAATTCACGAACCCGTAGAAAGCAACAATATTTATATACATTGACATAAAAGTGTCCATAATAGTTTCTATCCTTCACTAACTGTCCAGTAGTTAAATTTCCTAAATTATATATTTTTAAAATTAAGTTAACTGAAATAACAGCGTAATTTTCAAAATTCTTGATGTTAGTCTTGAAACATGGCAAGGAGGAATTATTTACTTCTTGGGCGGGAAAAGTTTTGTATCTTCATGATGATATAGGAATAAAATTTTATGTAGCAGAATGAAGTGATTGTAATCTGGAAGCATGAAAAGACAGAACAAAAATGTAAGAATAATGACTGGTTTTAGTTTTGGTTTTAGTTTTTATGCTAATTGTTTCTTTTCTGGTGAAGGATTCTGGAATGTTTTGTATAAGATCTAAAATATGATTCAAAGTAGAATGCCGCTTTCTTGAGCTAAATTAATTTTCTGAATAAATTATTACTACACAACTTCAGTAGTGAATCCTAATCACCTCGAAAGCTTAAGAAGATCTGAGAAAAACAATTAAGTCTGCTTTTAACTGAATAAATACTACCATTTGCTGAATTTTTTAAATGTTGTCTGTTTCCCATGCATTATGTGAGTATT
>KK116649.1:168827-193586 GCA_000611955.2 Stegodyphus mimosarum | reverse complement strand
ACTTCCGTTGATGACGTACAACACACTTCCGGGTTCCGATTTGCGGAATTGTAGCTCGTTCATCTGTCTTCTTTGTCTGTCCGTCTGTCAACCTTCCAGCAAACAAAAGCATTGTAAAGTGCGGAGATTTGAAGTGTAATTCTAGAACTTTATAAAGGATCGATTTAATAGTAATGGAAAATGTTATTCTCTCCGATTCTGTTATGAAAGATACTGAACCCGAAAGTAAGTCAGAAATCTGTGACGGTAAATATAATATTTAAAATTTTTATTTTGTAGTAATTGCAGAATAACAACATTTCGGTGAATCTTTACGAGGTGTGACTGCTGGCGGAATTGTAGTAAACAGTTACCAGCCTAACACCATTTATTTCGTAATATTTTATGATGATTGAAGGGTCATTATTTATTTAGAATTCTCATGGTCGCGTTCTGTGCATGATGCCAATTAAAAACAAAACAAAACAACAACAACAAAAAAATTTAGAGATCAGACTTTGAGAGGTTGTGTTAAATTGGAACTTGAAAACTATTGCCGAGTATTCTTACAGATGATGATTTTTAGAGATAAAAGTAAATTAAAGATATTATGATAAAAAAATGGTTAGTTCCAGGAATACGAGTTTGTGTTTACAGTGGCAGATATTTGTTTTCGGACACTTGTATGTTTAATATTTATTTGTATCTTGAATATTAAATGAATCTTTGAACGATCTTTGAATATTGAAATACAGACAAAATATTCTTTTCTAGTGTATTATTTTTTCCTTGTTTTATGCCCTGCTTGCTACAAAATAAATATCATAAAATATTCCTTGTAATAAAATAATTTATTGAAAAAGTGTTAATCAGTGACTCCTATAATAATTCTGGATACTCAAATGTTTTGTTGAGGTTTTTTGGCAGGTGATGTTTCTTGTCATAATTTTTTGTTTTTAATGAAACGGTGAAAATGCGCTTTAGCCCACTGCTTGGCGATGTTTTGAAAATCGCCAATTCGGCGCATTTTTGCGAAACGTCTTTGCAATTGCAACCTTCCCGACATGCTGCGCGAAAACCTATTGTAAACAAAACATAGAATTCTAAAGCATAAATTAGTATGAAAACTGTTGGCACAAAAAGATAATAAAATAATATGCAAAACGGGTACAGCTTGAGTATAGGACCCCATTGGCGATTTTCAGCTTGGCGCACTTTTCGGACGGTTTTTTTCTGGTAACCCAGCGAATTCTAGAATACTCCATTTCGGCAAACCTGTCTGTATTTTCCCTAAATCTTGCAAGCAGAAAAATATTGATGTATTTAACACATTTCTAGAAATTGTAAGAGACATAAACTGGGCAGAGTATAGGATTTCTTTGTAAATTTACTGTAATTTTGTAAACTTTACTAAATTTCCAGCATTTCTTTACTTTTTTTTTAATGTAAACATGTATTCTGAACTTCTGTTTTCAGTTTTACAGCTTAAAACTTGCATTTTCAATATTACTGCTTAAAATATGCCTCCATGTACTTGAGTATTTTCAAACGTTTCTTTCTTTTTAATTTAAGCATGCATTCTTAACTCCTATTTTCATGTTTTTAATTTAAACATGTATTCTGAACTCCTATTTTCAATTTTACAACTTAAAATTTGTATTTTCCGTATGACTGCTAAAAATATGCCTCCACTTATTTATTTATTTTCAATTTTACTATTTAAATATATATTCTAAATTTGTGTTTAAAATTTTTCTTGTTAAAATGTGCATTCTAACTTCTATTTTTAAATTTTCTGCTTTTCTAAGGCTAAACTTGTATTTTCAATATTACTATTTAAAATAGGCTCCCACTTACTTATGCACCTTCAAATTTGCTGTTTAAACATATATTCTAAAATTTTTTTCTGGTTAAAACGTGCTTTCTAACTTGTGTTTTCAATTTTAACTGCTTTTCCATGGCTTGGCGACATTTTTCGGTCGCCAAGCCAAAAAATCGCCAATGGGGTCCTATACTCAAGCTGTTCCGCAAAACGAATATTATGATCATCAAAATATTTGTCAATTAGATTTAAATTAATTATTTACGTTTTATGTTGTAATACTTACACATTTTATGGCGTTACATAACCTTCCCAACACGCTCCGCGAAAACGTAACCAAAATGGCATCAAAGAAAGAAGGAATTTTTTTTAAAAGGGTATTAAAAGGGTTTACTTCCGCAAAGCGCCCGGTAAATGTAAACACCGCTAACATTGGCGATAATAGTTCACACCTGGTAACCCGTCAGTTCAACTACCACCTTCGATGTTCGCATTTACAGATTTAAACTTTTCTTCACATATTTCTTATTTTTTCGGATTTTCACGTTATTTTTATTTTTAACAATGAATAGATACAAACATATTCATATAATTAGTGAAGTTTTCGGAGACAGATGCTTGTTCGCGGAAGAAAAGCATGAGAGGGGGTGAGTGATAATTGGAAACACGAATATTTTTATTTTTTTGCGCAGTACATTTGTAAAATAAAAAAAATAAGAATGAGAAGAACATAATTTATTACTAAAAAAAACTTTCATGTAATCAGATAGTTGCAATTAAGTTTCTATTTAAAATGAGAATATTTGCTGATTTCATTTATGTGTTGATAATGGATTTTCATAGTTTTTGAAGTACTTTTAAATTATACAATGAAGATATTAACTATAAAAGTACTTTTTGATTTTATGCTTTTATAATTTCCTTAGAAACTGCACTGTTAAAAACAGGAATATTTTGGAATTTTATAATATTGAAAGATATTCAAAGACAGATCCGAAGTTTACTTATTTTTTCCATTAAATAGATGACTTTGTCAAGAAAAGAGTTCATTATTACAAAGATCTCATTATTAGATTATTATTTCACTTCCGTTAAGCGTAATATATTGTTTTCCATGCTTATTTTAATTTCATACAAATTTATTTTCGTATATCACGTTTAATCGGTTACTGCTAACCTGAATTTATGTCATTTATTATTTTCATTATATGCACTAAATATCTCCTTTACGCGGCTTACTTCCATGTGTTCAATAACCTTACGTCGCTCATCGTCGACGTCGATCAACCGTTGGTGAGCTTGGCGACCGCAACGGCGCGAACGGGTTCTTTGCCGAAGCGCCAACGGGCGCTTTGGGGAAGTGCTTCCTATTAAAATTACAAACGATACCATGTACACACCGTTCCGTTTTAACTTAAAAAAAAAATCTGCGAATTGCACAATGTAGGCAACGCACACAAATGAACAAAATAAGCTAAAATAACTAAAATAAATTACAAGAAAATGCCATGTGCACAGCGTTCCTTTTAAACTTAAAAAAAATTTCAGCGAATTGCACAATGTAGGCAACGTACAAACAGTCAGCCATGTTGGCGGATATACGGAGTTACCCATGTTGGCACGTTTATTGCTCATTCAAAAACAATCGCCGCCAAGCAGTGGGCTAAAGCGCATTCCAACCAATGAAACTACATCATGAGAATTATCTGCATTTATAAATTATTACTGTTCAACAAAATATATTAATGGTTACCTGTCTCAAGTAAACCTAGAAAGATGCTACAAATTAATGACAAGATTTTAAAAATCGTCAAAGTATCCAAAATATCTAAAAAATGCCTGAAGCATGGAACTGTTCAAAATGTGTTGCAGTCTGGCCTACTTTCCAATCTTAATGAAGGATTTATCCTATGAAAAATCAAATGAACTTCAAATATTAGTACTGTAACTTGCAGCATATTTAGAAAAACAGTTCACAATAAGTTAAGTGCAAAACTGTCAAAAGAATCATTGGAGCACATGGCTGCAATGGATAATCAGCAAGAAAGAAATGCTTTATCAACAAGAAAACAACACTGAGCATTCACAAAAGTCCATGATGAGCAAAAATTTATCATATTGAAAAAATATTTTTGCAGAAGAGTGAAAATTTAATATGTTTGGTTCTGGTGAGTGAATAACTGCATGGTTAAAGCCGAATGAAGAATTGAATCCAAAATCCTACTTCCATCTGTCAACCATTAAGCTGATGGAATAATGGTTGGGGGGGGGGGGAAGATGCTTTGTTGCCTCTGAGATGGGAAATCTAGTTTTTAGAAAATAATATGAATCAGTGTAAATATTTTTAATGGAAACCTGAAATATCTAAACTATGAGGATAACTGTTCTAAGCATAAATGTTCACTTATAGTTATTATATAGCTCTCCTGAAGAGACCCAAAGTTCTCCATTTACTGTGGACTTAAATTCAGTAAAAATATATTTACGGGTGCCCCTTGGCAAAAATTGCTAATTTTTGGCAGTACATGGACACTGAGTTTGTGCAATTCTTTGACTTATTATTTTGCTTATGTTATGTTGCTGATACACAAAGCCAAAATAACAAGTCAAAGAATTGCACAAACTCAATATCCGTGTACACATTGACCTATTTTCACTTAGAAAAAACACCAAAGAATTGCACAACTCACCATTGCGCACTCCCTTTGTCCATGTACACATCGATCTATTTTCACTTAAAAAAATCAAAGGAGCACCCAAATCTACACTAGAGCAAAACAAAAAATATGTAATCTTAATAAACTATATTTTAAATCAAACAATGAAGTAACATAAAAAAGGGAATTTATCTTATAGCATCCAAGCACCATACAAAGGAAATATCCACTTAACCTTATTTCAAAATTTCTGTGTCTTTAGTCTGTGGCACACAAAATTCCTTAACAGCAACCAAAAACTTTCCTCAAACCATGTTCCCTTTGTAACGGAATTTTTTATATGATGAGCATTTGAACCTTTCTTGCAACAAATCCATTCAAAGCCATCTGAACGATCGTTATGTTCTACCATACACATTTCCTTTGTACAAACAGGACACTTATAATTCCATCGAATTACATCCAACAAAGTTTCTTTTCTTCTGTCCTCAATCACTTAAAAAAAAAAAAAAAAAAACACCACCTTCCTTTGTCACGTTCTATACCATGAAACACCCAATTTACCATCGGCAGCCATTTTACGATGTAAAGCACACAGTACGCAACCTACTTCCTAACTGACATCCAACACACAAACAAGCCCATACGAATCTTTTCCCATCAGCCAAATTCACTGCAATCATGCAGCCAATTATATCGTAATAGGATTATAACATTCAACTACTCAGGTTACAATAAATGAAACAACAACTTGGCGATAATCCAAGGGATACCCTTACATATAGGCTAACTCTTAAATTCTATTGAATACATATGGAGTAAGTTGGAGAAAAGAATAAAGAAGCATGTCATTTCTTTTGAAGCTGTACTAAAAGCAATACTTAGGAGGAATGTAACAAAATGGAGCATTCTTACTGGAAAAGTTACTTAAATCCTTTCCAGAGCAAATGGAAAGTGTAATTTTAGCTGAAGGATATCCAATAAAATACTTAATGTTGAATTATTTTCATGGTTTTTATTAAATATAAATTGTTCGGTTTCAGAATTTTTTTAGGTTCTGTTTCTTCTGTTATCAGGGCCGGAGTAGTCACCAAATGCTTTGCTAAACCTGCGAAGAGATTGGTTCATGTGAAGATGCCAATTTTTACTTTTAATAACTTAATAATGGTTAAAAAAAAAAAAAAAGCCTTTTCAAAATTGGCAACGAGAATACAAATTCTAAAGATGTAATGATGACTTATGTTATTATTATAATTATTATGCTACTTACTATGGATATGAAAATTCAAGACTCACCTGATTATAAAACATCTTTCATACAATTTTATCAGAAACTAAATTATTCACTCTGAAAGAAAGTGTAAGAAAAACGATAAAATGAAGTTTTCGTTCAGATTGAAGGAGGAACCAAAATGGAGACAGGAAGATATGACATACTGGGATAAAAGAAGGATTGTGTTCTCAAAATTAGTTTCAAGGATTGAGAAACAGTTTCTTAACAGCAGTTTGATTCACTTATACATGATGTTTAGAATTAACTTGCATTGGATTTTTTTCAGTATCAACGTGATATGAATCATTACGGCTTTAGCTTTTTTTAAGAGTGGAAAGGGTAAAACATTGAAAAATAAAAAGGGGCCGGATTTGAACATTTCTGCATTAACCATAAATATAATTTTATTGATCCCAGTACTGCTTGTCATCCCACAATTTATTGAAAGGTTATGGGACAATGTGAAATGACGAAATAAGCTTCAATGCAGCCAATTAGATTCTTATTTAATTGAGTTTGTTAGCAGCATCCTAAAATGCAAATAATAGTCCTAATTAAAATCCTAAATAAAATAGGTACATATTATAGTTAATAATTTTTGTTTTTCTGGCAATCATGAGTCATCTGTTTTTCTCTGTTAATGTAAAAAAGTTGTCAGATTTCAACAAAAGTAGGTGTTGGTTGAGTGCTGAATAGCCTATTGCACATTCAGCCAATTTGAATTAATGTCATTGAAACTGTAGAAATTTGAAAAAGGTATATAAAGGATAAAATTAGTGCAGCAGCAATCTTGTGTAGTCAACACTATTGATTACGAGGGCAAACAAGTACAGGTCCTTTTTCATGAGGAACTAAGAAATCTGCAACGAAGGGAAAGCTATGGTTGTATTTATACCCAAAAGGAATAAATTGAATGAGAAAATAACACCATCTGTTGGCACAAACAGTAATGAAAATTGATAAATTAAGTTAATAGAATTTTAAAAGCATTGAGAAGGACTGGATTGGAATTAAAATTTTAAGTAAACAAGATAAATCTTTGTGAATGTGAAAAGCTTCAAGAAAATCCAATTCACAAATGGAAAAAGCTCATGGATAATTTTTGTAGACCCCAGATCAAAATAATAATTAAATTTCCAACAACGATTAGCTGTCGAAGACTTGCTAATTTTGCCTTTTTGGACACAAGATTCGTGTTCCTCGATGCTAAACTGTAATGTTGTTTTAGTTTGGCTTATGTATCTCAAGCCACACTGACAAGATATGCTTCCAATTCTTCAATAATTAAAGTCAGAAATAGGATCTTTAATAATCAAACCATGGATTTTATTGATAGGCATCAAGATGACTTGAAAATTGAACTTCTGGAGAATTTTTGCAATTTTGTAACTGACAAAATAAGGAAATGGAAGCATGACAAGGTTATTAATGCCATTTCTTATAGCAGAATATCTTCTTTGATGACAAGATTAAAAAATTTTAAAGGCTTTTTGTCAATGACTATGGGAAAATATCCTGAAATCAGCTTCATTGCGAATTATACTCATATCAAAGAAGGGAAGAGTATTATCAGATTCAATTTCAAAAGTGAACTGAATGGCTGGATCAATCAAATTTATAATAGATAAAATCTGAGATAAATCTTCTTTATTACCATCAGAAAGAATAAAACTCTCATTTACATAGTAAATCCAGAGAGGAAAAGATAGTTTCTCAAGTGATCTGGACCTCAAAATAGTGCATGTAAATGTTAGCATATACATAAAGGATTTATTTTTAGGGCAAAAAGTTTATTTCCACCCTTAAATAATGAAGAGTCTATGTATAGAAGTATAATGTGTGTTCCTTACACTGTGAAAAATGGGGCACCTAGAGCCTCCTAATTTTGACCATAAATAATCTTCCATCATAACATGTGCATTTCCAAATTCAAATTCAGAACTTCCAACTTATTACAACCAATTTATTTTCTGTTTTGTGCAAATTTAAGAAACATTTGGTTAAAAACTTAACCATTTAAAAACCTTGAGTTACCACTTTTCAAAGTGTAAGATATTTATGTTTAAAATTTAATCAAAACTTGGGAATATGAAAGAAGTGTGTTGTTACTTTACAAAGCATAAGATTTCAAATTTAATAAAAGAACTCAGCAATTTAAAAGAAACATGTTGCCATTGCCAAATATAAAATATTTGTGTCTTCCATGTGTCACTTTGTTATTACTGTCAAAATTGGTACTGGTATTTAATTTTCCTTTCAAATTTATTCTCTTATTAACAAGTTAAGTAATTCAAAAATATTAAATTCAGACTGCATTCTTTTTTTTTAATGAGTAGCTGGACCTGTGAAATGATATTACTGAATTCATTAAAATCATTATATATTTTTTCTTTCTTTAAATTTTTCTCTTTTTATGTGACTGGCAGCACAAATGCCTAGTAGATTCTTAAAATAATATTTCATAGCTGCTTACGCTCCCAGATTTTCGTCATTTCTTACCGTCTTCTGACAGTAGATCACCAAATCTCCTGCTCCTAGCTTTTATAAAAGAAATTATTTTTGAGCTATGATTAAAATCCTTTGGAGGAATGAAATCAAATTACATCCCATAGTGATTTTCCTCATAATCTTGTTAAATTTTGAGCGAAACTTTATTAATTATAGAATTTTGTAAAACTTTTTATGAAGATTCATCTAGTGTTTATTCGGTTACTGTAAGCATTTAGTTTTGGGTGCTTACATATTATCGCAACCGCCTTAATAGAAGTTGCCAAATTTTCAGACTGTGCCAATTTCTGTCAACCACGATCATAACCGTTCTCTAGGCAGTCATGCTCATAACAATCTGCAAGTCCACGTTGTCCATTTTCATGTGTGTTCTTGTTGCTGTATTCCAGCCTCCAATGGTTTTTATGGACAATTTTAAAATGTGTGCTGATGGAATTTGTCAAAAATGGTAGAAACTACGGAAATATTTCTGCACAATACAGTATTTTGCTACAAAATCACTAAACAGTATGGTGATGAGATGCTTTTGATAGATAGCCAGTGTGCAATACCAAGGTTGAGTCTAAAACTGAGTTTTTTTAAAATGAAAACAGATCACTGGGTACACGAGAAGAACAGCAAAAAACGAAATTGTGGAAGGATTTTGCATTAAGCATTTTATTTTTGTAATTTATCGTATAATCCATATTTAATAATTAAAATTTGTGTTTTAAATTGCTAAAATACATTTCATTTTGATATGTTGATGATATTTTTCGACTTGGGAGAAATATTGAATAGTTTAGAAATCTTTTTTAAAAGTTCCGAAACTCACCAACTTAACCCAACAAGTAACTTTTACCTTGTCATCAGTAAAAAACTGCCAAATTGGGCTAAAGTTTCATCTTTAATACATAAATATCTAATTTTGTTTTACATCAATCTGTAGTACATTATTAAGGTTATGCTTACAATAGTAGGCATATTAATTACTAATTTTTACCTTGAATTTAAAGGCTTACCTATGGCCGAATGGTAAAGTTGCTGAACACTGGTCGTTCGGCCTGAGATTTGAATACTGAGAAATGGGCCAGCTTCATGGGCGTTTTGGGGGTTTTCCTCTAGGTTTAATGTGTATATGAGCCAGTTTCTCTTAGAAAGTTTGCATCACTCATCATAGGCAGATATCCCTTGAGTGCTTTGCCATAATCAAATAATTCAATGTAATGCAGTCCTTGGATTTAAAAGCACTTTGTTAAATTAAAGCTTTTCATCTTTACTTTAGATCACAATAATTAAAAACATATTTTTCTTTTCAGTCAAAATGGATGCTGATACACACAGGGAAGATCTTTCTGGCAAATATGGTATGAAATAATTTTTCTATCATATTACATGTATTTTGTGTATTATATTCATTAATGCATTGTTTGAATACCTTTGAAAATATGCATCAGCAGAAATAAGGCTGAATTCTTTATTGATAAGGAATAGTATATATTTTTGAAAGGTTTTATATCAACAGTGCTAGTTAATAATTAAAATGGCTTTTTTATAATTACATTAAATCCATAATTTTGTTTACATGTAGAACAAAAGTTTTAAGCAGTTGTCTAGTTTGTTCTAATGTGTTACTTACTAAATAATGTAATATTGATTAACATTATTTAGCTTTATTTCTGAAATCTGAAAATCTAAAAAGTAATTTTTGGTTTTCCCTTTTCATTTTTGCATAATGCAGGTAAATTATCTACAATTATTTTTAATTGACTGAAGTTGGAACTGTGATCTGCTCCAAGTTGATTCGGTTGAAACTTACATTGGCTCTGTCTAAAAAAAAAAAAAAAAAAAAAATTGTTTGATGTGGAACAGTGAAAAAATTACTTTGATAAGCCATCAGCATAAAACGAAACTGTCTACAAAAAATATGAAAAGGAAAGAAAATTGTATGGGATAACAACAGTGATAGTGGAGGATGTCATAATATTCAGGAGTTGTTTTTTTCTGCACTTGGTAGATAATTTAACTGTACATAATCCTGAAGAGGTAAACATTGACATTAAAATACAAGATGTTCCTTTTTTTTTTTAACCCCAAAAGGGATGCTAGTCTTGAAACGGCATTTTGCTTCAAAACACTTAAATACATTATATCACTTTTCAGGTTTTTTGCCACCAATTATTATCACGTAGCGTTATATTCAAGGAAATTAAATTATGAAAAACCTGCATGAATGTATGTATGTTTCTCGCATTGTGAAAAAACGACAGTACCTAGAGCAATCAAATTTTGAATAACGTAGTCCTGAACATGGGTACTTAGTAGCCTCAATTTTGAATTTGTTTTATTATCTGTTTCATATTTTGTAAACTTCAACAGATTTCTGATTAAGAGTAATTTGAAAGCAGACAGTGGAAACACTGTGCAAAATAAAACATTTTTATGTCCAGCTTGCGAGACTGTATGTCGGAAATTCTAAAGATATGCTGTTTTTAAATATTTTTTGATTTTGCTGTTGAATCGAGTTTTATATAGTGTAAGTGCCGAGAATGCGTTATTTAATAAATAAAGTAAATACAAAAAAAAAAAAAGTTAATAATAAAAAGACATAAATTCCTTTAAAATCATATGACACTTTTCCTGTGGACTGTTGTTTTGTGGACTTTTATCCTGTAAACTTCTGGTTTATTAAAATGGTCCTTAGAAAAACATCATCCAAAAACACTGA
Source organism: Stegodyphus mimosarum (assembly GCA_000611955.2). NCBI lineage: Eukaryota > Metazoa > Arthropoda > Arachnida > Araneae > Eresidae > Stegodyphus > Stegodyphus mimosarum. The sequence continues at coordinate 182,640 of KK116649.1, read as the reverse complement.
ATGGACACTGGAAAGTGCACAAGAGGAGTGGTATAAAATAGACATGACAGTGTGAAGGAAATGTTTCATCCATGGAAAATTTGAGGTAAAGTTTAGCCAAGAATCAAGGCTATCAGGTAGAAGCAAATTGCCATGAGGAATATTCCCTTTATGTATAAATATTAATTATCAAAATTGTTTCCGTAAAGTGTGAATGACTTTTTGTAATTATGTGCATACTAATTTGTGAATTTCCATATTTGTGTTTGTTTTTTGTATTTATTTGGATTTTATTAAAAAAGTGATTTTTTTTTCTGTGTGTATTGTTCATATTGCCATTCATATTCATATTTCTTACTTTTCTTGTTAACATATATATTTATCAAGTGATATCCGGTTAACTGAAAAATATTTTTTTCTATCTAAAACCATTATCACGTATACTGTCTTCCCTTAGTAGCACGTTGAAAGAAACATTTCTGTCAATTTTAATTTTTGGGATACCATTTTAGTTGATGTACAGGAAAATCAGTTCTTTGGGGAAAAGCTACCAGGAGACAACTTTAAATAAAACGCTTTCGTATTGCTTACAAAATGTCTCTTGTAACTAACTGAAACATTGGTTCCAAATAAACATGTTTCAACTAGGAACTCTCCAATGGTAGGAGAAGGAAAAGCTCATATCTTGGAAAAGTTTCTCCTAGCCTTATACCTTGTTAGATATGATTACTTCATAATACAGCATATTTCTATGTAAAATTTTGTGCTTACAATAGAATCCCACAAACTCGATATTCCATATAACTTGATGATCACTTTTTGTTATTTACGTATTATCGAAACTACTATAGTTGAAGTGGCCATATTTTCAGAATATGTCAAATACTGGTAATCAAACATTCATTTAGTAAAGCAACATTGCCATCTTCGTATGCATTCTTTTTGTTGTATTCCAAGTTCCAATATTTTTTACCTTTTATACCTTTACTCAATTTTTTAATGGTGGAATTTGCCATGGAATGCAGTATTTTGCTAAAAAAGATGAAAACCATTTGGTAGATATGCACAGTGCTAAGTCTGAGGGAAATGCCGAGTTTCTGCAATTCTTTGATCTGTTTTTAGGGAAATCAAATCATTGTGTACATGAGTAGAAGAATAGCTAAAAAAAAATTTCAGAATGAATTTGCAAAGAATGTAAATGTTTTGTTTTTTAATTAATAACTAAAATTTACATTTTGAATTGCTATAGTGTGTTTTCTTTTGATATGGTGATAATATTTGAAACTTACGATAAATATCGATAGTTTGGAAATTAAAAAAAAAAAGTTACGAAATTCATCATCTTACATTAGTAACTTTTACTCTTTCATCTGAAAAAAAAAAAAAGCCAAATTTTGCCAAAGTGGTTGTGTTAATACCTAAGTACACTTTTTTTAAATAATGTTCGCAATAGAATTCATATATAATGAATGTTCGCTGGCCATAGAAAATGGAATTCGCATTAGGAAAGCCAAATCAAACGGGGGAAATTTCTGCTCTAAAATTATAAAAAGCAATCAGACTTTGTTACCAACTTGAATATCAAATGCCTACATTTAAAATTATATAAGATTTAAAAAAAAAAAAGTTCATTTCAGACATTAAAGACAAAATATTTTGTAGGCCTTGAACATGAAAGTAAAACATCTGATCCAATTATAAAATCTTGCCAAACATGATAGTTGGCAGAGTGTTGCCATTCATTCGAGCAGAAACAGATTGTTCTTTAATTAGTTAGATAATAAAGAGATACAAATTATGGATATGGCATATAAAAAACTTAAATCACTTATTCATAATTTTTCGCATCACTTTGCCATTGTTTATCTGTTTCAAAGGTCATGTATTGTGGCTTTTGTTGATGTCAGAATCTTGTAATTTTGTAAATACTCCGGTCGTACATGCAGTCTCAAACATTAATCATGTTTTTAAAATGCTAGGAAAAAGTTAGAACTTATATCCTTCTTTATAAAAATTAAACCATCTTATTCAGAATCAATTGCATTTGCATTAAACCCAAACAAACTTCTTAATATTATGTTGTAACATCACATTTATCCATTATTGGCACTAAATCACACTCTTTGGGGACAATACAGGGTGAATCTGAACAAGTGGGGAACACTTTAGGGGGTGATAGAAAGGAACTGTACGAGCAATATTCATCACAGAATGAATAGTCAAAACACAAATGGTGAGTGGCTAGGTGGCATTGTAAATGGTATAAAATCATTGATAGAATGTCTGGTTATACAAACCATGAAATTTTCAGGGCGATGGATTGGCGGAAGTAGACCTTTAGCTTGGACCACTAAGATCACCGGATCTCTCATGTTTGGACTTTTTCCCGTGGGACCATATGAAAAGCCTAATCTGCAAGTGCCCCGTTCAAATTAATATGGATCTGGTTGCCACGATCGTCTTTGCAAATGTGTGTCAATCCCTATCCCACAGGTGTGAAGCCTGCATTACAGCTGGCAAAAGGTCCTTTAAGCAATTTCTTTGAGCATGTACATCAGTTACATTCCTGTTAATAAAATGTTTTCAGAAGTATCTCTTCTCATTCGTGTGTTAATTCTTTAAATATGACAGTAGAAAACTACCCTTTAACGTCTCACCGCTTCTAAGGATCGTGCATTCAATGATGGATATTGCTCGTATAGTTGCCTTCTATCATCCACTAAAGTTTTGCCTGCTTGTTCAGATTCACCCTGTATATATTTGTTAATAATATGAGCTCTATGCTAATGGTACAAATCTCTCATTTACTAAATTTTTCGGGGAAAAAATTGTTTCAAAATTCTGGCTACTAGAGCTTTCAGGTAAGGTGAATGGCTAGATAGTTAGGCTTTTTACTGCATCAAATAGACTGTATTATAAGTAGGATGGGTACTTAATTTTATTAATTTACTTTATATGTGTTGTGTACTTGAATTCTTTTGTTTATGTTAATATTCATGTTATTTATTCATCGTGTTCTTGTTGCTTTTAGATATTAAAATGGAAGATTTATCTTCACCTGAAATGGAGAATGCAGCTAAAGAAAAGGGTAATTACATATTATTAGTATTCTTCCAGTTCGTTTCCAGTTTTTGTTTCTTGATACCTTCGGATATTGTTATTGAGTCCTGCCTGTTCATAGACAAAAGCATGGAAAATACATCACTTATTGGGATCAGCAAGTTAATATTATTTGTATTGTAGGATAATTTTTTTTTAATTATATTAAAATTGCCAAATAAGAGAAAGTCTCTAAATGGCAGAGAAATGATGCCAGGTAAGGGATTTAATCGCTAAATCATTTCCACTAAAATTTCATTTTAAAGACTGAAGTCAACAGCTATTGATTTCAATCAAGATTTTAAAACTAGGCAAAATGGAACCTTTAGTTTGTTGTAGATTTTGAACAACTATCGATTCCAAAGGCTGTCAGAGAGGAACAAAAAAGTTCTGCAGAATTTTTCTTTGTGTCCGGGGGAATTCTAATTCTTCCTGAAAACATCCACACCAAACTAAGGTTGCTTTTTTGCTTAATTTAAAATTCTGCTTCTTGACATGTCCTTGTCCAGTGAGGGATGCCCTCTGAGTATTAAGTTAGGGGTACAGCATAGGTCAAATAATTTCCAGAAACATCTTGAACAATTTATGAATGAACTTTTGCATTAAAGACATTATAAATAAATTAGCTTTTGCATTTTTCTAATTAAAATTCTGTGAATATGTTAATTCATATGCTTCTAGCTATATTTACATTAAATTAGCTAAATTTCGTTGCTGTTTTGAGAATGTTTTTTCTCAGCATTTAGTGTTATCAGAATAGCCATGCACAAATGTGATCACATTAATTGGTGAATACTGTACTATATTATCCATTCAATGGATTCTGAATTTCTCTTTCAGATTGCAAAATGCAAGCTGTACTTTCTACTCAAATAGACTGTGATGCACAGAAAACAGGTAATTTCGTATATTAATACTTTTCACACATATGGTAGTATCTGCATATTTTCAGTGATGGTGCTAGGTGTAAGCAACGGGGGCATTTGCATCCATTAAGTTTTTCCCATTCCATTTTTATACTTGGTTACCATACGTGGTCGGTGGTATGAAATATTTAAGTTGCATTGAGGTGCCCAAAATCCTAGTTATGCCTCTGGATATTATGCAACTAAAGATTATGCAGATTAGAGAATTTTATAGATTTATAATGTTCCTCACTACTTGGGCTATGCTGAATGTAGAGGATTCCTCTACATTCTGTGTAGACTGTGTACCGACTTATCACTGGGTTCATACATATAATGACAAAGTGTAAAGAAGGGTTAAAATACCCTTTTATTCGCTCAAAGAAATATTCACAGACAGCCCTTTCTTGGGCATACAGTGAAGCCTCCACTGAGGCTTCAAATCAAGGTAAGAAAAAATAAGAAACTAATCTAATGCTAAACTAAACTGACTTAGCCAAAGCTAGACACAGTTATCTAACATAGTTGGCCTTTAATTTAACCTAGCTGCTGATTATCAACAAGCACATACAATATGGCTGAACGTAGTAGGCTTAATAGCGAAGTAGTTGAATGGGGAAACACGTGCCACTAAGGACTCCTAAGTTCTCCTACTGAAGTAAGCTGAACCTTCCTAAAATACTCTTTCTACCTCATTTACATTCAACATGATTCTAAAAATTCATTCTGGTAGGGAGTTATAAGTGGGAAACAAGAGTTGAAAGGAAAAGTATTAAAAATAACTATTATAAAATTAAAATATGCGTTACAGATAATATGTCATATTTTAAAAATTTTTGTGTACATTTCTTCCATCTGAATTTTTATATTGCTTTTGGATTGTTTGAACACAAGTAACTACCAAAGCATTTCCGACCTTAAATATTGACTTATCAAAAATTAAAGAGTACAAAATTATTATACACGCTTAGACAAAAGAAACAATGGACCGAGAAGATATAAAGCAAATTGGACGCAAATTAATATGCATACAGGTTTCGACGGAAAATGCAAAATTTTACATTTTGGCTGCCAATGAATGAACGGTCGCTACAGCGCATCTGATCTGGGCAACTGGCAGAATATTTAAGAGGAGAAATTACGATCCCAGGTCATAAATTCTTCACGAATTTCATTCCGTGTACTCTGGTAGACAGTAACTATGCTTCGCATACAGGTGTGTGAATGATATGCGCAGATGTCAAAATTTGAGAGAGGTCGTGTAGTTGGCCTCAGAAGCCGGTTGGCCTTATCGGCGAATAGCTGGACATTTGAGCAGGAGTGATGCCACTATTAGACGATGTTGGCAAGAATGGGTGAACCATGGCCGCACACAGTGTCAAGAAGGAAGCGATAGGCCTAGAGAAACGACAGCATGTGAAGACCGAGCAATCGTCAGAGCAGCACTCACAGCCCTAGATGCATCATTATCATCGATTGTACGTGCAACTTCAATGACCGCAAGTACCATTCATAGACTGCTCACAGAAAGGGGCTGAGGGCGCCGACTGCCATTGACCTCTGTACAACGTCAAGCGTGTTTGCAGTGGTATCGGGCTCATTCGCACTGGAATGTCACTGACTGGAGTAGAATAGCCTTCAGTGATGAGTCCCGCTTTGAACTGAGCCCTGATGACCAGCGAAGGCGAGTCTGCAGACGCCTCGGATAGCGATGTGATACCAACCTGACTGTGTTCCTGCAGACAGGCCAACAACCAGCAGTGATGGTCTGCTGTGCCATTTCATTTCATAGTAGGACATCTTTAGTTGTCATCCGTCGCAACCTTACAGCACAGCGGTACGTCAATGAAGTTCTAAGGCCTATTGTGTTGCCCTTCATGTCACGCCACCCTGGGGTTACATTTCAGCAAGATAATGCCCTCCCCCACACTGCACATGTTTCTACTGCTTGCCATAGTGCTTGCCGAACATTTCCTTGGTCAGCAAGGTCGCCAGATCTCTCGTATTGAGCGCGTTTGGAGCATTATGGGCAGGGCTGTCCAGCCAGCTCGAAATGTTGACGATCTAATGGGCCAGTTGGACAGAATTTGGCACGATATCCCTCAGGAGGACATCCGCAGCCTCTATCAATCTAGGCCAAGCAGAATAACTGCTTGCATAAGGGCCAGAGGTGGACAAATGCATTACTGACTTTTTCACTTTGTGAAGCTCTATCACTTCAATAAATCAACCAATTTTTCTCAAACTTTAATTATTTGTTTTTTTGTACATGTACATTACTTCTACCGATTTTCGTCCTATTCGGATAACTCCTTCTTAGTGCATCATTTTTTTTTATCTAAGAGTGTATTTTTTAAAAAAAGATGCACTTTGAGAGATCCTTATTATTTTGTCTTCGGTGATTTTGGATTTTGGAAATGTCCAGATTTTAGAGCATCAATTGAAACCCACTAACATAACATGCAGGCATGACAACTTTGGGCTTTGCTTATTTAGGTCAGGTAGAAAAGTACTGGTCTCCCCCAATAGCGTCAGTGACAGCTGCACTGGCCAAAAAAAGTATGGATTGCTTAATTTTTAGAATTTAGGGATGTATTAGGCAGCAGAATTTGAGACTCACATAGATTACAGTAGGTGGCAAAATGCATAGTGCCATCCCTTTTCTCTCTGAATCACTCAAAGGCATAATCTTGGCCATTATAAAGATAATGTTATTCAGTGTATTGTTATTGACTTTGGTGCAACTCCTTAGCCAGCTGGTGTTTGAAGGTGACGTGCAGGAATCTGAGTTAGTCCGGAGAAAAATCATATTAATGGTACACCTGCTTCTTTTAATGTTCCATTCTTAGATTTTATAAATAGGGAAGAATTTTTTTTATTGTTTTTAGTCCAAAGGGTCTTTGTTCCTGAAGGACTATTGTTTTCATTTTGTGATGTTTGCATCAAATCACTCTGAATGTCCGTTTCACTTTTCAAATTGATGCCACCAAATATTATTGCCCTGTATTATATTTGAAGAAATTGAATAATAAAGAATCTGCATAAATGTATGTATGTTTCTCATATTGTGATAAGTCAATGGTATCTAGAGCCATCAAATTTTGAATGTCATAATCCTACTGCGAATATGGGCAACTGAAAACCCAAATTTGGAATTTGTTTTATTATCAATTTCATATTTTGTAAAAATTTTAATGAATTTTTGATTAACAAACTCAAAAGGCGAGCAATGGCAACGTTGTACAACAACAACAACAAAAAAAAAAACTTTTTCACCTCCACCGTGGGAGACTGTGTACTGGAAATTCTGAAGATATGCTCAATTTAAAATTATTTTGCGATATTGCTCTTGAACTGAATTTTATGATTTAAGTGCAAAGAACATGATATTTAGTAAATAAAGGTAATACAGGGACTGTTAAAAAACACCCCTTTGGATGTAATTTAAGATCTGAAACCTTTCAGATTAAAAAAAAAGTTTTTAATTTTATTTATTTATTTTTGCTGGTGGTCCGGATTTCGGGCTTTGTGTTGTATGTGCAAAGAAAATATTGTTGGTACAAGGGAAAAACATAATGAAGATAAATGAGACACAAACATTTGAAACACGTAAAGAATTCTTTTGTAAAACTTTATTAAAAGAATATATTTAAAGAAACTGGTACATTCACCATTGAAACAGTTTTCAAAATAATTTTTATGCTTTTAAGTGAAAGCAAAAATAAGTAAATGCAACATTTTAAGAAAATCCTTTTAGTAAAGTTTTCTCTAAATTTAATACCTACACTAATTTCACCATTACATTCTACCATAAATGTACAGTTGGATCAATAACATCACTAATAGTTACCAGAAAGTGCTAGAAGTGAAATTTTGGATTTGCTAATGCCCTTTTTTTAAAAAAAATTTTCTATTTTTGATTTAAAATGAAAAATTTGCTGAGATTAGCAATCCATTTTTATTAAAAAAATATGCCATAGCATACGGAGAAAAGGTTAAATAACTTAAACTTCAATAATGCCTTATTTCCTCATGCATTTTCCCTCTGGCTTTTTAGTACTAGGTTCTTCTCTCCCTCCTGAATAACTGTGCAGTTTTGCCCTAACTAAAAGGTGGTGGATAATGATTCTTTACCACCAGGATTTTGCAAGTGGGTCCCCTAATCTCCACTCACCTTTTAAAAGAGGGAGTATATAAAGTATTTTCTCCTTCCTTTCTGCATGCCTTCGTGGTGTAACAGTAGCAAACTCGGCACATATTCAAGAGGTCCAGGTTTGAGTCGCGGTGAGGGTGTTGCTCATTTTTTTTTATTCCTATTTAAAAAAAGAAAAAAAAAACCAACAATGACTACAAAGATTCTTCATTAATCTATTCGGATGTGTCAGATGTTGTCATATGTAACCTGGTCTGGGCTGGTGAAAGGAGAAAGAAGCATTTTCCAATGTCTGGGCACTCTGAAAGTATACTAAGCAATTTTCCACATTAAGTCTAATTTCACTTAAAAATTCATTTAAAGTCATTACTGCAAACATTGAAATTTACAGTGGAAACTTAAAAACACTGAAACTTTAAAACACAATACTTAAAAACAGTGTAATTTACAGTGCATAATCATAGACAGTATCAGAATGTGCTGTAATAAAATTTACATGATAATGAAAAAATAATTGCAAATTTTAAAGAAAATTGTTTAATTCTCTTTATTTAAGGTACACAATTCTAATTAAAATTTACTTTGTTTTTTCCTCTCTTTGGGGAAGAGCCAGAATTTTCAGGTGAACTTTTATAATTTAAATACAGTGAAATGGTTCATTGGCTAATTCTGGATAGAGAAAAGCAAGGATTTTTATAGAAGAGCAATGTTCCTTTTCCCTGATGAAATGGCATTGAAGTTGATTGAATTCCTCTTCTTTTACGTTATATAAATTTCGTTAAATTCCATAAAATTTTTGAATTGCGGTGCACTTATTTAAAAGTTTTGGTTTTAACAATTAAAAAAATTCTTTTTGCATTTATAGGATTATTTGAAATTTATTAATTATGAATTTCAATTTTCGTGTTTGTGAAAAATTAGTTCTAAATTTCGTACTTTATGTCTTTGCTTTGTTGAAAAAAATGGAAACTTTAAAAAATTGAATAAATTACTAGTAAAAAAAACTACATGGAATGTCCAAAGAAATTTCATAAGTATAACAAAATGAGTGAACTATTCACATTTATAAAATCCTGTTGCCATCGGTCCTGCGGAAAGAATCAAATATGTGTTGTCCTTTACATGTTTAAATTCCCCTGATCCAACAAAATTACAAAAAAATGTTGGAATGCAAAGTGCATATGGAAGGTCAATGTTCTGTGAAATGTTATTTGTAATTATGACCGATTTCAAGGTGCCTCTTGAAAAGATTAATAAATATTCCAAATATGCGATTTCACTTTACTTTTGTTATTTTCGTTCCAGCTCATTGTTGTAACCTTGTCTACTTTGGGTGTGTGTAATCTTTTGAAATATGTGTGTTTTGCTCATCCCTTTCTCCTTCCATCCTGTGATGCCCTTCTTGGGATCTTCGTGTGAGACGTCGCATTCATGTGAAATTCTCCTGGGATTTTACAAGATAATTGAGGTAGACAGGTTGCACTTTGTGTGATGTGTCCAGCTCAATTACCATCAGGTATCGGTTGTGTCCATTAGCTATTACAATGTTAATACTGGTATGCCTTTTTATTCGAATATAAGTTTTTTTTTTTAAAGGAACAATATTGTGATAGTTACCAGTATTTTATCCATGATTACTTTTCATTTCTTACTGCAACCATGCTCTTTGGAAATTTAATGACTTACGTAATTTTCCTCTTGATTTTTGGACAATAAAAATTAGTAAAGAAATAAAGGGAGGAGGAATGTTTGAGGAAATACAGTAAAACAAATTTGTTTCTTCACTGAAAAATATATAAATAACTTTTGGTTAAAAAAAAAGTATTTGTGTAAATGCATAAGAAAAAAAATTCTGTTAAATTTTTCATCCTGAATTTCTGATAGTCAAAATTTTGTGTGTTTGCATCAAATCAGACTGTAGGCAGCTGTTGCAGATCATCAGAACCGTACTACTCTGGTTATCATAAATTAAGGAAAAATCACAAAAATAGCGTTAAATCTCTAAAAAATAAGTCAAACCGTGTAAAATTTGAATATGTTGTCAAGTAAGAGTAGCTGAGGAAAACTGCAGTATGCAAATTAGTGGTGCTGCACTTGGAATACGTCATCTGCGAGGAGCATAAAAGCCCATGTTTGAGAGCAAGCCCACATATTTCTCTGTGATAGTGACATCAGAAATCTGAGATAGCCAATTCGTAACAATCACCTCCAGGCATCATTTTCCTGCAGAACTATGATGGAAAGCCATTGGGAGGCAGGACAAATTCAAACAGGAGTAGCCAGATGGCTAAATGTGAGTCTTTCTGTGGTTCGTAGACTTTGGAGGCAATTTCAAACCAGATTCAATATTTAGGAGGTTCAGCCAAGGACGGCCAACTGCTACGGCGAGCGCTGATGACCAATGTTTGACATTATGTGCAAGGAGGAATAGAACCGCTACTCTGACTCTTCTTAGATCCTCCCTTGCTGCAGCCACTGGAAAGTTGTTGTCAACGCCAACTGTGCATAGAAGGCTTCACGAAGGTGGTCTGTATGCAAGGTGACCAGCCATTTGCGTACTGCTCACGTCACACCATACGAGGGACCATTTGCAGTGGGCACCACAACATTTCCACGGGATGCCTGATCAATGGAGGGCTGTTCTCTTTATGGATGAGTTCAGGTTTAGTCTAGAAAGCAATAGTAGGCATTATTTGATATGGAGAGAACCTGGAACTCATTATCATCCCTCAAACATCCATGAAAGAGATGCATATGGAAGAGGCAGTGTCTGTGTTTGGGGTGGCATCTCTTTGGGTGGACGCACAAACCTCCATGTCTTTCCAAGGAGAACCATGAATGCTCAGGTTTATAGAGATGACATCCTTGATGCGTATGTGCACCCATATGCCAGGGCAATAGGTGATGCTTTCCTGTTACAGGACGACAATGCAAGACCACACAGGGCTCGCATTGTAGATGATTATCTTCAACAGGAAACAATTATGTGCATGGAGTGACCAGCCCCATCCCCGAACTTGAATCCTATCGACCATGTTTGGGATGCTTTAGGGAAACATCTAGCTGCTCTCAATCCACCCAATCAGACCCTTCCTGTGCTTCAACTGCTTTGCAAGAGCAATGGCTCTCGCTTCCTATGGAACTGATAGACCGTACAATTGAAAGCATCACACATGTGCTGAATTGCTTCTAGGGGCGATCATATTCCATATTGAAGGTACATTTCCTATCGCAAACTGACACTTTCGATTTGTTCATTTTATACGTGTGCTAATTTCTATACTACCATAATAGTCTGGTAATTTCTTTTTATGTATTTGATGCCTTACTATGTGTTGTATATTGTAGGTAAATTTCATAAAATTCTACATGTAACTTTTTCAGTAATTGTGATTTTTCCTTAATTTATGATAACCAGTGTACGTATATCAGTTTAGTTGGTTTCTAATTCCTTTTTCTTTTAGATACTAGAAACAAAGAACCATCAGTTGTTTCAACAAAATGTAAAGTTCAAGAAAATGGTAAGCCTTTCTATTACACTGAATGTTTGAATTTGCTTTAATTTCTGTTTTCTCCAATTTTATTGAAATTGAAAGGTTTTGATTAATGGCATTTCCTTTAAGGTTTTGAGGATTGTTTTTTTTCCCCTCCTGTTTTGTCCATTTAAACTGATTTCAGATTTCTGTATCTCTTATAGGTGTTAATTCTCAATCTAAACATACTGTTAAAGGTGAAAATTATAAGATATCAGAGGAAGGTAATTCTATCATCGATCATCATTTTTTCATCTGTATGCATAATATGAAAATGATTTGATGTAGAATATTTTTACAAGTTTTCTTTGTATAGAATAATGCTGTCTGGTTCTTTTTCTTTCAATAATCTGTAAAAAGGGAAAATATAATTTCAAAATGTATAGATATTTAAAAGTTATGATTTAAATATCAAAATTTAATCTTTAGTTTGTGATTTTTTTTTAAGATTTACATTAAAAAATTTGTCTATTTTATATTCTTGTCTCTTTCTTTTTCTTCTTTTCCTTTTATCTCTCCTCTCTGTCTTTTTTTTTCTTTTGATGAAGTGAAAGGTTTTTCTTCTGCTGGAGAATATCCTAATAAAATTGAAGAAGAAAGTAAGTATTTCATGTTTACAATAATGTTTTCTCTTGCTTTATCACTCACAGAATTAAAATGTGAGGCAAAATAGAGGATTATCAGGAAAGAATCATCTGATTGCAAAATTGGATATTTTCCATAATCACAAATAGAATGTGTCATTGTAAAAACTGTCAATTTTTTTTTCACAGTATTCAGTATGACTTCCTTTAGTCATCCATATAATATCAATGTGATATACTATTATTTGCCAAACACATTGTAAAATTTCACTGTTAGCTGTTTGTAAAGCATCAAAAATGCATTGTTTAAGTTTGGGCAAACTTGTATGTAAAAGTGGTATGAACACAAGATCTGCAACATATCTCCAAAGGAAGAAGTCACTTGGGGCTAAATCAGGTGACCTAGGAGGGTAGCTGTGTAGTACCATATCATTGGCTGCACTGTCGCTAGTCCAGTGGTGTGGTAGTTCTCTGTTTAGAAATGTGCAAACATCGAAATGCCAGTGCGGCATTGCACCATCTTGTTGAAAAATGAAATTTTGCCTATCTTCCTTCAGCTGAGGGAAAAGCCAAATTTCTTAACATATCAAGGTAGGTATACCACTTACTAATTTTTTGGCCAAAAATATAAAGGTCTTGTAAACCTTTGATGAAGATACTGAACAAAAGACGACAATTTTTTGCGAGTCCCTTACACATTCAATGCAGACGTGGGGATTTTCCTATCCCAAAATTCGCACGTTATGGCGACTTACTGTACCATTTTAAAAGCTGGCTTCATCACTAAATGTGAGTTAATTGCAAAATGTTCATCTTGCATAGCTTCATTCATAAAAGCCAGTAGTTTAGACATTGCAGTTCGTCACTAGGCTTCAGTGGTTGCATGCTTTGCAATTTGTAAGGCTTAAAATGCAGTTTTTGTCCCAACAGAGTCCAAACAGTAGACCGAGGTATCCCAAGTTCACGACTAGTAAGAACCATCGATTTCTTTGGACTGAGTAAAGTCATTTTCACTCTTTCATCATTCCCTGCTGAAACGCCCGAGTGCCCTGGATTTTTGCTTTTACATAAGCATCCAGTTTCCTGGAACTGGTTGTACCATCTTCTGATACTCTGAGATGTCGATGCTTTATTTGTACGATACTTTATCCTAAATTCGTGCTGAGTAATGATTACTGGCTGCAGAATTACACTGCCCTGATTACTTTTTGCAAAGAAGAGTACAGAAAAGGTCTTCTCCTGCTTAGATGCCATTTCTACTTCTTTTTAAAATGTTTAAAACAGCTTAAAGATAGCTGTGCTGCCACCTTTTGCAAAAAAGACAATGCTATGAATTAAAAATTTAACATTTTCCCTTTACAGTGACATATTAATTATAATTTTCTATTTGTAATTATGCAAAATATTAAATATTGTAATCAGATGATTCTTTCTTGATGACCCTATGTATAAATGTTTAAAATGTTTATGTTTAAAATTTCAAAATTAATCTTTCTTTCTTTTTTTTTTTAGATTTACATTTTGTTTTTAAGAATTTACCTGTATGTTATCTCTCTCTCT
>KK116649.1:144201-168749 GCA_000611955.2 Stegodyphus mimosarum | reverse complement strand
TTTTTTTTTTTTTTTGGAAGGAAAGGAAAATTCTTCTTCTACTGGAGTATTTCATGTTAAAATAAAAGAAGAAGGTAATTATTTTATGTGTGTAGAGTAATATTTTCTCTCTATTTTTCTTTCAATAAACTTTGCAATGGGCAAGATGTATAAGTTAAATTTTTTAGGAAGTAGTAGGTGCCACTTAATGTGATCATGTTTGACCATTAAATGATGAGAAAATGTGTCCTTCAAAATATAAATGGAGATAAATTAATGCAACTACAAACATATAAACATTTTCCCAGCTTTTCAGTTAGGGAAAAAGTTATTAATAGTGGTTTTTGCAGCTGCTGTACAAAATTTTATTTACGAACTGTTCATATTGGTTCCAGAAATGATTTGTTGTATGCCGTACCTCTAATCTTAATTATGGTAAACCCGTTGCCATACGCGCAGGTTATGTAATTAACACATTACACATAAGGCAAAATCACGTTCCGCAAAATTAACTATCTGTAGAAAAAACAGCTTAGGTATAGTCCAGGTCAAGAAAGTATGTGTAATTTATACAAACTTAAATACGTTGTAGAATTCAAAAGTTCCCGGACTGAGTCTATAATGTAAAATTTTTTTTTCAGTAGTGCAACAACAAGAATGTTTTTATATTAATACGTTCTCTCCATTTTCTAAAAGTGGTTTGTCCCAAGTCACATGGTTGAAAGCTCGCAACGACAGCATTTTTTGTAGGCAGGGGCATTTAGTAACCAGCAATAGAAAGAAATAGTGTCAGTTGAGCACAGGATCAACATAACATTTTGTGTTCGCTTGTGTGCTACTGAGACTTTTTAAATGTTGAAGCTTGTGTACGAAAGTGAATCGCTATCGAGAACGCAAGCTTTTGAGTGGAATGGTCGTTTCAGAGAAGGCAGTGAAAGTGCCAAGGAAGACGAATGCTGTGGCCGTCCTATGACTTTACGCACCGATGGAAACATCAAAAAGGTGTCTGCAGCAGTACATGCAAACAGGCAACGATTTGCCAAATATCGGAATCAGTTGGGATAACAGAGGCCACATGCCAGCAGATACTGACTAAGAATCTTAACATGCATAGGGTGTGTCAACACATCGTTCCCCGCATGTTAAACGTAGGCCAAAACGGAATTCGAATAGAAATGGCGGGAGATCTCCTTCCCTACTTGGCAGAACTGTTACTGGAGACGAGAAATGGTGTTTTTTGTACGGCCCGCAAACCAAGAGGGCATTGGCAACGTGGAAATCACCACAATCTCCACAGAAGCAGAAATTCCACCAAGATCGCTGTAAAGGAAAGGTCATGCTAGAGCTATTCTTTGATATTCAGGGCATTGTGCATGTGGAATTTATCCCCGAAGGACGCACAATGTGGGCTGAGCAGTCATGGGTGCTATTGCATGATGCTCCTGCTCACCGGTCTCTACTCGTCAATGAATTTCTTGCGAAAACAAAAACGACTGTTTTGCTACATCCTCCTTACCCACCTGACATGCACCCTGCAATTTATTCCTATTTCCTGAACTTTCAAGATGCTTGCAGGGTCGTTGATTTCAATCTTCAGATGAAGTTAAATATGCATCGCAGGTTGAATTAAGGGGCATAGCCAAAAATGGATTCAGATATGCTTCGATGAACTTTACAGGTGCTGTCAAAAAAGTGTGTTGTTTCACAAGGGTCTTATTTCAAAGAAGGATGTGTTTTTGCAATTTAATTCATAATATTTTTGAAGTTATAGGCTAAGTACGGGAACTTTTGAATCCTACCTTGTATTATTCTAATTGAAAAGAGGAAATAAAAAAGACGTTAATTGAAAGTATTTCTCTTACTGCTTAATCAGTAGATACATGATACAATTATTTTTTTAAATAGCTGGTGATTTTTTCTTAAGAAAATGCTTGAGGTAACTTACTGAACACTTTATTGCAAGAGATGCAAAGGTTTTTAATACTTCTCATAAATGTGATCTTTCTTCATAGAGATTAAGCTCCATTACAAAATAAAACAGTTCCATCTTGTACATTCTTCTTCACTCTTTCTGCTTTCACCGCCAGCTGGTGTTATAAGATCATCCAATTCTTCATTTGTCATTATACCTTTTACTGATATCTGTTATAAAAACAGTTAAATAGATGTGGGGTTTTACTTAATTTTATTTTGGGAGTGATCTTTCCTAGATCTCTTGCTTTCTTTTCAGAATGAAATTTAATGATTAATTTTAGTTTTGGCCATTATGCAAAATAGGGTAGAAAGTTACTGTTTAAACTGGTGTCTGACTTATTTCAGACAGAGCTTGTTCTGCCTTTTGACCAAGTTGTGTTTTTGTTAGTGTTAAGCTTGCTATTTTATGGTCGTGCATATTAATTGCTGATTAGTCTACATCAATGGTAACCAAGAGCCTACTACACATTTAAATATCTCTGTGCAGCTTCGGCAATTTATTCAACCTAGGATTAGTTTTAGTTTTACATTACTAAGTTTCTGCCAAAAGTATTGGCGAGGTCCTGTAATCACTGGGAGTGTCAGCTGTTCATATTATTTATTCTTTCGATAAAATAAAAGGGTCTGTTCACTCTTCTTATGTGCTGTTATTCATGCAAGTTGAACTTCACAGTTTTAGCATTTCAAATAACTTTAATTTACCTATAATCTTACACAGGTTAAAAAAATGAGCACTTGCTAATGATCATTTATAAAGATCTAAAGCTTAAAAATACCAAAGGAAATTTTGGCACAAAAAAGCAAGCTGATCTAGAATTTAGCTTACTTAACTGGTTCAGTCGTTCTTTCTAAAACCTGGAAAGGGCCCACCTGTTTTTACAAAATCCTCCACAAAAGCATTCCTTCCTTTAGATAGATAGTCCACGTATGCTTTGCCATATTCAGATAACCTAACAATGCTAACCGGAAAGTTGGTGAGTTCTTTGTATATGGTTGACTTTAATTTAAAGTGTGTCAAGTCATTTGGTGACTTAATCTCTTATGTGGCTGTATTTCTTTGTCTATCAGCAATTCCTTTGCTCTATTACAGTCTTATTTGCTAATTTTATCATTTATTTGGCAAATTTGCTCCAAATTTAAAAATTCATTCTTTAATATATTGATCACTTTAATCAACTTGTTGATTACAATAATTGATGTAATTTCAATGTTTTTGTATACAAATGGGTGAGACTTCGGTGATTCGATAACAACATCCAAATGAAAACATTAACTGTGGTAATAACATTAGGTGGCATCTATAGTATCTTATATTTTAACATTTCAAGAGTTTATCATTATTTTCTGATTTTTCTTAGATTAATATTTAGACTTTTTTGTTAAATTTATCTTCTATATCTTACTTTTCTTCACTCTATTCTCTCTCTCTTTCTTTTTATTTTTTTTAATTAAGTAGATGATTCTTTTCCTGCTGGAGAGTATCATATTAAAGTAGAAGAGGAAGGTATTTATTCCATTTTCTTTTTCATTTCTTGTCAACAAGTTACAAAGTGTAAAGTAATCATTCAAGTTATCGAAAAATATTTAATGTTTTCAGCTGTACTTTGTTTCTGCACTATATTATGAACTTTCTTTCTTTTAGATGTTATAATGGAAGAGCCCCCAGAAGTTAAACCTGAATGCAGTAAAGAAGAAGCAGCATGTCCCAAAGAAAATGTAGAGATTGAAACAAAAGCGAGTATTCAGGAAGCAGTCTGTAGTGAAGAAAAAGCAGAATGTAGTCAAGTGACTCAAAGAGGTACCTATCCATTAAATACATTACATTGATACCTTTGCAAAATTTGCTTTAAATAATAAAACTGCTTGTTATTAAAAGCTTTTTGGTGCTTTCTGATTATCTGCGTTCCCGAGAAAAGTCATCAACTTTCCGATTCTGTGTTGCTAGGCAAAACACCACATTTCTAAAATTGAATGCTTTCTCTCTCATTTCTTAAAAGAAGAAAAAAAAAGAAAGAAAATTATATCTGAAGGAATTCAGATTTCAGTGTTACATCAAAGAATTTGTTGAGGTTTTTTATATTTTTGCTGAGCATCACAGGTTACTAATATGCTCTTGGATTCACTCCTGCTAATGCAGTTTTTTTTTAGCTTTATTATTAAGCATCACTTTCCCACATAAAATTCAAGAGCAAAATCATAAAATATTTAAAAACAGCATATCTTAAGAATTCCTGATAAAGAGTTATCAGTTTGCCATATATATTTTTTTTACATTCAACTATATTCTTTCTTTAAAAACTATCTGCCCTAAAGAGTTATCTTAGAAAAAAAGTGTAGAATGATTTTAATAAGTCCAGCCAGTGTCATTTAATAAATTTATTTAAATTTCTGATTAGATATCTCATAATTTAAATGTATTTTTATTTTAATCAATCTGATTGTAAAAGTAGAAAAAATAGTTGGAAGAACTGTCTTTGATTGCTTTTCAGTCGCTTCATATGCTACTTAGTACCAAAAAGATTAAATCTGAAAGTTAAATACCTATAGTTAATTGAATGGCAACATGGTGGTGCCTAGAGGGAGTGTTTGAGGCAGTAACAACACATTGCTTTCAGATAGACATAAGTACTTATCTTCAGTAATCTTGGTGAGAAACTGAAATTTGCTATGTTTCTCCATCAGCAAGAAATAAACATTTGTCATTATAAGCATGAGTGTAAAACAAACAATTACTAATCTGCACATTTGCAAGAAATCAACCATTAACAATCTAAGTAGTTTTTTGTAATAATATTATATCACTATATCGGTTTTTCATTATAAAATATTTGTTTTGTTTACTCTTATCAAACTTCTATCAATGGAAAAAGAAAGTATACCGTATTTGATGGCATATAAGACGCACCCTTATTTAGAAGGCACACACAAGGAAAAAAGTTTCAATAGTCCGCGTGATAGCGCGGTACCACAATAACTTAAAATGTGGTTTCTTTTAGTTCTCAACTTTTGTAAAAGCCAAATAAACAATCATTGAATGCAATTACCAAACATTTTTATTAAGGAAAATTAACAAATGGCAAGCTATTTTGAACATTATATGTAAATTTCAATAATGAATAAATGAATGAATGGCAAGTAATCAAACATAATACAAAATAAAGCAGAAACAACAAAAAACACAGATTCAAGGAAAACTTTGCCTATCATGAAATTAGATTTTAATCACTTTCAAAACCATAAAAATCCTTTTCACTATCATCATCATCGAAAACGAGAATATCGTCATCACTACTGTTTCCGTCATCGCTAGTATCCCCTTCTTCGAATAATGCGTCGTCTTCTGTTCCGTCAAGAGCATTACTGATTCTGTACTTCTTAAAGCACTTAACAATTACTTCAACCTTTACGTCCTCCCAAGATCTTTTTACCCACTCACACACTTGTGAAATATAGGGGCGCTTCATTCTATGTGAGGGCGTGATGTGGCTCTCCTATCCACTTGTTCCATCGTTCTCGCACTTTTTCCTTAAATGGCTTATTCACCGATACATCTAAAGGCTGCACTTGGCTAGTCAGTCCACCAGGAATGACAGCTATCTGGGTTTTTAATTCTCTCACTTTATTCTTTATGGTTTCAGTTCTATGGATGCTAAACTGATCCAAAACCAAAAGAGAGAGTTTTCTTAAAGAGTCACCAGGTCGCCTCACCCATATGTTCTGTAACCACAGTTTCATTCAGCTTCGTCCATCCAGCCTTTCAGATGAACATGAACAATTACACCCATTGGAAGTTTTTCTTTTGAATATGAAAAACGGCGGTAGTGTTTTGTGCCATCAGCACAATATGTTAGAACTACCGTATATTGGGTTTTTTCATGACCTGTGGTTTTTATGGTTATTGATTTAGACCCTTTAATACTCACAGTCTTGTTGGATGGTACATCAAATGTGAGTGAAATTTCATCCATATGTCAAAAGAAGTTTTCTTGTGTGCATTTATAACAAATTTATGAAATCTAGTATTTTTTCTTCATAATCTGCTGGCATTTTCTGTGCAATAGTTTTTTTGTGCACATTGATAAGCCTTGCCTTTTCATGAACCTGTAGCACCAGTCCTCAGACCCTGAAAAGTTCTGATTCCCATGTTTTTCTGCAAATCCTTTGGCCTCATTGATTATCATTTTGGTTGAAACACTTATCCCAGAATTCTTCTTATCTATCACCCACATTTTTAGAGCATTTTCAAGTTCAGGCCAATATGGAGCTGGGCATCGAAGGTTATATATATATTTTTTTTAGCACTCTTCAGTTGATCTTCCTGCAGTCGCCAAGTATATATCATTTTTTTGTAGGAGGTGGATCAAAATGCCTTGCTGCTGCTCTGTTTCCATGCACTTTGGCGTAGTTTAACAATCCTAGTTTATACTGAATTGTATATTTTAATCTCTTGTTTCCTGTAGTCATATTTTCCAGGGTATTTTTTTTAAACAAACAGTTTTAAGCACCGATACCGACACGTTTATGCAGAGTAGCACCGATACCGACATGTGTGTTGGCTGAGTCAAAGAAAGTTTATGTAAAGAAGGAAAGGCTCCATAGACGTAATGTAAACCAGTTTGTCTTCTACGCCACTAGAAAGAAGAGGGACAATTCACCAAGGGATTTGGCTACGGAAACTGTTGGTGAGAATTCCCCCTTTGTGATGTACCTGTCCGAGATTTTCCACCTCCGTAACGTGTACAGGAAATTGAGGAACACGGGTTAAGATGAATCGTTTTTTGACTTTTCGTGATAATTTAAACTAAAATTTTCAATATCCAAATGAGAGAGGGAATGTGACATATCTAAAATTAAATCCCTTATCAGAATTATTTAGTAGCTTTGTTTTGATTAATTAATAAATTACTTTCTAAAATTATTGACTGAAGTCATATGTAATTAGTTATGTCATAAGCATTGTGCAAAAATAAGACATGGATTAATTTTGATGCAGTTTAAAAGAGATTTATTATAAGCAGGTACTATTTTTAGGAAGAAAAAATTAATAAATTAAAATAGAAAGTTAGGGGTCTATTGCAAATTAAAGTTAATATTTTGATTTACATGCTTTTTATTTTACAGATATGTCTGTCTGTGTGTGTAAGAAATAAAAATATGGTGGACCAACAATATTTCAAGAACTTAACAAATTTATATTTTAGAGACATTCAAATTGAACTCTAAATTTTATTTATGGAACGATATTTTGTTAGTATTTCTGAATTACATCTTGAAGCCATTTATTTGTTTTCTGATAGGAAATTGTAAATATTGTAAAAAATTTCCCTTCCTTTGCTGACGCTCTAATGCTTTTTTCTCAAAAGGTTTTTCAGTTGCCAAGGCTTTTTCTTCTTGAAGGGGGGAAATATGTAATATATAAAATTATGATGGAAATTTAATTAAACTTAACTGGAACAAATTGACCATAGACCTTTAAACTACTAATTTTTAATTAAAGTACAATCTCTTCAAGATATCTACATTTTTCCTGTAGTAACCACAATGTGAAACCTTTTGCCCAAGGATTTGCTCAGGATTAAAACAACTTTCCAAGCTTATTCCATTTTTCCTGCAGTAGCCACAATGCGAAATCTTTTGCCCAATCTCTGCTCAGGATTAAAACAACTTTCCAAGCTTATAAATAGTACTGTAACTAACTGTGGATCCTCTTTTTACCAGTTCGCATTCTTACTGGCAATGTGTTGCTTAGCCTCTGCTAGCAATTTTTCCTTACATAAGATGTAACTGCATATCAAAAATTGTGGGGCACGTTTAGCACCCATAGTGTTCTACTAAGAAATTAGTGAAATGTTATTTAACTGTCAAGTTGGGCTACTACTTTCAAAATTCCATCCGGTCATCATCCACTAGGCCACATTTCCAGTAATCTTTGAAGCAGTTTTCTTGGCCGTGACTAAAAAATGAATTTATGCCTTCCCTAATCAAACTGTTATCTAATCACGTAGATGGCATATTGAAGAGGAAGTATTCTGATTGCATCATAATAGCTAAGAAACTCGGTAGATTAAGCATATTAAATTCCATTTTTATTTAAATTCACATTTGTGGCTGCAGTTCACTTGGCACTCTAGTCATGCCTATTTCCAGAACATTTACATTTTTTAATACCATTGCAATAGGAAGAGAGCACAGTGAAATGGTGTCCAAGCAACAACAGAGATACAAGCAAAGTGCATACAGTACAAAGTCCGTAATCCGGACTCTTCGGGACCTCGGCGATTCCAGATTATAGATCATCAATTTAAATCTGGTAAGATGGCATGCAGAAATTGTACAATTAAAAATATGAAACAGTAATTTATGAAATAAAGAGCAATTATGATCTAAAGGGTATCAAAGTTTACAAAAAAAAGCTTAATATTTATTTGTTTACTTTATTAAACATTTCTTTCAATGTAAGTGATTTAAGTTGCTTCATTTTTTGTGCTAATACTTTATTTCTATAAACAGACATAATTTCTTGTTCAGTGACAAAGTTCCTCTGTGGAAGTCCTGTAATTGCTGTGTCGAGAATACCGAGTAACTTGTCAATCGAAATTTTTTCGTTTTCAATAACCTCTCTGTCACTTTCTTCACTATTGGGAGTGGTATTGTCTGGATCTAGAACCAGATCTACAGATTTCGCTGTCCGTTAATTGATTGATGATTGGGGCCTTACCTCGCAATGACAATTTCTGTTATATCATCTTCATTTATTACCGCTTCTCCATATTTCTTTACATAATCCAATAACTGGAAAATTTCACCTTTAGTTTGCGATGTCCGAAAACCTTCAAATTCGCGGCTATCATCTTCGTTGTCCTCACCATGAAATATGGTAGCTGGCCATAAATTATGCCAAGCATTTTTTAACGTAACTGGAGACACATCCTCCCACGATCTTGAGATGCTAAAATATTTCAAAGATTCTTGAATAGTCTTACCATTGTTCAAGAAATTTAACATAGATTTTAAAAATGCTACTTTATATTTGCATTTCAGCCCATGCACTATTTGCATACCGATAGGCTGAATGATAGATGTACGGTTTGGAGGGGAAAATAATATGGATACATTATCTTTCACTAGAACTTTAAGTGAAGTATGTGCCGAACAGTTGCCCACAGTCAGGACTATTTTTGAGTCTCAGGTAAACCAACCGAATTCAAATGTCGCCGAGCCTCGGGCCTTTGACCCCGTTCTTTATAAAACTATTCTGAAGGCCAGACCAACAAGCCTTTCTGGCTTTGTTATGATTACGACAGAGATTTTGTTTACTTCCGTTATTTTTATAGGACCTATATTGCTGTTGAAAGCTTTCCTGTACTTTTATTGCTGCTTAAAGCTTAAAAGCACACTGTACTGCAAAGGAATCAACAATGAAATGTCATGAGCAACCAAACGATAAGAAACCTCTTAGGGCAAGCCTGTTTTCAGTAAACTGATACAATGCATTTGGAGAAACTGCACCTGCTACTGCATACCTTAGGGGGAGGGAAGAAAACAAGATTGCAATCTCGGCCGTTTTCGAAAATCTCCGCATGTTTTATTATTGAAGGAAAAAAATCAAATGCGCTTGCGTAAAGCATACAAAAGAAAGTTTGTGTCCTTGAGGTCCGGATTATAGATCATATCGGATTATGGACATCCGGATTATGGACTTTGTACTGTATTTATCCAATATGGCAGTCTGTTAAGAGAAAAGTTTCAATTCTCAGAGTTTAAGTTCCGATTTAACTATGTCATCAGGGTTAAACAAGGTCTGGCATAGATTTATCCAGATATAATGCAGTCTAGAAATGTTATTCATTTTTTTTTTAGAATAAAGATGAAATAACTAAATTAAAAAATAGGAATTAAAAGGCTATTACTAAATTAAATTATAAAGGTGATTTACATATTTTTTTTTACCTTACATTTATATATGTGTATATTACCTTACACACACACATATATATATATATATGTATGTAAAATAAAAAATATGTAAATCAAAATAACCCCATAATTCTCCCTCTTATAAAAATCATAACTTTTTTAGACTGCGTCATTTCTAAATCCATCTTGCATAACTTGAGTAGTGTTGATGACGTAGCTAACTCGGAACCTGAACTCAAAACATTGAGAACTGAAACCTTTCTAATCTAAACCAAAACCTTCTCTTGGTGAGCCTCCATATTGGATAATTGCGCACTTTTAGCTTCAGCTCTCTTTCAGTTAAGATGCTTCTTCGTTTGCTTTGTTGTGCCGCTAACTATGATATCATCTAAAATGTGATGCCATGTATAAAATTGTGGCTTGTGTATTGCACCCATGATCATGTATGATGAAAGATGTGTTTTTGATAATTAGTCCGTATCCACCAATAAAAGTTACATTCAATTTGGTCAGATCTGTCTACAAGCCTTTCCTTTGAGTGTCTTCTTTCTAACTACACAGTCCCCAGGATATAATAGAGAGAACCATCGTCAATCTGTTGCAGCTTACTTCAAGTCATTATACTGCATATATATGCATTATCTTCAGTTCAAATGTATATTAATTTCCTCCGGATAAAAGCAAAAAGTTGAACTTTAGCCATGTTTATTCTTAAAAATTGGTAACTTTCTGTTAAACTCTCTTTAAAAAAAAGCTTGTAATCTTTCATGAAGTTAATTCTATTCATTTCATAAATTTAAAAAAAAATCAAGTCGTATGAAAGAATTTTCATAAAATACCTGTCTTATGTCAAAATGAGATACAATTTTCTTTAGTAATTCAGTAGATTTAATTAAAAACCTGAATTTAATTAATGATATTTGTTTCATGAATGTTTATTGTGTTGAATTGTAAAGCTTAGTGATTGTGTTTCTTGAACATTTTACTCTCTTAATATTCAGGAATATTTATGCCTGTGAGCATTACAGGTTTGGTTCTAGAATTTCAAAGCTCCCCAAAATATAATAAATAAATGATATTTTCTTGATAATACTTCCAGAATTATATTTTGACTTATTTTCTTCCAGTATGCATCCAGCACGAAAGCAGATAGATCAAGAACTGGTAGAAATTTTCATGTATAATGAATTGGAAAGCAGTGATATTACGTCTGTATGAAATATTACATCCATAATCCTTAGAGGGTTGAGATAGTAATTATTTGAGGTCTGAAATTCTGGAAATTTTAGATATTCTAAAAACATTTCTAGCTAAAAAGAGAAATGTTTTAATAAGAAATGAAAGGCAGAAAAAATCGTAGAAACTGAAAACAGAAATTTTGTTTTTAATTAATTTTTTAAATTATAGTAAAAAAACTGATAGTTGTGTTGTAATTCCTGGCATCTTTTATTCAAATAGCTTTTTTCTAAACTGTTTATTAATTTGTCTATTACTTTTGTTTTGAATTGACTTTAATTTCATGAAAGCAGCTAAGCTACAGCTTATATATGGCTGTACACACTAATTGACCTCTGATATAATGTATTTCAAATGCTAATAATATATTAATATAATTTTGTTACCATAGCTAGTAATGTATTTTAATTTTGTCACACACTTCAGTGCGACTGTCGATCGAAGATGACAGTGAAGACGACGATGAAGAATATGTTATAATGACTCCGGAGGTAAGTTAAAATATATTCATAATACGTAAAAGCTTAATTGCGAAACAACTTGGATAAATAATTATTTTCCACTGAAAATTTTAACTTTTTTTATTTCTTTAAAGTTTAATAATTTGCCCAGTTTTTCACTGTGTTTTCTTGTGCTTTCTTATCTGTTCTGCTTTTTTATTATTTTTTAAATATTGAAAGACAACATATAAAAATTGCTCAATATTTTAAATTATATTATTTATCTCTGTTTTTGTTGCTGCGTTTCAAGTCTATATGTTTGATTTAATATGGGAATGCCATAATATACTTGTTGTGCCTCTTACATTTTATGAAAATAAGTCTGCCAACACCTGTAGTAGAAAAAAATTGTGCATCACTTGAATGGCAACAGCGGATGATATTCCATACATTTTTGTTTTCAAGGTAGCCAATTCATTTTTGTGATTCTGTTGCGTTAAGAAACTGAGTCATAGTTTGGATGAAATGAAATCTGCTGCAGATATTAGGCATACTTCTCAATATGCTGCATTTTAGAAAATGAGGACTCCTGTGTTAAAGTTTGTGGCATTTAAGTTACAAAAGTTTTCTCAAGTTTAGAAAAATTATGCTGGACTTATTCTCAATTTGCAGATAAATGAAATTTTATGTTATTGTGATTATATATAATTTGCAAAGATAAATGTGAATACAATTCTATTAAATGCATTCAAAAAAATCTGGGATAGTATTTTAATTTGTAGGCATTGAGTATACATTCTATGTCGAAGCGTGTTTGCAGTCATATGTGAAAAGTAAGAATTTTTGCTCATGACATAAGAAAGTGGCGAGACTGCCAGGATTATTATATTTATGTATAGTTGAGAAAGAATTGTATAAGTTGCATTATATTAATATATAAGTAATATATTAGTTTAAATTTTCAGTGGAAAAGTTGTCAGGACTAAGTGTTCTGTGTGTAGATTTAGCAAACATTTTGAAGTAACTCCTTAAAGTCCTAAAGTCCTGATCTGGAACAGGGAGCTGAAATCAGCTATGTTCTGGTGTAGATACTGTGCTGAAGAATAACTGCACTTGAAAGGGATTTAAAATCCTCTTTTATTAAATCAATATTATTTACACACTTCCCAACTCGGGAGGGATACAGAA
Organism: Stegodyphus mimosarum; assembly: GCA_000611955.2. Classification (NCBI taxonomy): domain Eukaryota; kingdom Metazoa; phylum Arthropoda; class Arachnida; order Araneae; family Eresidae; genus Stegodyphus; species Stegodyphus mimosarum. The sequence continues at coordinate 156,015 of KK116649.1, read as the reverse complement.
AGTAAAAGACCACACTTGGGCCTAACTTAACAATCAGATAAATTTATACTAAACCTAAATAGAAATTTAATTAAACTTTGCTCACAGAGCTAATTCGCGGAGTTGGCCTCTAACTAACTGGTGCGTAGCAAGAAATACTAATACTAGCGCACTTCAATTTATTTCAATAAGCAATCACGTAGTAAGCACTATGGCTTATAACTTATCTGCTAGTTGGTCAGGCGAACGTCGAACAGAATGACCATGGTCTGAGACTAAAAGCTCTCTCACACTAAGAGGTTTCTACCTCTGGTTTAAATAGTACTTAACTCTATTTCAAATTAGCATACGCTGAAAACGCACGCTTCTTCTGACGGGAAGTTGAAACTGAGAAGAGATAGAAAGATTTAAATTAAAATAAAACTTTGTTAGTTTAACAAAAACCTTACAAAGTTATGCATTAAATCGTCTGCAGTGATATTCGAAATGATTTTATTTTGCTGTATTATGAATGCTGTGACCTATTTTTACTCATTTTTAGTATATTGAGTTATATTTTTGGAATTTCTGAGTTAAAGAGTTTTTGAGGATTTTTCAGGAATGCTGATAAAATTAAGATTTTAAGTGGGTTTGCATTTAAAGATAAAAATGGATGTTGATGTGCTAAAGAAATGGCATGCAACGGCACGCTGTGCCTTCACTAGAATGCTTAAGATTCTAAGGAATGAACTTAGTAAAGGTGATCAAGCAGATAAAGCTGTAATAAAAGATAAAATTGTCAAGTTACAAATGATAATTGCTGAATTAAAATCTCGGGATTCAGAGATATTAGATTTATTGATTAAGGGCAAAGCTGCTGAAGATAATCTAAAAACAAAAATTATAAGGTGCGAGGAATATTTGGATAAATTTATCACGCTTAATCGTTGGGTGAAAGAGAGTATAGATAATGCGGGTGGTCATAGTGTTAATGCAAGTTCTAATATGGATAGTAGATAAGCGCTTCTAATGAAAAATGATAAAGTTGCAAAAAATTCAAATTAAAAAATTCGATGGGGAATTATTAAGTTACCTTACATTTCGGGGTCAATTAAGAAGATCCATGAGGATGAGGATGATGTTGACAAATACCATTATTTAACACAATCAATGTTATCTGGAACTTGGGCTAGTGAGTTGATAGATAGATACCCTTTAACAGCTGAAAATTACCCAAAAGCCATTTCTGCATTTAAGGAGCGTTTTGAGATATATGTGAGGGAGTTGTTCAAATTAATTATCCAAAACATTCGTTTACAAGGGAAGAATCGATTGCTGCTAGTGTCACTTTTTGACAAATTTGAGTCTCACCTCGGATTTCTAGAGTAGGTTTAGCCCTAGATACTAATGCGTTCTGGTTATATCTCATAGTTGAGTCTCGTCTGTCAGCTGAGATGCTTCGAGTATGGCAGAGAAGCATTCTGTTGACGAGCGATCACGTCTCTCAAATATCCTGGAATTTTTGCGCAAAGAGTTTGAAGGAGAGCAGAGAGTTAAACTGGCCAGGTTTGGATGTGAAATTTTGTCAATTTGTGCGATGAGCATTTTAAAGATGTAAAATTTAAGAAAATTAAAAAAAAAAAAAAAAAAAAAAAAAAAACCAATCACAAGTGCACAAGTCTAGTTGCTGTCAAAGAACAAAAATGTGTTTTTTGCAGAAAATCTCACGAAAGCAAGGAGTTAAAACTTTGAAATTTTTAATAGTACTATAATGCTGATTTATATTATCATGAAATAAAATGAAGTTTTTGAATAAAAATTGAATATTTTCAAAGTAAAGTTCAGTAAAGTTACAATTGGTTATATGAAAAATTAATTCAGTATTTTCAATATGAAATAAACACATGAATTTGCATGTATAAGCGAAGCACTGTTGGTGCAATAGTCAAGGTTCATATCCTGGAAACAAATATTGCTGGTAGATGAATTTTCAAATGTAAGACCTATAAAATACAACTCTTCCCTAATTTATTAAATTACATTTAGTGCAAAAATCTAAAGTTAATATGCATTATATTTTTTAATAATGATTTTTGCTACAATTTTTGCTTTTTTAATTGATTTTGCTATATTTTTAATAATGATTTTTGCTTTGATTGTATTTTTACTTATTAAATCCTAAAAAATAATTAAAAACAACGAGTTATCGAATTAAGAAAAATATGCTAAGCTAAAAAATAAAGGTCCTCTAAACTAATCAACAATGGATAGAAATAAAAGGTACCATTTTAAAAATATATACGTAGGTTACTCAATATTAATTATCCAAAACATTCGTACGTACGTTTACATATTTATACAAGTATTCCATAATTATAAACTTGAAAAAATTTTATGAAATTTTTTGAATATGTTGAATTTGAAATGCTTTTTCATTTTATAAACTTATTTATATAGTTTATTAAGGTTCTTCAAGTTTTCTGCCTTCTTTCCACTGCTGGTTAAATAATCTTTTTTGTAATCAAGTTATAATGGACAAAAAATTTGTAAAATACAATAAAAAATTTCAGTTTTCGTAGATTGAAAAACTTTTTTCAACTCATTTTCAGATATTTTGTTTGCTAAAGAACCACTACATTAATCCCTTTGCGATACTTGAAACTGTAAATTCAAAACAGTAAGATTAAGTTCGCCAATTCTGACAATTAAATGCAAAGACCACTTGAAAAAGGAAGTACTACTTTCATCTACCATACCATTTTAAAAAAATCCTTTTTTTCATAATTTTATTCCTCTAAAATTTGCATTATTTTCCTTCAATCCAGAAAAATGACTCTTATCATCTTTCAAATTTTAAAATGGTACAATTTCTCACATTTCTTGCATTACAAAATTGCATATTAACCAAATTTAAAGCATATAATGGACATCACAAAATCTCTCATAAATTTCTAAATGAAAGGTAGATTTTTCAACACACCATGCACAATCAATGCTAGATAGTTTCAGAAAGTGTTAGGAACTTTGCCTTTCCACTTTCTTAGCTATCTGCTTTTGATCTTGTTTTATAAAAACAAATAAATACTTTTAATGGTTTCAGAGAAGACAATGATTTATATCTTAATTTAATTTAGTGTTACTTTCTAATAATATTAAATTTTTTTTCTTGATATTATAATAAAATCTCAGAATAATTAAGTATGGTTCAATGGAAAATATAAATGTGACATTGCCTTTTTTATATGCAAATTATTAAAAGATATCTTTTCAGTCTGGAAACAATATCATTTAGAAAGTGATATTAAAAAAGTATTATAAATTTCAAAATTTGCATACAAAATTAAGAAATATACATGTGACAACAGAAAACAAATTTTATGCCATATTCTTGTTACAACATGTTATAAGGTATTTCTTCCGCCTCCACATGTGTTCGTGGTGTAGTAATCAGCACGCTCGATGTGTATTCGAGAAGTCTGTGGCTCGAGTCCCGGCCAGGGCATTGTTCATTTTTCATGACTCCTGCTTCCAAAAATCCTAATGTCTCTACAATGTTAAGAACGTTTATTCAATTTATAATTTTATTGTGAAAGTATTTTACTAGTATATTTAAGTAGCAAATAATATGCTAATGAAAAAATGTAGAAATAAAAATAATTTATGGTAAAAATATACTTTAGGGTACCCCTTGTCGATTTTTGATGGTACATAGACACCGAGCTTATGCAGTTCTTTGACTTCTTATTTTGGCTTACATAGTGGCAATCTTCGTGCCAAAAATCGCTGCTACACAAAGCCAAAGTAACAAGACAAAGAATTGCACAAATTCGTTATCCATGTACACGTCGACCTATTTTCACTTAAAAAACATCAGAGAATAGCACAAAAATGGCATTGTGCAATCTCTTGACTTTATCCATATACACATCGACCTATTTTCACTTAAAAAAAATCAGAGAATTGCACAAACTACGCTAAATCACCGCTACACAAAGACAAAATAACAAGACAAAGAATTGCACAAACTCGGTATCCATGTACACATCAACCTATTTTCACTTTAAAAAAAATCAGAGAATTGCACAAAAGTGGCATTGCACACTCCTTTGGCTTTATCCATGTACACATTGACCTACTTAAAAAAACACTAGAAAATTGCGCAAAGTATGCCTTACGCACTCCCTTATGTTTGTCCATGTACACATCGATATACACTGCTGGCCACCCAAATTGCAACACCAAAAAAGACAAGAGGTATCAGAACAAAATTTATTTAGTAGATAACATGTTGACCAATTAAATTTATAGACTTCTGTGAAGTGTGGTTCCTTCCAGAATCAGTAGCCAGAGTAGCCACCATTGTTGGAGATCACCGCTGCCACACGCCTCAGCATTGATTCAAAGAGACTTTGGATGTGTTCTTGGGGTACAACAGACCAAGCAGCTTCCACGCATTGCCAAAGTTGATCTGGTGTTTCAGCTTGGGATGTAATCTGGGTCAGTCGTTCAGCAACCATGGACCACATGTTTTCTGCCGGCGAAAGATACGGAGAGTGAGCCGGCCAGGGAAGCAATTCAATCTGGTGATTGACGAAGAACCCCTGGCTGATGTGTGCCACGTGTGGTCGTGCATTATCCTCTTGAAATGTGGCTGTAGGCAAGCTCTGAAGGTAAGGAAAGACAACTGGCTCCAACACCTCGGAGATGTAGCGCTGGCTGTTTAAAGTACCGGCAATGCGTACTAGAGGAGTGCAAGAGTGATATCTAATACCGCCTATACCATAATACATGGTGCAGGACCAGTTGGGCAGTGCATAACGCAGCTGTTCAGCATCCTCTCTCCATGGTGTCTCCAGACTCGAATCCGACCATCGTGGTGTTGCAGACAGAAGTGTGATTCGTCAGTAAAGACAATTTCATTCCATTCTGCTGTCCACATCCTTCTTTCATTGTACCATTGGCGGCGGAGACATCTGTGGTTCTGCGTCAAGGGTAGACGAAGCATTGGACGTCTTGTGGAAAGACCACTCTACTGTAAACAGCATCAAATGGTACCTGCAGACACTGGATGATGCGTTACAGACTGAATGGGCTGTGCTATGGTTCGGGATGTGATTGAGCTATCCGTCACTGCCTTGCGCACAATGTTCCTGTCATCATGTGAAGTGCTGCATTGAGGTGGATGCGATCGAACACATTGGTCCGTCGTACCCTCCTACATCCAACGGTCACATATCAGCATTACAGTTGTTTGGTTTCATCCAAGCCGACTACCGATTTCCCTGAAAGATAATCCACACTTTCGGTAGGCCACTATCCTTCCTCTGTCGAACTCAGATACTTGATCAAACGATGATCCATGTTTTAAATTTATGGTTTAAAAAAAAAAAAAAAAAACCACAAGAAAAACACAATTGCCATACTTGAAATCTTCGAAAACTCCAAGCCTTAAATAGCGCTTTGAAGTGGCACCACAGGCAATCTCAATAAACTACATTTTAAACCAAACAATAAAATAACATAAAAAAGAAAAAACGTGTTATACATTTAAGCACTACAAAAAGCAAATATGCTCTTACCGTATTTAGAAGTTACTTTGTCTTTAGTCTGTGGCACACAAAATTCCTTAACAGCATCCAAAAACTTCCTAAAATTATCTGAACTCGCATCCGTATATCGGCGTCGCCACATAAATTCACAAAAATAAGAGTCAAAAATATCCTGCGTGATTCCCGACTGTTGATGACATTTTTTCTGGAAATCTCTTTTCACAACACTCCACATGCCTTCAATATTATTTATATTAGCTCCCGTTTCTGAATCTTTAAACGTCAACACATCATTCACAGAAAGGTGACCAAACCCGTTATCAGAAAGACAACTGTTGGACTTTCGACACTCAGATATAATAGTTGTACGTGGTAAAATATTCATTCAATTACATCCAATAAAGTTTCTTTCCTTCTATCGTCAACCTCTTCGAAAAAAACACCTTTCCATCCCTCATTATATTCCACCAAACACCCACTTTCCCACCACTCATTTACCTCTATCATACTTCCGTTTCCCAAATTTGCTTTCATCTATTTTAACAGCAATTCCCAAACCTCCAACCTTTTCACCTTTCCGAAGACAAATATCCACACACACATCCCTACAAAAATTTTTCTAATCTGTTACCATCATATCATTATTAATATTAAATTCCGTCTTGATAATTTTCGAATTAGCTTCGTATACCCAAAGCCTTGTAAAAATCAAAATATCAGTCATACTCAAATGACTTTTTTCAAACCAGGTACCCTTTCTGATCTAACGCTTCACATAGTGACCGTCTGAACCTTTCTTCTTACAAATCCATCTAAACGACTTTTATGTTCAACTAAATGCATACCCTTCTATACAGGACACTTATAATGGTTACTAAGTCAATTAACGCTCTTTTCCTTTTTCGTTCCAAATTGTACAGAAACTTCAAATTGATCTTGCTACATTCAGCTATTCTATCGTCTAAACAATGAAACAAGCAATACACTTCCCAACCAACACACACCACAAAACCTATACAAAACATCCCATCATTCCAAATTTCCCAGAATAATGCAAACGATTACGTCATACTTAGGTTTCCATAACATTCAACTAGTCTGGTTACCATAAATGAAACAACACATTGGTGATAAACGAAACAACAACTTGGTGATAAATGAAACAACAACTATGTCATAATACAAGGGGTACCTTAAAATCTGTTCTACCTTAATTTATTATTTAACTCATAAACTTTACTTAAAATCTGAAAAAAAATTAATTAAAAAATAACGTCATATAACATTTTATAAAATTTCGTCTTGATTACTTAGTAAAATGAATGAATGTTTTTTCCATCTTTGCATATGTAAAGCATGTCATCTAAATAAAAGGAAAAAAATGGTATTTTTTTTTAAATCATGCTCTTAAAAAGTGTATAAAAATTGTTTTAATAGGTATTTTAAACATATTCTGTAAAATTTTTAATTGCATATTTTATGATGTATGAAATAATTAAAAATAGCTTTAAATTCTTTAAAAAATTGGATTGTTGTGAATCATCTCATTACAACTAGCTATGTCAGTCAATTACTTCTTAAAACTAGTTCGTATTTCCCATAAAATAATTAAATATTACTAAACATAACTTCTCTAGGATGGCCACTTTCACTGAAAATTGAAATCTTCAGGAGCAGTGGCGGCTCGTAGCTAAAATTAGTGGGGGTGCTGTCACAAAAAATTTTAATTCAATACATTCGACCATTTAAGAACAAATGTGTTCCAAAACATCTGTTGTGTCATCAGCCATTAAAGCTATAAGCTTTTCTAATTTCATTCCTTATCTCCTCATGATATGTTTGAAAGAGGCAGTCAAGTATCTCGTTGTGAATGGTCTTTAAAAACACCTTTGAAGACTGCACTAGTTTCGAAGTGATTCTTCAAATCTGAATCTAATTTAGAAGTAAAATTTAATAATCCTCTAAATACACCTGGATTTACTGAATCATCTTTTTCATCATGTCCATGCATGGAAGTTTCAAAGTTTCCACAAAAGAAAATACAGTCTATTATTTTGCACAAAATTTCACGGTTCTTTTTAACCTTTATGTTATGCTCATTGACTGAAAGTCTGTATCCCTCACTAAGTTTCTCCTTAATACTAATGGTTCCTAAAAGTGCAGTGAAACTATTTTATCAACATGCTTCTTTGACATCTCGTGCTTTTCAGTGTTTCCTTTCATTTTGTTTATATTTCTGAAACTGTCTTTTGTCCACGTTACATCACCTCCAAACAGCAAGTACGGGAAGCAAAACAGAGCATTTTTTACTTGACAACCGCAAAGCCAATTTTTCCGTTGGTACCATTCAGAATTGAAACTACGAATATATTTCTTCTTGTTTCTTATGTCTGGCTGACAGATTAGAATATCAGTTGTTGAACGACCTCTTTTCTTAATTGTACTTTTCTCATGGAGAGACAGCTGTGAAAACGAAAGCTCTTGAAGTTCACTTACAGTCACAGAATTTATTACTTGAGGATGCAAGGTCATGGTTAAAGTTTTCTGTAAAATAAAAGAACCGAAAAAAATGAATCAAATAGAATAGCTGAAAAAATAATCTAACCAAGAATATGGTGTATGATTTTTTAATTGCAGCACACGCGGAGTAAAAAAAAAAAAAGAAACTTCTCCAAACGGCACTCCAGATTCGGCACTGTAAGAACGACAGTGCCCTTCTTCCTCTCGGCCTCGAACGCTGCTTCCTAAGTGTGCATGCGCAAAACAACAAAATACCACACACGCAAAGTAAAAAGTAATCACGTTTCCAGAATTTCGGCACTGTAAGAGCGACAGTGCTTTTCTCGCTGAGTGGCTCAAGTGCTGCGTTCTGTGTGCGCATGCGCAGATCAACCAAACACTAAGCCGCTGGAACTGCGAAGCCCGCAGTACCATACAAAGACTTTCGTACCTTTTTTATAAACTGGAGGATGGCTACTGACATTAAGTTTAAGGATTATATATTGCAGAAGTATAAAGAAAGAATTAAAGAAAAAACGGCCCATTATATTAAATATTAAAAATAATAATAAGTGGAAATAGGGGGTGCTGCAGTTCCACAGTGCTTATTATGAGCCGCCACTGGTAGCTAGCCTAGATAAGGTTCACTACAGAAAATAGCAGATAGGCATATAATTTTATAAATGAAGCCATTATAGATGTTAAATATGATATACAGTATACCTATTTTCAGAATTCATAATTTGAATAAATTTCTCAAACTGTTCTGGCATTGGAAAACTATTGTATTATTTATTACCTTTTAATTTGTAAAACAATATTAAAGATTGTTGCCAAATGAATCACTGGAACTCAGATACTAAAATTACTCCCATATAACCCCCAGCTTTCTTTTAGCACAAGGTTCTGATTTTTTTAATGATTTACATAATTTTCGCTTTCCTTAAAGCATTTACAGAATTAGTTCTCTAAATTTTTTGTTCGCGTAATGGTCGTTTTCATCTTTCAAACTGATTTTCGGATGGATTTTGGCCACATGGGCTGTAACTGATGAAACAATAATAGTGAACAGCTACAAGAAAATTGGAACATCTAATGCTGTTGATTTTGTAGTTCTGCTTTTTTTATCTGCCCCCCCCCCCTGAATTTTTTTTTTATCATCCCAAAATCAAGAGGGGGGAAAATTGAGCAAATTATTTAAATTTCCGAAGGACACAGTCAAAGTAGAAATATAGCAAATGAAAAGTAATCATAAATAAATTACTAGTAACTACCACAATATTATTTGTTTAAAAGAAACCTACATTTCAATAAGAATACATGTAATACAACATCTAGTAGGTTATCTCATTTCTTCTTCTCTACAACTTGAATTTCTGTCATTCTTATTGTTGTTTCTGTTCTTTCTGAGGCCTCAAATCATCAATAAATAATTAGAGAAGATGAATATGCAGCTGATGTGGCAAAATTATTGATTGAATGTCAGCTGGTATTTGCTTTGCTATGATGTATCATTTCTTGTATTAGGCTGGCATAAAGTTCAACAGTTGGAAGGGTAAGGTTCATCAGGACCTTTGCGGGTAGTGTGACAGAAACAATCACTATGTTGACAAATCCATTTTAAAATTTCGGAAAACTCATTTTCTTAACACACTGAGAAAAGGAAAAACTGTGCAAACATTTTTAAAATTTTCAAAATCTGGTGCTAAAAATATGGGAGGGTTGAATGCGCAAGGCAATAAGGTAGTTCTGAAGATCATTGCAGGTGGTAAGACAAACTGAATGTTGATGACTTACATGCTGTATTAGATGATACAAATAGTTCCAGGAGCATTAAATGTTTTGAGGGCTAGAGAGTAGCAGTGGACAATAATAAAAGAGGTCAAAATTCAAGGTACAGAGAAGAAGGAATGAAAATATCTTATTAGATACTGATATGTTAATATTACTAAGCATTCTTATTGGAATGTAGGTTTCTTTTAAACAAGTAATATTATGATAGTTACCAGTAGTTTATCCATGAATACTTTTTATTTATGATCATAATGTAACCATAGCCTTTGAAATTAAATTGATTGCATAATTTTCCTCTCTCGATTTTCATGCTGTAAAATTAGTAAAAAAAGGGGAACAAATCTGCGAGTAAATATGATAACTCTTCACTCTCCATATATATAGACATGTATCTTCATGTGAAACAACTAAACAAAACAAATGGGATGTTTTTCTTTAAAAAAAATGTGTTAATAAATAGGATAAGAATTAAGTTCATTTTTAAAGACTTAATGATATATGAAATATACATAAACAAAATAAATTAAAAAATTAAGTTCAAATAAATTTTAAGCTAAATTACATGTGTAAGTGGCAGTAATTCAGTTGGAATAATTAGTATTAACAAAACTAATATATTCAGCAAAGTATCAAAATTCTTCTGCAAAACTGCAAAATTACCAACATTTTGGTTTATTTAATAATTTTGTGTTTAGAATTTATAACTTTAATTTTCCATAGAAATTTGTTTTTGATTTAAAAAAAAAATCAGTGTTAATAGATGCAGTAGATTTTTGTACTTGAAATTTTGCAAAATTTCTGTACTAGAACTTTCATTTCTACTTTACCAAACAGAAAATTTGAATTTACATATAAAATTAATATTAAAAAAAATCAAAATACAGATCAGAAACTGTATGAAATTTAATTGATAATTACTACTAGTAGCATGTAAAATGCTGTGAAATAAGTAAATTAAGAGTGAGATAAAATATATTGAAATAATATTCCGCATCTGGAAAGTTTGGAAGTTTTATGTTAAGTATTTTTTAAAAACAGACCCTTGGATAATGGGACGTTTCGCATCTGCAACTCCACTGCAGGTTTTCCATAACATTGTTTTCCTTTTTATTAACAAGAAATATTACCTTCAGTTATTGAATTTAAGACTTCTAACAATGATGTTATTGAAAGGCATGAATACTTACTTCTTCAATTCGAAATTAATTACCTTAAAATAATTTTAAAAAATCAATCTTCATATATGTATATAATGTCTAAAAATCAGACCTTCCTAATTTTCTATTATTTAAAAGTGTCTGCATTCTATATTAGTTCGGACTAGTAAATCATTGGACAACTAAATGTCAAGCTAATTATGCTGAATTTCTTGCATTAACTTTTAAGTAAAAATTTCTCCATCTTTGTATCATTTGTTTCGGTGGAATATGGCAAAGCATGCAAAGGCTATCAGCCTAAAGGGAATCATATATTTATGGAAAAGTGGCTTGCATTGATGTTGTATTTATGTATGTATGTATGTTTACATTGTTAATTCTAAAATCAATGTTTCATTAAAAATTTATGATTCTTTTATTTTTAATACTGATATATAAATACAGAATTGTTTTAAATTCCAATAGACGTAATTGTAGTTTATTTTTTAAAGGAACTTATTTTCTGATTTACATATCATATCATATGATCAAGATAAATATTTGTCAAGAACTGTGTTAAACTTACATTAGCAAATTCATGCTATCTTAGTAACAAGACTGTCATACTTAACTGTATTAAAACTGGGTAAAATAAAATAATATAAAAATGAGTATAAAAATAAATTTTACGATTAAATGTTAAAAAATTATAAATACAAATGTAATTAATATTTTATAAATGACAAGTTTTAGTATATTAACAGGGATTAAATTTGGAATAATTAGTTATAAATAATATGGTCAATTTAAGGTGTAATTTATCAGATGCACTATGACAAAATACTATTATTAGATCTAAATTTCGAATAATATTTTGC
>KK116649.1:112286-144156 GCA_000611955.2 Stegodyphus mimosarum | reverse complement strand
CAGTTCCAAATCAACCTGCCATTAGACATTACAAACATTGATAAGGATTAATAACAAAGTCAAAACATTAAAATACTTAATCAGTATCTATAACAGTGTGAAGTGCATAAGAATAATCTGCATAAAATTAACAAAAAATATTTCAAACAGTAAACTGTATAAGTTTTGTTATCTCAGGAACACAACAAACAGTCAGTCAGCTATGTTTTTTTCTGTTACTAGGTTTCAAATTCTTATCTTCTCCTCATTGACTGAGTTCCCCTTTCCCTCCAGTCAGTAACGTGGTTCTTGCACACAACAACTGAAATACTATTAACTTAAATTAATCGTCCCTGCGAGTCTCCTGTACTGAATACAATTTCCTTTTGAACTTTTTATAGGAAATTCTTGTGTAACTTTTTAATTTCTGTAATTTTACAAAACTTTTGCCTGTAAAGAACGACTTTTATTTAAGTGTGGAGATGATAAGGCTATTACTTAAAAGACATGCATTCCTCAAAAATACAAATGTTATTTAAAAAAAATAATGAAAGAGTTCCATTAAAAAACTTTTATTCAAAATTTGTAAAGAAAAATGAAGGTTATACCAAACAAATATTATGCCTTTCTTCTTAAAAAAAAAAGAAAGAAAGAGAGAAAGTTTACCTACTTGTTACAACATGATAGGCTTGCATGACATTTTGAACTACATGTCATATTTGTTTTACATATACACCTGATGAATCCTTGGCTGCTTTTACTGGACAGCGATTGTAGCTGACCAGTGCCTTTAACATCATAATTTCGTTTTAATACTTTGTGTAAATAGCATTTGTCATTCTATAGAATGCTTAGCTATTCTATACAATGCCTAGGTAAGTTATAATTCTCATATTTCATATTGCTTAAAAATGACAGTTATTCTATAAAATGCCTAGGTATTCTATGGAATGCTAGCTTTTCATACTTTAACATAGCTACCACAGCAGAAAAACTGTATCTTGGCAGTCAGATCATTTGGATTATCAGATTGTTTGGATCATTATGGGTCAGGAACAGCTGTTGAAAACTAAATCTAAAATCTTACTAAAACCTACATTGGATGATTGTGGATCAGGGAAAGCTGTTGAAAATTAAATCTAAAATCTTACTAAAACCTAAGTCTAGGACTAGGTTAAAACACTAGCTTCATGACTTCTTAAAAAAAATTTTTGATCTTGCTGCCATTAAATTGTATGATAATTTTCTGCCTTTTAATTCATTAATTATTTTATCCATTTTAACTAAAAGATTATTTTATAATAATCTATAAAAAATTTGTAAAAGAAACTTTTTTTTGGTAAGTGACTATTCTGATAATAATGAATATACTGACACTGCTATTTTTTTGCTGTTACAGAATTTTATTAAGTACTTTAATAGATAATCTGTGGTCTCTTTTAGTTTCACATTTATTTTTGTTATGTAAATAATTTTTCCTCTGTTAAGTATAGTTTTCTTTAAACATTTTCTTTAATTTACCTCAGAAAATATATCTTTTCCTTTAAAGGAAGTGCGAAACTTCTTGCTTCAAAAAGTGAATGAATATATGAAAGACCCCGAGAAGAATCCAATCCTTAATTTGAAGCAGCAAGCTGTTGATCTCGAGACCAAGATTAAGAGAAAAAATGAAGAATTTGAAAAACTGAGTAAATTTGTATGCATGTTTTTATTTTTTATTTATTAAAAATCTTTATATTGGGTTGGGAAGTAATTGCGGATTTTACTCATAGATGGCTTCAGTTGAAGTTTTAGGTTTGCAGACGTAGTACAAATGTAAAACACATTTTGTTATTTGATAGTGGGCAATTCAGCTGTGAATCAGTAAAAAAAGTTTTTTGATAGTTTTGTAGTTTCCGTTTGGCATTCGTTGAAAAATGGAAAATCAAAAGGAACATTTTCGTCATATTTTGCTATTTTATTTTCGCAAAGGGAAAAATGCATCGCAAGCTCATAAAAAGTTATGTGCTGTTTATAGTGACGAAGTCTTAAAAGAACGGCAGTGTCAAAATTGGTTTGCCAGATTTCGTTCTGGTGACTTTTCACTCAAAGATGAAAAATGCTCTGGTCGTCCAGTTGAAGTTGATGATGGCCTAATCAAAGCAAAATTCGATTTGGATCGTCACAGTACAACACGTGAGATTGCAGAGAAGCTTCATGTATCACACACATGCATTGAAAATCACTTAAAACAACTTGGCTATGTTCAAAAACTCGATATATGGGTTCCTCACGAACTAAAAGAAACGCATTTAATGCAATGCATTAACAGCTGCAATTTGCTAAAGAAACATAATGCAAATTATCCATTTTTAAAACGACTGATAACTGGCAATGAAAAATGGGTTGCTTACAACAATATCGAGCGGAAAAGATCGTGGAGCAGGCCAGGTGAACCAACTCAAACAACATCAAAAGCTGATATTCATCAAAAGAAGGTTTTTATTATCAGTTTAATGGGATTACAAAGGAATTGTCTACTTTGAACTCTTACCACCCAACCGAACGATCAATTCTGATGTCTACATTGAACAACTAACGAAATTAAACAATGCAGTTGAAGAAAAGCAGCCAGAATTGACAAATCGAAAAGGTGTTGTATTCCATCATGACAATGCAAGGCCACACACATCTTTGGTCACTCGGCAAAAATTATTGGAGCTTGGTTGGGATGTTTTGCCACATCCACCATATAGTCCTGACCTTGCATCATCTGATTACTTTTTGTTTAGATCTTTACAAAACTCCTTGAATAGTAAAAATTTCAATAATGATGATGATGTCAAATAGTACCTGATTCAGTTTTTTGCTAATAAAAACCAGAAGTTTTATGAACGTAGGATTATGATGCTGCCTGAAAGATGGCAAAAGGTCATTGATCAAAATGGGCAATACATTACAGAATAAAGTTATTTAGTTCCATGAAAAAATTGTCTTTGATTTTCTAAAAAAAATCCGCAATTATTTAGTTGCCAACCCAATATGTAAACATTACAAATCCTTTTTAATGAATTTACTAATTAACTGGCTTTTTAAAAATGCCTATTAAATTCTAGAAATATAAATATAAATTTGTTATTTTAATGAAATATTATGTCAAAGTAGTATTTCGAAAACAAATCCTGTGGAAGCCTATTTTGGTTAAAATAGAATCTAAAAAAATTATGTTTTGATCAGCTAATTGAAATTTTATAAGCTGGAGCATATTGATAAAATTTTTCTTAAAAGTATGTTTGCGTATAGTGATATAAATATATGAAATTTTATGAATTTTGGATCTTCAAACTACTAATGAATAATGTTTTTTTTGTGCGTGTGTGTGTGTGTGCTAAAATACAACTCCACTTAAATTTATGATTTTTGGAATCATTATTTGCAATATTCATTTCAGTTTGAACATATGTATCATGACCAAGAAAAATTTTTGCGGCATATTGGAGTTCTACCAAAGGTAAATTTAAGTTTTATTATTATTACTGTAGACACTGTTTAATGTGATCATTATTAATGTTATCATTGGGGTATTGTTATCATATTGCTTAAAACCTGCTCTTTTATACACAAAAACAAGGCAAGTATATCATTGCAGCAATTTGTAGTTTTATGATGAATAATTTGGTTAATATGATCATATATATATTTAACTGAAGCAAAGTCACCAAATAAGTGCATTATAAAAATTCCCAATTTATAGAGAAATGTCACCAAGTAAGGGATTAAGTTACCAAACATCTTGCTTTCAATTTTAATCAACCATTTAAAATTAGGAAAGAAAAAAAAAATAAAAGAAAAAAAAAAAAAAAAAAAAAAAAAGAACAACTGTAGTTTGACACTAATTTTCAGTAACTCTATTGATTTTGAGAGGATCAGACATCAGTCTGTAATTTTCAAGAAAGGGGATCCCCAGCGCTTGTTTTTTTGGGGGAGAATTCCTTGAAAACATCTACACAAAACTAAGGTTGCTCTTTTACCTAATTTAAAATTTTGCATACATATATTCTTTTCCAGTGAGGGATGCCTTTTCCAGTATTAAGATCAGTGGCACAGCTTTGGTCAAATAATTTCCAGAAATGTTATGAGCAGTTCATAAGCAAGCTTCTGCATTTTCCTAACTAATATACAATAAAAGTACCTTTCATATGTTTCTAATTATATTTATATTAAATTAGTTAAATTCTGTTACTGTTTTGAAGGATATTTTTTCTCATAATTTAATGCTATCATTCGGCTGATATTAATATATATTCGGTTGATATATCAGAGTATCCATGGACACATTGAATGTGATCACATTAAACCATGCCTAATGTATTATTATTATTATTATTATGTTTATGTGTATTAGAAAAATTATGTTAAAATAATTCCTTTGTGAAAAACTTAAATTTTGAGACCAATCATGTTTGCATTTGTGATATTCATTCTCTCCATTAATTAAAAAAAAAGTGTTTTTCATTTCATTAAAAATAATGTTTAGTTTTTTAAATGTATTTAATCATGAAACTGAAAAATCTGTGTTCTGTTACGTATAATAGTATGTGTTCAACTGTTTGAAAAAACACATCAGGTACCTAACTTAGCAGTTACCATTTTCTGTCACCTGACATATATCATAACTATATAAAAAAAAGCTGCAGCAGAAGGTTCATGTTGCCTGATTCCTTACCTCTCCCCCACTCCATTTCACTTTGAAGTGTTTATGCTTCTTAAAAAACATGTGAATGGAGTAGTTGTAACAATTGAATCATGTTACGGGTTTTGTTGCAAGTCCTGCACACTTATGTGGTTGATGATTGCATTTGTCAGTTCAGTCCCAGTGTTTGGGAATGCTTAGTTGGGCCCTTTCTTGCATTGTGGTGTGTATCGAGGAGCAGCATGGCATGTGTGATGTCATTTGTTATTTTCCCCAAATCTTCAAAGGAGTAATATCCTTACCATGTGTGATGATCAGTGTTTGGGACGTGGAGCTAGTTCAGTATTCTTCAGCTTTTAATAGTACTTTATGCCACTGCTGTCTCTGTGTCCTTAAAAGTGATAGTTTTGGGGTATTATTCAGTATCTGTGGTATGATAAACAACATCATACCATGGAGAAAAACTGTACTTTGGTTTAGCTGCCAATATTGGGAAATGGTGTAACATATTAGTTCTCACTGTCAACATCAGAAAGTATTCCCCCCCCATACTGCAATGTATCTTTATCAGCGTTTTGATGACATCAGGCTTCAAAATGACTAATTTTCATCTTCTGAACTTCCAAAACAAATATTTTTATCAGAATCATTATCGTTATCTGATAAAAGATTTTCATCATTGGAATCATATTCCTCATATTTAAAAAATGGGCTTTCGTTTTCTCTTTGGCATAATTTCTCACTTACTTTACATTCAAATATAGCAATAAAAATTGTTGAAAAAACTGCCAAATTTACCCATATTATACAAGAAATTACCTAGTACTTCAATCGTCATTTATACCAAGTAAAATCAACTAACTTTCGAGTTCATCTGGTTCGTAACATTAAAAATCACCAGATTATTTCAAAGAACGAGACCACTTCAGCTGAACGCATTGGGCAATAACTGATGAGCTGAGCTCCTTGATTATCATCAAAATATAGACATCTCTCTTGATAAAAGTCCAATTGATTAAGCTTCTACTGTACTTTTAAGGTCTGTATATAGAGGTGTTAAGAGAGGTATTATACTCTTTGTAAAGGTCTTAAGAGTTGAAAGAAGAGAGTTATGAAATACAATATTACATTGCAAGTTGCAGGTAAATATTTATTAAAAATATCGAATGAAGGTTTAAATTCAGCAGTGGAAAAAAGCAATATTCCAACAGTTTTGTTTGAGTCTGCATCTGTCAAAGATTTGATTTCATAAGTTTCTGAAGAATTTTTTATTTTTTATTATGGAAAACTGATAATATTTAGATGCTGCTAATTATGAATTTAGTGGGAAAAAGGCAGAAAACAGGTAATGAATTTAAAAAAACTTTTTAATATTATGTATTGCTGTGCAGTATTTCTGCAATAAATATTCACAGCGTTAACATGTTTAATATGGTCAGATATTTTTTTTTTAATTAAATATATTAATAAATCACAATATATTGCCTAATACTTGCACAAAAGCTGCAAAGTAATAAAATAATAATTTATTTACTAATGGAGTATTAAGTATATTATCTCCTTTGAGAAAGATAGTAGAATTGTAGTTGAATGAAGTAACTGAGAAGCATTTAAAAATGAATCTTGAAAACTTTTTTTAAAGGTAACATAATATATGAATTATGAAAAAATTGAAATCAGAAACTTTTAAAATTGAAAAAATAATCTGCAAATCAAGTAATGATCGTCATTGATTGGAAATTGGTTGACTTTTCAAGGGGAACAAACTAAGCCCTGATCAATTAACAATAATTAAGAAATGCCAAGGTGTTTCGTCTTTTGCTCAAGTAAGAATTATGATGCTAAACTGGAAATTGAGTTTAAGCCAATTAGTTAGATTCTAAGCGAGAAGAATTAAAGTGAAGGTACTATATAGAATTCATTATGAATATTTCAGTCCCATTTACCTTATAATTTTTTCTATATCGTGACATATTATTGTTAAGCTGAATAATAGTAAAATTTTCACACTTGAGTAATATGTCTCCCGACACCTTCGCTTTCATTCAAAGTGATCTTTATAAACATAATAAACATAATGCAATCTTTGCAAAAAATTTTTAAAAATGAAAAATTGGGCACTTAATTACAGAAAATAAGGTACATTAAAATGTACAAACTGAAATGTACATAATATACATAAATGGCCAGAATAGGAATTAATTAACTTATGTTCTTGTGAGTGCGAGAACGTAGACATGTTCGTTACTGTCTTCTAACACAGAATGGAATTTGGAAATTCAAACCAAGATGGAGAGAAAAGTAGGGATGGACGAGTGATTTAGTACAGTCAGGGACTGCGAGAAGCTGTCTTTGGAAGCGGGAGGGAAGTGTTTCTGGAGCTCTCTTTCTAGTACAAAAGGCATCTTTTAAAATTTTGATTTTATACTGACTAGACAAAGGAAATTAATTAATTTCTGTCTAATTATCGTTGCGGAAAAAGGAAAAAAGTACAAGTAATCTTTGCTGCTTATGAGCTACTAAGCAGTTTTAGAAAAGCTAAATGGAATGGCCACATTCAAAATAAATTCCATATAGTACCTTCACTTTAATTCATCTCACTTAAAATCTAATTAATTGGCTTAAACTCAACTTCCTGTTTAGCATCATAATTCTTATTTGAGTAAAAGACGAAACACCTTCGCATTTCTTAATCATTGTTAATTGATCGGGGGTTGGCTTTCCCCCTTGAAAAATCAACCAGTTTCCGATCAATAACAATAAGTACTTGGTTTGTTGATTATTTTTTCAATTTTTTCATGATTCGTATTTGATGTTCCCCTTTAAAAAAATTTTCAAGGTTCATTTTTAAATGCTTCTCAGTTACTTCATTCAACTACAGTTCTACTAACTTTCTCAAAGGAGATAATATACTCAATACTCCATTAGTAAATATATGTATCTACATGCTCACACCAAGTAAAATCAACTAACTAAATATATGAAATTTCAAATTAAAAAAAAATTCACTAATAATGAACCAAATATTGCTATAAATAATATGATAAAGGATGCAAATTTTCAAAAAAATATTTGTTTGTCTTTCAAGGAAGGTAAGATGGGTAAAAGGCAAAATGAAAGCAAGAAAATAAAATATATGAATGAAAAAGCAAAGAAATATATGATCTTTTTTTCATTTTGAATCTAGCATTAATGAAATGAATTTTGCTTATCTTTTTCTTTTTTGCCAACTGTAAACGATATTTAAAAAAATTCCTACTAATTTATTTGCTATCAGGTTTTAATGAAAGTTTTCCACAACCTCAAATACCGTCTGCGCAAACAGTTCACGTTGACGTGTTTAATCATATTTTGCCAATTGATTTTTGACATTTGAAGGAAAGAGACTTTCTTTAGAACAGTGCATTGTGAAATTTGTAAAAAAATATCATTAAGTACAAGATGTCTGAAGTGGAACTATCATGCTACCAGATTAGAACCATTATTCCAGTTCTGTTGCAAAACGTCAGCTATAGAATGTCACCAAATCATGTGTACGGCTTTAGATACTGTGGTAAACTGGTGGCAGGTAGTGCTTCTGACTCCATATAATGATTAGTACATTTGTGAGGTTGCATAATACTTACTGCATTTTTAACTCAAAGCATATTTATTGCAATTACAAGAAGCTTTTTACATGTATATATAATTCATGGATAGTATAGAATAATTATTGTAGTGAAGTATAGTCCTTGTGATGTGAGGAACCTGCTAATAAGGGTCTCTCTAGTTGAGAGTTCAAGAGCATTCTGGCATGTTGTTCTGATGAAAATAAGCAGCAGACTGAATTAGCCACGCCTCCTTAATTTTTCAGTAGTATTTTACATCTTCTGATTCATTATATTTGAAATGATATCAGAGAAAAAATCTTTTGACACTGGTTGTGAAGTTACATCTCTTGTACTGGTCAACTGGACTGCATTATTGCATCTGCGATGTCAGACCGCGTCGTCTTGCACATCATAAAAACTTAGAAAAAGTGACTTGTGGAGACCTCACACATGATTTTCTCCTCCATGTGTGGTCCACCCCGTTGCAGATATGAGGAACCTGCTGCCGAGGGTCTCTCTAGTCGAGCGTTGAAAAGCATTCTGCACTGGATTGTCATTTGTGATGAAAAGTGGATTTACTTCAATAACATAGGCCGAAAAGGGGATTGGTCTGTGCCCGGGGAGTCTGTCAGCAGCGTTGCAAAGCGCAGTTTGACTAATAAAAAGATCACGCTTTGTATCTGATGGGACTGTTGTGGTATTATCCACAAAGATTATCTGAAAAAAAGTGAAACCCTCGGCAGTAAGGTATACAGTAAGATGCTAGTCTGTAGTGACGATGCTATCAAGGAAAACCTCTGAATTGAGTTCCGGCACAAAAAGGTAATGTTCCATCAAGATAATGCATGACCACATGCATCTGCATTCACTGGCTGGACTCAGTACGAACTCAAATGGGATCTTTTGCCACATCCATCATATAGCCGCAACATTGCTCCTTCTGACTTCTACCATTTTTTACACCTGGGCCTGCATCTTGCTGGTGCTATTTTTCATTCTGCACCAGCACGTCCGAAGCGAGATTGATGTGTTTTTGGACTCGTGGCCACCAATTATATGGGCAAAGGTTTTGAAAATTCAACAGAACGTTGGCAGAAAATCATAGATTTGGATGGTGATTATTGTCTGCACTAAAGCTACTGCTTTTATTTTTTTTTCTAACTTTATTAAGAACATTTTTTGGCAGAACACTTTCATTAGAACCAGATATATATATGTGTGTGTGTATATAAGTATGTTTTTCCCTGCAATGTATATTTTTGAAAATGTTTATTTTTCGTCTATGTAATAAGTTTCTATTTTATAATTTGATAGATTCCCACAGAAGATTTTGGCGCGCAGGTGGACATGCCACCACTTCCTAATGCATTATCTTCTATACCAAGAGAAGTAAGTTTTTGCACCTGTTATCTGATTGTTTAAATTTTAAAATTATTTTCGAAATACTGACCGCTCCACGCAAAATCAAAATTTTTCTTTGATAGAAAAATCACAAGAGGTGTGAAGTTAAATTGCATAACTTGCTGACTTATTGTGCTTAATGCACAGTGTACCTTAGAATAAATTCACTAAAATTTTTTTACTTGAAGTTCTTTTTGTCATTGTTGAGATTTTTATAGGGTGTGCACAAGTCTGTGTATCTCATGAATAGTATTAAAATGTATACAAGAGGAATTTGAAAATAATTGGAATTATTTTTAAGCAGTTATATTATACCTGCATATTTTAGTTCCCTTTAAAATATTCTGCACTAGCATTTTATGCTGTTTTTCTAGTGTTTTGCCTACTGCTGGAAAGATGAAAATAGTTCTGGCACTCTTGATGTGGAATGTTATTCGAGGCATAGTTTATTTTCTTGCACCTCATCCACATTACTGAACTGCTTATTCAGAGCTTTTGTTATTATGGAAGTAGGGTGAATGATCTTTCTGCTGGTCAGTGGAGGTCCAAACTGCAGCAGGCTTCATTTGATATAACACCATTTTGGAATCCAGAAAAACTACTCCTACACTTGTACTCAGAACCTAACAGCAGGCATAGCTATAAATTTCATTACAAAAAAAAAGAAAATTTTGTGCGCACACATTAATCTTTTTGCTCCCACATTTCCAAAACAGCAAGATGCTGCAGGCAGGGATCTTGAACATGCTGATTGACACCAAGGACAAAATGCTGTACTGACAATAATGCCGCTTGTACGCAGATTACAATTTGAAGCAAAGGCAGCACCTGTGCATTCAAGTAGGCATATTAAGCATTGTCAGGCCTTGCTAACTTCTAAGGTTTCGGTTGGAATTCTGAAAGAGAACACTCCGAGGTATGGTTCATGGGTCTCCCACTCCTCTTCTCTTACCAGAGCCTCTGAGAGGATTTCGCGCTCCATATATATTTTGAGTGCCGCCTAACTACGCAGACACCATGTGTTGATGCAGTGCATTGACCCCTTGCCGTGTATTTTTGCCCATGCACAGACTGCATTGCCACTTACAAACATCCATGCTTTCTCCAAGATTTGAACTCCATTGATTTACACCCCATTTTGATTTACAGCCCATAATTACAGCAATCCATGTCACTAACCCCTATATGAACTGCCGCTTGTATGCAGTAGCTGTTTTCAGTTTGAAGAACATGAATACTTCAGATGCATTCTTACTTCTTTCTTGCCCATAGTATTAGAAAGCAAGACTCTTTTTCCATATGAACGGATTGCCAATATACATGAAACATTTGCACTTCTAGAGGAGGGAAGCTATTGAAGAGCTACTCCTGAGATCAAATGTTGCTTGAGATCCTTGGTCTGTAAACATAGCAGTTATTATATGAATTGCACTCATATTGAAGAGCTGCTGTTTCAAAAAGCTAATGCTATCAACAAAAGACGCTAATGTATTGGATGCACAACTAATTAACCAAATGTGTATTAATGCACTTGAAATCATCAATGTGATCGACAGAATTTGATTTTAACTTAAAAAACCCATTTTATGTACATTTGTTTTGTAAAATATTTATTCATCATCAAGCATGTTTATTGCATTGCAATGAAGTAATCTGTTTTGTATTATTGAACTCTTTTGCAGTATTTCATTTTCCTCCATGCAAAAATACATATGCCTCACTATGTGCTTTGAGACTTATAATCCATTTTCTGATATTCATCCGAAAGTAGTCTCTGGTTGTTGAAACCTTATTTGAAGAATAATTAATGGTATAAAACAGAGCAAATTATTTTCGTTTTCCAAAAAATTTTCAATGAAGAAATGAGCTTGAGCTTTTAGTTCCTCATTATCAGTTTTAGTAAACTCATGTTTTGAGTTTCAGTTTATGGCCAAACACATGCGGTGTCTGCCTAAAAGGAGGGATATCTTTTCAAGGACTTCTAAAGGGAACATTTTAGTGTTGCCCTTTGTGGAACTTAAAATAGCACTTCTAAATTGTTTGGCAGACATGGGATTTCAAAAGTGCCACAGCATAAGATTTGAAGATCAATGTAGTTCTAATTACAAGTAGCAACAGTGAGAAAAATAATGAAGAGAATTAAAAAATGCCCACTAAAAGAGCTTAGTAAGAGATACTTCTAAGTCCACAACACAGAATATTCTCAGGATGTCTTGTCTGAGTTATAATGCCCCAGGACATGCTGGCATTACTTGAGAATCGAAGGTCTTCGTAATTTAACATTGTAAGGGTGTTTTGTTCGAGTGGCTGTGCCCCGACATGTGTGAATATGAATTCTTTGATGTCTTGAGATCTTCATCGTTTAACATGTGAAGATCTTCACTCTGCGTTTTCCAGAAGACTTAACGATGTCAAGCATTGCAGGGATGTTTATTCCAGTGTCATAGTTACTAACAGCTTTTGCTACCCAGGACAGTCCTTGAGTTTGCTGCCTTTCGTAATATACAAAGACGTCAAAGTAACATGTAGTTTTGTGAAATAAGTAAAATTCTACATTTAATACTGAACAAAAATTCATTCCAACATATTGAAGTTATTTTGTGTATTAGGTGTGGTTGTTCACAAAACCATTGATGATATTTTATAGGTGTAATTGATTGCTCCAACTGCTGTTATGAAGACCACTGGTCTCAAACTGGTGGCCAATGAATACATTTCATCTAGATTAATTAGCATTATTATGACAAGGATTTGAAAAAAATTATAATATTTTAATGATTTAGAGTTTAATTTTACATTATTTTCATTACTGAAAATGAATGTAACTCTGTCTGGAAATTCTAGAAATGGATCTGATTATTTACGCTGGATATAAATCTTATTCAAAGATTTCAGATACAAATTTGATTAACTTTTATTAGTAGTCAAAAGATAAATATTCTTATCAATGAATTTTTGCAAAAAGAATAATCGATTTGTTTGAGAGTGCATTTATATGCGAGTGGTATTATTTTCATGGTTGAAATTTAATAAGTGTGTGAGAAGATTCAGACTAAAATTTGTGATGACGACATTTGTAGTAATTTTCATCCATAATGACAAACTTTATGGAATTCAAAATGTCATGAGGTGTTGCAAAGGAAAAGTATAGTAAGTAAAACAAGGAATTTAGAATTATTTACATACAAATATTCTTCTCCCCCCCTTTTTTTGTATTCATCATTAAAAAAAAAGACTATTAGATAAGAAAAAGAGAATAGGTTTCAATATTTATTCTCAAGTTATGTCAGTCTTGGGAATTGTTCACGTATTTCTTTTAGCTTAAATTAAAATCAAGTTACTTAATGGCTAATTACAGAAAAAAAAATTCTTTCTTTTTTTAATTGCAGCACATCAGCTACTTTCAGATTGTGCATTTGGCCCATGTGCAATTTGAGTGTGAGAGCACTGAAGTAGAGAGCATAGAAAGATTTATTAAATTCAAAATCAAAATTTATAGTTCTTAAATACCTCTAATGATTTTTACTTAGAAAACTATTCTGACAACAGCCCACTTACAGCAATAATGATGGAAGTTCATAATAGTATTACAGTAGTGGAGTTTGTATTTACTTTGTTTTATGTTAACATTGTTCTGGAGATTGTATTACTGATAGACTGCAAAAATATAAAAGCCACACTTCTGTGTTCCTGTTTCATTTCCTTCAGCAATAATGGAAGAAAACTCTGAAATATTTCTCTCTTAAGGATAAATTATTCCTTATTAATGTCGCTGTCATCATAATGTAGTTGATATCTGTAATTTACTTTCAAAAGTTTCAATGAAATGAAAAAGGCATGACAAGAACATGTAGCAGTCAAAATCTCATCATGATTTCTTTGAAATCTTTATCTGGAGTAAAATTATTTTTGTTCATATATTTATTCCATATGGCAATTCAGAATCTCATTATTCTTTACCTGCCTCAACGATACACGTGATTAACTCCTATAAAATAATGTTTCAGGTAAAAAATGTCTTCCTAAAAAGTGGGCCATAGGTTAGAAGGGGGGGTGAAGGAATTCCCTTTCATCCGACTCTAGCTACACCTCTCATTTATTGTGTGTTCTGGTGATTCTGATCTTTTAAACTCGCTCAGTATCCTGAGGAGACTTTGAGATATAACAAGCATTGTGTTTATATATATTATTAAAATATTTGGAAAGATGTGTTTAGATACATTCTGGGATATATTGATGATATGGTAAAAATCTCACAACATCATTGTATGCTATTATGAGTGGAATTTGGAATGATCCAATTGGGGGGTTATAATGGGATGTGACATCTAGTACTAGGGAGGATATTTTGGAATGTCCTGAGAATGTGACTGATATACAGGTAACCCTCCTGTAACACGGTAGATAGCTTCCTAGAAAATGACGTGTTGTGTGAAACTGTGTTGTATGAAACCCAGAGCCAGTACAAAAAGGAGGATTACATTCCGAAAACTTATAAAACCAAGTTTTTTTTTTTTTTTTTTTTTTTTTTTTTTTTTTTTTAAATTTTGCAGAAATAACTTTAATTTTTATTTAAAATATAAATGTATGTACAACACAAAACAAAAAATATTTTAATTTAATTAAAGTCTTTGTCGTCAGTGCTGAGTGTAATCAGCCGTCATTTTCAGAATTTTTTTCTTCATTTAATGTTCGGGCACCTTCTTCCCTCTTTAAAAAATCTGTAATTTTACTTTGCTAACTAGTTCTTAGCAGGCCATCGTAAATTTCTCGATATGGAGCTAGATAGTTTTGCTGCTCCCTTTTGAATTTCAGCTTCTTTCAGCAAACAGTCTGCATTCAAGAATAATGACTCGAGATTTTCAGCTAAGCTTAGGCCTTCTTTTAGTTTTTTTTTACTGTTAAGTTATTAACTGCATAATCTTCATCAGTGCTAGTATCCTCAGAATCGATTTGATTTACAACTTTGGATGACACTTCCATCAAATCTGCTTCGTCAATTTTTCCTTCCACTGTTAAATCTTGAACGTCCTCAATAACCATATCCAGAAAACCATTGCCTCCGATTGACTTAGCAAGTTTTAATGTGCCACCAATTTCATTTTCTGGTTATTCACGCATGTTTTCTATTTCAACTGAAGAGGGCCATATCTTCTTCCAACATGCATATAACGTTGATGTTTTCAGTTCTTTCAGCGACAAAGATATTATGTCGATACAGTGCTTGATTGAAAATTTCTTCAAACTTCCATTACATTAATTGATTTTGAATCAGTTACATCTAAAATCCACTGTAATGCTCTACTTATATAATGCATTTTAAAGGTATGAATAATACCTTGAACCCAATGGTTGGAGTAACGAAGCTCTGTTAGGTGGTAGGAACAGTATTTTGACGTTGGGATGATAGAAATCTTGTGGGTAACATGGAGCATTATTTAATAGTAATAGCACCTTGAAGCTCAAATTTTTCATCTTCAAATTGCATTAAATGTCTCACACAAAGCATTTTAAAAACCAGTCTTTAAATAAATTCCGAGTTACCCGAGCTCTTGGATTTGCTTTCCAATATATCGGTAAGGTATTTTTATTTACGCCTTTAAGTGCATGAGGATTTAAAGATCTGTAAACTAACAAGGGTTTTGTCATAAAGCCCCCCGAGGCGTAACTGCGTAAAAGTAGTGTTAGACGATCTTTAGACACCTTAAATCCGAGTGCATTTTTTTTCTCCTTCTTCTTCTTCTTTCAATATAAAGGTTCTACTGGGCATTTTTTTCCACCTCAGCCCAGTTTTGTTGCCATTGAAAATTTGATCTACTTACACATATGTACATGTGTCTGCTTTTATCCACTTGTGCATATAATATGTTTATATCATTTTGCCTACACGTGCACAGTTAGCATACATACATGTTACACATTTGCATTTGTGTTGCATATGCATGCAACACCTCATCTGCATATGTTTCTACCATACTCATATGCCTATCAGTACAGTTAGGTTACTTATGTAGAATTCTAGACAGCAAGTTAATCATGAAAAATGCAACTGAAAGTTTTAGCCTTGAGGTAACATTGCACTGCTGAGGGAAAATGAAAGGGAATTTACGAAGCCCCATAGTTATGAAGTTTGTCAGACAAGTGGCAGGGTAAGGTTTTCGAACAATGACTATCTCTGCACCCTAAATGGTGGGGGAAAGAAAATCTCTGGCCAAAATTTCAGCTGTCGTTTTGAGACTCTGAAACTCTGGCCTATAAATAGGTCACCATCTTCTAAGCATTAATTAAATTTTGTTGTCTGCTGTGTGTGAGTAAATATGTCAGCTTTAAATTTTTATTGCTATTATGAACTGAAATTCAGTTTCAAAATCCATCCATACTCATAGATGTGAATGCGCGTCTCGTGGCAAATACAAAAATGTCTACTCTGCACACACACACACCAAAAAAAAGGGGGGGGACAGATATATATCTCCTGCTCTGGGCCGATTGACAAAATTTAATTTGTTTTCATTGTCTCGAAAGTACGAATTAGGATGTATATTATATTAATAGCATAGTTCTAACATACGTATTTTGACACAAGATCAGAATTTATCTGAAGTTGTAAAGCTCTTATTTTATTCTAACCAATTATTTTTAGTTTAAAGAAGCTTAACTCTTCCTTCTGATTTCAGTTTCCTTCCTGCCAGAATGTAAATTTAATGACGTGTATGCAAATGTAAGTGAGTTGAAAACAGTACTTAAAAATTAGTGTTAGGAATTCGCAGTAGAAAAGTTAGTTCTGAGTTTATGGCACGTGATTGACTTTGCAACCTTGTAGTTGCATAGTTGGTGCTAACCACTTTCTTTGGATTATATTGATATTCTAGGTTCGGATTTGATGTGTGCAGCCTAATTTAGTATTCTACAACTCAGATTATGCCTAAGTATTAAATATTGTAAAATTCGGTGAGAAACTTATGGAGAAATTTAAAAAAACATTTTTTGCCACACTTTTTTGTTTGTGCCAAGTATAATTAATTCACTTGGCAGAATTCTTAATTTATGGTAATATATTTTCCTTTCCCATTCATTGTGCACAAGAGGGAAAAAAAAGGTACATCATTTATATGTTTGAATAATTTTAATAAAGTGCATTTGCCATTATTATTGTTTAAAACCAAGATCCCAAATTTCAGAATATGCCAGTATGTAAATTCACGTATGTTTTAAGAAATTTGAAATAAAACTGTAATTTTTTGTGGGTTTTCTTAGAATTACATCTACTTTAAAATGAATGAACAAAAGTTTTGTACTTTATAATTCAAAAACGTTTTGAAAAATTTATAAGCATTACTAAAAAAAACAAATTTTAAAAACAAATCAGAAAATAGCTGCGAATTTTATTTGAATTGAACCAAAATTTAGAATTTCGAAACAAGGAATCGAGTAAGTTTAATTTTTTCAAAAAAGAGAGCTTGGCAAATTCAATTAACATTGAGGAGCTAAAATTTTGAGAGCTAATTTTTAAAAAAACTACTCATGTGATTTTTACAAAACTTGGCACTTTGGCGTAATTTGAGTTGTAGAATCGAAATGAGGAAAACAATCTCTGTGTCATTTCAGAAAAAGTCAAATTTTTTGTCAGAATACATGTGTTAGAACAATGCTATATATAAATCTAATGTATATGCTTAGTTGTACTTTTCAAAGTACAAGTTACATTTTATTGATAAGCCCAGTATAACGAGAGATATGGAACTGTCCCCCCTCCCCCCCCCTTTTTTTGTGCGTGGGCAGTGTGTACATATGTAAATATTGTGAAAGAAAAGTTATTTCAAGCATACAAATGCTAAATATACATATAATGAAACTGCTTAAATTTGTTAGTAAAATAGTAGTGTTATGTATGAATAAATTGTTACTATTAAATAAGTAAAAAAATCGATGTTTTCCAAATGATTTTCTCCTTGAAAACAAATTTGCTAAACTTTCGCATGCTACACCATTTATAAAATTTTACTTTACCTTGATACTATTTGCAGCAACCGAAATTTTGTGCAGTAGAAAGGCCATACCACTTCTGAAATTTCACATGAACTTTATAATGTAATCAAGACGAAATTTCTTAGGATTGGAATAAATTTCCTCCTTTTGAATTTTATCCATCCATCACCGAAATTTCAAAATAGGTTATAGCATATAATAGAAAAAAAATGTTTTGTTACATCATTTTTATTATGATGTAGATTTAATTTTATAGTTTAAACCTCTTTTTTATTTCAATTTTGTAGTCTGTTCTTTGTAAATAATATTGCTATTAATAATATTGTTATGAACAAAAGTTCAATTTCCAAATCTGCCTGAATTCACAAATGTGAGAGATCTTGTAATGAGTACACAAAAATACATACATACATAAATATAAACAAAAGTTCAGAAATTTCAAATTGAAATTATTATTAAGATAGTAAATTATTAAAATCATGCAGTACGCTGCAAATTTAGTTAAACAACCAAGAGAGAATCATTAAATAAAAAAGGGGGTTTCAGTGTTCCTTTGTCTGCACTGGATTTCAGAGGGACAGAATTTCAGTATCTTAAGGTTAAAAACAGTTCTCTAGAGACATTGTAAATGAGTGAGGGAGCTCTCTCAAATACCAGGTGATAGGCAGTGAATGAGCAACCTCTATATCCTATCTTTTAAGGTTTCATTTTCACTGATATTTATAAAAAAGTTCATGAAATGCTTCTAAGCGTTATTAAGAGTCTTTGAGTGGAAAGGAAGTGGTAAACATAGACTGAAGAAAAAGCAGGAAAGATTCGGTTAGTTCGTAATCATGAAGTAGCAGATTGACTGAACAGGCAAGAGGCAATCCTTCTGCTGACTATAAATGTAAATTCTAAAATTAATGACTGGAAGAAGCCCCCCCTCTTTTTTTAAATGTGTTGAAAGCCTAAGTTGTTAAAATACCAAGCAAAAAGACTTAAGCCTGAAAGAAAATGATCAGTTGTTAAAAGATTTTAATGTTCTTTGTAATTGCACCCAGAGAAAAACTACTTTTAAACTTTGAATTTTCCAAATGGCATTGCACAGTTTACTTAAACAAGGAATTATAATTAATGAAGAATTGCTAAAAATGCTGGAAGGGGAAAATTGTTTTTGTTTCTAGAGCTTTTTCCACGGATTCAGCGAGTTCTAGGAGAGAATTTTTGGAAGTTGACATATGGCTCACGAATTGGAGAAGATAAATAGACTATTATTCATCAGAATTTGTATGGTGAGAGGGAAAAAGCCAATCATTATGCAGCTGATAAATGGATAAAAGACATTTTACTTGGGCTACTAAATGAATGCAAATCACTCAAAATTTTTAACGGAGATGAAACTGGACTGCGTTACAAAACATTACCAGAACACACATTAAGATTTAAATGTTTGGTTGCATTTGATTCAAGAAAGTGAAGGAATAATTTATTGTTTTATTAATTTGCAATATGGACCCAAATATTAAGCAGAAAACATTGAACATAGGGTTTTCTCTTGTAAAATTGGTCCTGATATGGGTGTTGCCTGTTCTCTTTGCTGCCTGAACCAAAAATAAAGCGCCTCGCTCACTTTTTCATATTCACCACCTTTCATACTTTTTCTTTCCCTTAAACATGCTCTTTTCACGCACCAAGACTCGATTTCGGATTACTTCTTTTTACACCATATCCAGGTAGTCCGTCCAACACCTAAATCCATGGTAATTATGTTTAACTTTCCCCTTTGTCCAGTCTCTTTAAGGCATGTAGTTTCATTTCCATTGTCACATTAGTTTTCTTTTCAAAAGACATTTTCACTTTACAGAATATCAAAAGTTCCCAAAAATATGTAACAATTATACATACTGGATGTGAATTGAGGATACACTGGATGTGAACTGACAAATGATACCTGCAGTGAACTGGTGTGAGTTTAGTTTGCAATAAGATGCAGTCACAAAACTTCAGACAAGTCCTCCAACGTTTCGCAACAGTAGAAGGGAATGCGAACCAACAGCCGGCCACTGCCTGACTTTCTTCATACTCTCGAAAGAAGCAAACAACATTGCCAAGTATTACAACATATGTTAAAATTTGTTAGGCAGTTCCAAGAATTAATGGCACAGTATGAAAAAGACAAAAATTATAGAAAAAGAACACTCAAATCTTTGAACAGAACAGAAAAGATATAAGCGTCAATAATAGTTATATGCACTGTATGCAATATTGCTGTGTTTGGGTTAAAGATATCTTTAAAAAAGTTCCTAAAAAGTTGAGTTATATGGAATGTCGAGTTTGCAGGACTCTACTGTTCCAATGGTATGGCAGAACTAAGTCATAGTTTTCTGACATATATAAAACTCAGTTGCACAAATGCTTTGCTGTGAATCAGATTTCACAGTATTCCTCAGAAGTTCTCCAAAACTGATATATATCGGTAGCCACAGTTTTCCAGTGTTGACACCACCAGTATGAAATTTCATCTATGACAGGCCCGTCTTAATACTTGGACCCACTGGGTACTTGGCCAGGGGCCCTACAACCATTAGGGCCTATATTAATTAATTTACATTTCATTTCTGTGAGTGGTTATCGAAGGGGCTCCAGCACAGTCATAAGTGAACTGGGCTCATAATGCTGTTGAGGCAGCACTGATATGTAACTAATACAGTGCATTCTTTCACCCCACCTATATTAAATGTGGATGCTAAATATCCCGTTTTTAAACAACCGTACCCAAAATTAAGTTACATTTTAATTAAGTATTCTTTTAGTACCAATGAGGGGCACTCAAATTTAATTCTATCACGTTATATACAAAAACTTTTTCCAAATTGCTTACCACATAGTGAAAGAAAACATAAAGCCTTGTTTTTCATATATACATGAACTTAGGAAGATAATCTTTGGAAAAGCATATTTAAAGGAAAAGGATAAAAAAGAAATTCTACAAGATGTTGCAAGCGCAAATAAAGCAGTTAGAAAGTTAAGAGACACGGTTTACAACATGAAATTAACTTCCAATGAAGTAAAATCTCAATTATTGATACTGCGATTCAAAGAAAAAGATTGGTCAGAAATGACCGAAGATTATCAAACGGACCCCCAAAATTTTTTGTCTCATATCGAACCGATTTCTAAGATTCTGGCCGAACTCGAATACGTGATGAAACAAAATGAAATGGACACGAAGCAATATAAGAAGTTTTGTGACAAACTTGATCTTTCCGAAGAATCCAAGAAGATTTTAACTAGGATAGTGATAGGGTATAAGGAACAAATTTCGGGAGACCCACTCCGATTTCTTAGCAACAGAACAAAATTACTGAAAAACATTCTAATAGAAGAGCACAAAGACATTTTAGTACTCTGGGAAATAGTCAGCAATCAGAAATCCAAAGATTACACACATCTTTGCAAAAAATTTCTTCAGCTGTACTTGAAAGAACCTGAAGTATGATTATCGGTAGAAACACTCCTATTTGATTGCATGAATCTTTTAAAAAACGAAAATTTGCAATTGTTGCTGAGAAAATCATCAAACTTGTTTAACGGCATTAACCTCAGAAATGTTTTGGCACACGGAAATCCACTCCTTGAAGTATTAGTCATCTTCTGGAACCCAATGACCTGGCATCCGAACGTGTGAAAAAAATTTTACAATTAATTTTGGATGATGAGATAATTGACATCATGTTGCGAATCTGCAGTGAAGCAAATGCAGATTATACACATAGTTTATGAGCATTATGAACGATGAAACTGGACAGTATAAAGATTTATGTGTATATATACAACAGAGTGAAAACTGGAAAGAATATGCAAAGTTAATTCCCACTACTGTGTAACAATTTTTAATTTATAATTTTCTTACATAAGATATGTTGGGATAATTTTCACATACTCAGTTTGTAAGCTTCCAAATGCAGTTTTATGACTTTGATGCAGTTTTATGACTTTAGGACCATAATCTAATAATCATATAAAAATTAACTTAGAAAATTGTTTCCAGTGTTTCCGAAAACTCCCAGTGTTCTTCAGAACATGAATTCTATAAGATCCTGAACATAAGATCTTTTTGGAAAATTTGTGAACCAAGATCTTTTCGGAAAATTTGATATTAATTAATACTTTTCCCAGCAAACTCAATAGCGATGTTCAGCACTTAATCTATTAACATCAGAAACCTTCTTCTCAGCTGATATTTCAGTTTCAGTTATATACAAATGCAAGCATTTTACTTTTCAACATTTGTATGACTTTTGACCTTAATCTTAAATTTTAAAATTAAATGCACTGGTTATCATAAATTAAGGAAAAATCACGATTACTGAAAAAGTTATATGTAGAATTTTATGAAACTTACCCCCAATACACAACATATAGTAAGGTATCAAATACATAAAAAGAAATTACCAGACAATTATGGTAGTATAGAAATTAGCACACGTATAAAATGAACAAATCGAAGGTGTCAACGTTTGCTATAGGTAACGTACCTTCAATATGAAATATAATCGCCCCTAGAAGCAATACAGTACATGTGCGATGCTTTCAATTATGAGGTCTATCAGTTCCATAGAAAGCGAGAGCCATTGCTCTTGCAAAGCAGTTGAGAGCAGCTAGACGTCTCTCTAAAGCATCCCAAACGTGGTCGATAGCATTCAAGTTCGGGGATCGAGTTGGTCACTCCATGCGCATAACTGTTTCCTGTTGAAGATAATCATCTATGATGCGAGCCTTGTGTGGTCTTGCGTTGTCGTCCTGCAACAGGAAAGCATCATCTATTGCCCTGGCATATGGGTGCACATAAGCATCAAGGATGCCATCTGTATAAACATGAGCATTCACGGTTCCCCTTGGAAAGACATGGAGATCAGTGCGTTCACCCAAAGAGATGCCACTCCAAACACAGACACTGCCTCTTCCGTATGCATATCTTTCTCAGATGTTTGACGTATACTAATGGGTTCCAAGTTCTCTCCATATCAAATAATGCTTACTATCCGTTTCTAGACTAAACGTGGATTCATCCGTAATAAAGAGAACAGCCCTTCATTGATCAGGCGTCCAGTGGACATGTTGTCGTGCCCACTGCAGACGGTCCCTCCTATGGCGTGACGTGAGCGGCATACAAATGGCTGGTTGCCTCGCATACAGACCACCACCGTGAAGCCTTCTATGCACAGTTGACGTTGACACCAACCTTCCGGTGATTGCAGCAAGGGAGGATCTAAGAAGAGTCAGAGAGTAGCAGTTCTATTCCTGCGTGCACATAATGTCAAATATCGGTCATCAGTGCTCGTTGTAGCAGTTGGCCGTCCTTGGCTAAACCTCCTAGATGCCGAATCTGTGGTTTGAAATTGCCTCCAAAGTCTATAAACCACAGAAGGACTCACACTTAGCCATCTGGCCACTTCTGTTTGACTTTGGCCTGCCTCTAGTCTCCCAATGGCTCTCCATCGTAGTTCTGTAGGAAAATGATGCCTGGAGGGGATTGTTACGAATTGGCTATCTAGATTTCTGATGTCACTATCACAGTGAAATATGTGGGCTTGCTCTCAAACATGGACTTCTATGCTCCTCGCAGAACACGTATTCCGAGTGCAGTGCCACTAATTTGCATAATGCAGTTTTACTCACGTAATCTTACTTGGCAACATATTCAAATTTTACACGGTTTGGCTTATTTTTTAGAGAGTTATTGCTATTTTTGTGATTTTTCCTTAATTTATGATAACCAGTGTATCTTGGCCAATTTTTGTTGTAATAAAGCTAAGCAATCTGTTTTTATTTTTAATCAGAATAAAGCTTTACTAAAAATAACTGCAACAACAAGAAAGAACATTTAAAAAGTTAAATTTCATAATTTTTATAAAAATTTGTTTTAATTTTAAAATTTTATGGCAATGACTTGACTATTTCCTTTATTTAAAGCATTTCTGCAAATAGAAGTGTAATTTACAAACAACTGTTGCCTAAATAAAGATCATACAAAGACTATTTCAAAGTTTCTGCAATTCTGTGATAGAATGTACACCTAATTAAAGAACTGGAGGATTGTATTTCAGTTTCAAATGAAATAAGTTTAAATGAAATGCAGCTAAAAATGTGCG
Source organism: Stegodyphus mimosarum (assembly GCA_000611955.2). Classification (NCBI taxonomy): domain Eukaryota; kingdom Metazoa; phylum Arthropoda; class Arachnida; order Araneae; family Eresidae; genus Stegodyphus; species Stegodyphus mimosarum. The sequence continues at coordinate 120,388 of KK116649.1, read as the reverse complement.
TAATTTAACAGGCGTACGAGGAAATAATGTAGTGTCCGCATCAGTTTTTTTTTTTTTTTAATTTGTATCGCTATTTTGGCTAATATCAACACCTCCAATATATACCGAAAAATAGAACAGCGTACCAAAAAGAGCATAAATATCGTTGAGAAGTTCTCAAGGAAAGAAAAAAGTTGGTCCTTATTTCATGTTTGATAATTAATTGTTAGACAGTTAGGTACATTTGTGTCATTAAAAATAAAATGTTTTAAAACACTTTTCTGCGATACAGGCCTTTTTGGAGCATAATTAAAAGTAGTTTGTATGTTAGATAAATTGTATCCACTACAGCTCACTGTATAATTTCGGTTGCATCTGAAGTCTAGAATTGTTGGACCAGAACGGTTAACAAAATGAATTCTTCCCTCCAAAAGCAATACTTTAGATTTATTGTCAAAATCGTTAAATACTTTTATGAAATTAAACATTCCGGGCTCAGTGAAATTACATTAATTGGATTTACTAATTATGATATAATTTTTCTTTTTTATAACAAGTTTAGATAGTTTCTTTGCACTTTGTACAACCCCAAAAAGTGCTGCAGATTAAATATATCACCTAGTATCCCAATCAAAAAAAGAATATGAATGATTTGCTGTGTAGTAGTCCAGATCCCAAATAACGAAATGCATTGCAGTAATAAAACAGACTATGATTAAATGAAAAATGTAGTTGCAAATGGAAACATTAAAAAACAGGTTACTTACGTATTAGCGCAACCACCTAAGTTGCCAAATTTTCAGATGGCAGAGTCTAACAACCATACACATAGAAATTCTTTAGTCAGCTTTGTCACCATTTTTGTATACATTCGTATAATTCAACATTTAACTGTTGTTTGTGTGATTGTGATCATGCCAAGAATGTGTGCTGTGCTGAGTTTGTTCAATTCTCTGCCCCCCCCGAAAGAGATTGCTGTGTACAAGGAAAAAGCCTATGCACATAGCACAACCTTTTTAACAATTAAAAATCTGTATTTTGAATTGATAAATTGTGTTTTCTTTTGATATGTTGATGTTTGCAGACTCACGATAAACACGAATATTTTGGCAATGCCAAATTACACTATGTGTGCAACTTTATCCAACTGAATGAAGACTTATGCCATCATATCTTTTTTTTTTTTATTATTATTTTTTATTTATTTATTTTTTTTTTTTTTTTTTTTTTTGTAGTATGTGTGTGTAAAAACAGTCAAACTGCACCAGGGTGGTGTCAATTCCTGGTTATCACCAGAAAAACAGCTGAACCAAACTGGAAAAAATACACTAAAATAAAAAAAGCAAGCATATAGTAGTATGGTTTTAATAAAAACACTTCTTTATTGACTTAATACTTTTTAGTGCCTTACTAAGATGAGCGGAGCCATTGCCAAAGCTGAAGCCACTCTCCCACCAGTAGCACCATCCTCTATCAAAAGTCAAGTTCCTCCTAATCTCTTAACTGCCCCTCCATCGAGACCAGTACCTCCTCCTAAACCTGTTGTTCCTCCACCCAAGCCTGCACAAGATAACAAGGAAATAGAATGCATCGATTTGACTGATGATAGCGATCCTCCCAGCGCAAGTAATTCTACTTCTGCTGGTGCTGCTACTGCTACTGCTACTACTACTACTGCTGCTGCTGCACCAAGTAAATGTGTCTTCTTCTTCTAAGATCTAACTAATATAAGTGATTGTTAACTTTTTTGTACTTGATTTCAGGTACTCGCTATTTCAAATATAGATGTCTTTACATTATAGCAATTAGATCATACTAATAGTTTCTCAACTCTAGCATTGTATTCCTTTTTCCTGTAGATAATGGAGAAATACAATATAGAACAAACACTGCAGGAAATTGACAGCTTTTCTGCTGGTGGAAGATCAATAAAGCAGCTAAAAAACTAGTTTCAGCTCTATGGCAGTATTAGGTCAAAGCCAATTTCAGTTCCATGCCAGTAAATTGGCATAAGTTTTTTACTGGTATGCTCAGGCCTGGATTAAGACTTCCAGAGTCCTTAAGCATGTAAAAAATTATTGGTGCCCACACATACATTTACACTGTGTTTCCCCCATTTCTTATCCTTTGGTCTTGGTCTAAGAACTTTTTTCGATGCTCTTGAGTTTCTAAGTACCTTATTGTGGTGCCCTCTTTCCATGATGTCCTGAGCATTTGCTTATTTTGCTTAAAGATTAATCCAACTCTGGGTGTGCTAGTGTCAGTTCAGTGTAGATGTAGCAATGTCTGTTCTATGCTGTTATGCTGTTGTCTGTACTGGTATGGCAACGTTTATTCTGCATTGGTATGCTAGTCTCAATTTCAGTGCCATTATACAATGATGCCAGTATCAGTTTTGTGCCAGTATGCTGATGTGCTTTCATTGCCAATTTTATGCCATTGTATCAATATCATTCTATGCAGGTATGCTAGTGTTAGTTCAATACTGGTATGCCCATTTAATGTCAATTCTAAGCAGGTGTATTGGTGTCAGTTTGGTGCCATATGCTGGTGTCACCTTACTGCCGGTATGCCAGGTGTCTGTTCCAAGCTAGTATGCTGGTGTTAGTTTTGTGCCATATGCTGGTATAGTAGTGTCAATTCTGTTCAATGCCCGTATGCCATTGTCAATTCTGTGTTTGTATGATGATGTCAGTTCTATGCCCCTATGCCGTTGTCAGTTCAGCATCATTGGTGGCCCTCTACAGGTCCCCTAAAAAAGTAATAATTCACTCAACTTCTTTTGCTGTTTATTATGTGGTGTTTGTAGTTATAATTATTCACTACATTATGCAATGTCGACTGCATATGAATGTCAAGCCCGTGCTATGGTAGATTTCTGTGCAGTTGGATTCTATGCAGTCTATGCATAATGGATGTTCCTTTGCCACGTCGATGCTGTCCAGTTTTGGCCATATGTTTGTGACAATGTGTTTTGGTGACAAATGTGCATTAATCCTATTATTTGTTAATCATTATAAAAATATTCTTTTTAATTGTAAGTCATGTCACTCTGGTTGGTCCTATGAATGTGGGCCAGGTAATAAAGAGGGAAGTTTTACTAGCTATTGAGGCAGGAGGGAGTCATTCAGAAGAAAGTCCAGTAATAACATGCAAGAAAATTTTGTTCATTTAACATTTTAATTTATTTTAACTATTCTGGAATGTGCTTTCACAATATAGGAAATATGAATTTTTTATTAATTGTGTAGTGTAACTTCATAATATTTAATGACCTCAAAGAAAAAAACTTTTTTTTCCCTCTATCACCTTGAGAGGTTTTATCATTTTTAGGTAGCATTCAAATACTGTCCTTTAGAAATAGAGCTCAGAAACATAAGAGCTTGTTGTTGCCAATTGGTGACGCATAAGATCTTTTTATTTTTTATGAAGAGTGAAACTGTAATCTGAAATTTAGAAATTTTTATATATGATTTTATTGTTAGATTATAAAGGGACTATCACAAAATGATTTCCAGAAGTTTGTGGTTGGATGATGAATTGGCTTAAAAATACCTTGTGATTATTTTTCACTTAAAATTATTTTAGAATGTATTTTGAAATATTTTTAGAGAAATATGTGTCTAAAACTGGCATAAATATGCTAACCTGTTAAATGGAGTAAAATACTACTCTAATTTATTAAAAATGTGAATATTCACATCTCTTAGTTTAGGAAACTGTCATGTTTGATACATGTTAAATTATCTAGATATTACTCTGATGCATTTTTTAAAGGTTTTTACTACAGTAATTATGTTTAAAGGTTCGTAAAATAGCTTTTTAATGCATTTAAAAAAAGTTTTGTTGATATTGTTGTTGAAATCATGTTTAAAAATGTGTCATTATTTTAGTGCTAATTTTAAATGCTTTTGTTTTCCTTCAGAGTTTAAAAGTCCTGTTCCTATTAGTTCTAGCACTACTCCATCTGTGCCTTCACCAGTAAGTAGTTCAGTTATTTGTTTGAAATGTACTTTTGTGATGTGTTTTTGGTGCTAAAAAAATTAGAACTTAAGAAAATATTTTTTTCTCTTTTAATAAACAGTTAAATAAGTCTCTATTTATGGAATTATTGATTATGTATTTCACACATTGTGCTTAAAAGTTATTGCAAAATTTACTCCTCTCCAGTGTATAATTAGAATAGTAAATTAATTTTAAAAAGAGTATTTCTTTGTTATTACAGTACCTGTTATTTAAACAACACCAAGGTCATCTGCATCTGCTGGGCCGATTAATTAAAAAAAAGTTACAAATTTACATAGCAAACATTTTTGTTTCTTGCTAAATTTTGTAGCTATTATGAATTAAGACAGTTTCCAATTCAAGTAAATATCAAGAAAGTGAGGACTATGGTATTCATGTTCCTGAGTTCTATACTCAACACAGCAACATCAGCCGAGAACGGTGACCATCACTGGTGTGCATATTGACAAACATCTGACTCAGTAGACCTGATTAATATTTAACTGGGTAGACCAGGAGCAACTGGTTCACAACACTGATTATAGATGGCACTACGAGACTGGCAAAGTCTAAAACAGTCGTCTCCAACCACAGGCTTACGGGTACCTGGTAGCCTGCAGTCCTATCTATAGTCACACACCAGACTGATATATATATATAAATGAAAATTGAAATTCATAATTAATATATATATATATTTATATACTTTTGGTGTGGCGAATTTTAGCCATTTAAATCCCTTTTGCAACTTATTTTGGGAAGAACAGTCTGGATCACAATTCTTAAATTTTCTTACTTTAATTGTCTATAAAATATCCTAATGTAGTTTTTGGGAAGCATTCTAAAATTAATAAAATTTTTCTTTTGGTTTAAAAAATATGAATTGGATTTTCATTTTTGAAGAGAATTTTTTTAATATAAATCTTGTAACGATCAGTGACATACATGGTGGAAGAAAGTAGGAAAATTTTTGAAATAAATGTGATTTTTTTAATCAAAATTTTTAACATCATTTTGATTTTTAAAATATTTAAATTGTTGGGAAATTCATATTTCTTCCTTGTGGCTAGACAGTGCTAAAGATATATAAAATTTGGTGCTATATAATCCACCGGTAGAAGTCACGAAGGTGTGTCTGTCTATAGGTGTATGAGTTTCTATTAAAATATTTCATTTGTTCCCTCTTTCCACCCTCCAGAAAAGTTTCTTTAAATTTAAACTTTTGTTTACTTTATCAGTTTGGATCTCCTGAAAAAAAAAAGGTAGGAGTATATGGACAGTTGCTTTTTCAAAAGGATCAGATTCTGTCTTAAATCTGCCAGCATATCGGTGTGTTTACAAACCTTTATAATATATTGGCATGTTTAAAAATTTACAGCACTACATTTAATTTTTTTATTATTATTATTATTAAGATATCAGCTCTAGTTGTGTGTGTGGAGGATTCTTCATATCATCGATAATCAGGATCTTGAGAAGACACAGTCTTCTCAACATCCTGATTATCGATGTGGCCAGTAGGCATAATTTTCTTCACCATATTATGGAGATCTGATGTATAGAATCTTGACATGAAAAGGAGCTGTTAAGAATACAATGGAAATGAGAGTCTAGCCGAATGTTCCAGCAGCATTTATATGAAGTATTGTGTGGATTTGGTACACCCAAGTACCTGATGACAGACCAATCGAGTTAATCACCCACTATTCAATTCCTATCTTCTCTATGTTATGTTTATTCCTCACATGTCGTAGGTTGACATATCCTTTTCATGAGTTAAGGTCAAGGAAAACACCCATTAACTTACAAGATTGCTCTTTTGGTAAGGAACGTAGTTTCACACTATGCCAAAATTCTCATCATCACCCAATTAAAAATCAAGATAAATAAAAATGAATTACATCTAAATAACAGTTAGTAAAGAAAAGTAAGAAGAATGGATTTATTGAAGATTGATGATATGAAGAGATTTCTGATAACAATATCTTATAATTATTACTCTCTCTATTCAAGTAGTGGGGAAAATGTAGAAAAATTTTGGGACTTTTGAAAAGTTTAATTAAAATGAAAAAACCATTTTTCTTATAAAGGAATAGATATACAGTAATTAAAAACATTCATTGCAGAAAGACAAATTTTATAATTAACAACGTAATTTAATCTTGTGATTAATTTAATGATTTAACTATATTTTATGTTTTACCAAGATTTAATTTTTGTGTTATATAAAGCAATACCACAGAAAATGTAGCACAAGTCAAGAAGCTATAAAAAGCATTAAGCTACCAAAAAAAAAATTTTTTTTTCATTCAGAAGAAGTTTAACTCTAATTAAAAAAAAATTGTGTAGTCTATTTTTCTTTTTCTTTATTCCATACAGTTCATTAGAAACTAAAAATTTGTTTTGATCACAATTTGAATGTTTTGAAATTTCTACAGAATTCTATACTGTAAAAGTTTTATAAAATTTCTGTATGATTTGAAGAGCAATATTTTGGTTGAATTCTGTTCTGTGAAGTCATATAAAACTTTTCTAAAATTTTATAGTGAAGTAGTTGTATAAAAGATTGCTTATAAAGTTGATATAAATACTTATAAAGTTAGGTATAATTTTTGTAATCATATAGTATGCGATCTACCACTTTTAGTTAGTTGTTTATTCTTTACATGGCAATGTTGTTTATTCTTTACATGGCAATGTTAAAAATGGTTGTTGTTTTAATAATTTCTTTTCCCTGTCATTTTATCATATGAGCATTTTAGTGGTGCCATCTAAGAACTAATTAACTAACTAAAAGCGGTAGATTGTATTTACTCATGGTTATTGAAATTTTTATATAGGTGTGTGAGTTTCTATTACAATATTTCATTTGTTCCCTCTTTCCACCCCCCCCCCAAAAAAGTTTTGCTTTAAATTTAAACTTTTGTTTACTTTATCAGTTTAGATCTCCTAAAAAAAGTTAGGAGCATATAGACAGTTGCTTTTTCAAAAGGATCAGATTCTGTCTTAAATCTGCCAGCATATCGGTGTGTTTACAAACCTTTATGATATATCGGCATGTTTAAAAATTTACAGCACTACATTTATTATTATTATTATTATTTATTTTTTATTTTTAAGATATCAGCTCTAGTTGTGTGTGTGGAGGATTCTGTTTTTGTCATTTATTTATTTATATTATTAAAGTGAAAGAAATAGTACCCTTTGGATAATCTGTCACTGAGTTTGTACTTTAAGTGAGTACTATTAAAAAACATTAAGGTTACCGTTTTAACTTTTTTTGTGGGGATTGAAAACAAAGTATTTCCCCTTTTTTTGGTATAAAACTTTTCTTGTTGTGCAATGCTAAGTTTAGCAAATTATCACATTTTGACAATTTTAAACCCAGTTGGTTTAAAAAATTTTAGTTCTGTAATATATGAATTTCAGGATGATCCTTTTAAGATATTGAGTGTAAAATACTAACATTATGATGATATTAAAGTTACGTTATTTTAAAAAAATAACAACACATTCAGTGGGGGAGGAAAATGCATTTATTTTAGAAATAATAACGTATTATTTAGAAATACAGTACACAATAATATATTCAAAATAATAATACATTCAGAATATAATAATATATTATTTAAAACATGGATGTTGAATATTTTTCCTTTTTAATACAGCTGAGACATCCTGCACCTTTACCGGTTTGGCCAGTGGAAACTCACAACAAAACTTCCGAGCCTCCACCCAAACCTCGGCTGAAGATATCTGCGGAAAAGCAGGGTATGAATTTACAGAAGTCATAAAACAAATTTTTTCTGCATTTACTTACATTTCTGCAAATTATTATAAAGTGATATGATACAGAAAAATGTGATGTAATATATTCCTTAATCATTACTTTATTAATATTTCTTAAATCAACTCCGTGAGTGACATGATTGTCATTATCTGGTCGTGTGATTATTTGTTACTTTGTCTGTATTATCTTTCTTTCTTCAAAGGTGCAATATCATTATAATGAATGGAAGTTTATAAAAACAGTGAAAATTAGCAAATATAAAATTTAGCTATTAGAAGCTGCTTAAGTATAATTACTCTTCATGAGTAGATTCAAAAAGATATGCCTC
>KK116649.1:52707-112093 GCA_000611955.2 Stegodyphus mimosarum | reverse complement strand
TCTCAGTGTGTATAATTAATTATTTATCTTATTTATATACTTATTTATTATGTATTATTATTATTTAGTAAATTGAAATTAATAATTATTTTTTATTTTATTAAAATAGTATATTTTTTAATTATAACTTTTTTGTATATTTATATTTCTATATTTAATAATATAAATATAAAACCCTATTTCATGAATCTTCTGATGCAAAAAATATATTTTATTGTCAGAAATCAAAAAACCGTTTCATCAAGTAGATTAAGTTTTTTTTTATTATTATTATTTTGTTTTTGGCGTCTCTTGACCTAGGGAAAAAGATTACCATTCATCTTCTTCTTGCAGCTTTATATTACTTTTAGTTATTTTTGGTCTCGTTGTTATTTCTTTTGTATTGGTATTTGTTAAAATTTGTTTCTATTTATCTTATTGTAATGCTTTAATAATTGCCAATTTTTTTAAATACTCTTTCAGTTTAAGTAAAGTTAAACCTGTAAAATCTCAAGCACGTCAAATCTGTTTTCTTGTTGTTGCTAATGGTCACTTGTGTGACCTATAGTCAGCCCAAGCCCACGATATTCCTCATGGCAAGAAGTGCAAGTTCACGCCTGTCATTGGCAACAACCTTGAGCACCTTACAAGTGACAGTGCAGTTTAGCTCAGTTCCCCCCCCCCCCCCAATTTTGACGGAGAGCACTCTGGCGGGGGAGGGGGGACAGATCCGAGGATCTCCCACCCCTCTTCCCCTGCCATCGACCTTTCAACAGGACTTTTGGCACACCACATATTTAGAGTGCCCCTCTGCTGAACGGACACTATACATTTACAAACATCCATGCTTTCTCCTGGTTTCGATTCTGGGACTTTCAGCATGGTAGTCAACGATGCTTACCACTATACCAGTTTGGCAACACATGAAATAGAGTGTCAAATTTCATGTAGAGTTTTACAGAAGTTTGCACTTCTGAAGTTTTGGCAGACTCTTCAGTAGCTTCTTTCCCTCAAGTTTTTAAGGGAATATCACAAGTGACTGGAGTATCTTAGTATATATATATATATATATGTGTGTGTGTGTGTGTGTATGTGTATGTGTGTTTAAGATAAAAAGAAATATTAAAGCAAACTTTTAAATTTAATTGGCTATAACCTCTTTTATTTTTTATTTGATTTGGGACTTCATCTCTCTATCTTAAAAATAGCACTATAAAAAAAATATCAAACCAAATTTCTAAATTTAATTGGCTATAACTTCTTTTATTTTTTATTTAATTTGGGGACTTTTTCTCTCTATCCTAAAAATAGTACTATACGTCTAAGCTCCGTCATTCAAATTAATCATGCGATCCTAAACAACACATAATGCAGATACATCTTGACCAATCCCCAAATTGTAAACCAAAACATTTTTAACTAGGAACTGAAACTTTTGACTCCCTCCCTTCTTCCTCGGAATTGTGCGTCACTTTTCGCTTCAACTTGTGCGCTGCGTGGATGTTTTGCTGTGCTCGCTTCTATCGCCATAGTATCAAAAATGTGAATGTTCTGGAAATAGGTACGATTGGAGTGTCAAGTGAATTCTGGCTACAAATGTTAATTTAAATAAAAAAGGAAATTAATCCAGCTCAACTTGCCCCTCTTTAATATGGATCAAGTATCTACGCTTCTATATCTTGGTGTTCTTACATCAGTGCTTCCAAAATTGTGCTTTCATATCATTACATGTATATAATTTAAAAATTTGGCATGAAGTATCAACAATGGGTGAAGAGAAACTTCCAAGTACACCCGGAAAGAACCATAAAAGGCCTGCTGATCGAAACTACGTAATTGATAATTTTGGTATATATTTTATATGGAAGACAATGCAAGACTTTTATATCAAGGAAAAAAAAATTGCCATCCATACAAAAATTTCTGCCTATGTTAAGGCAAAAAATAGACTTCCTGTGGAAAAAAGACTCCACTGAATGAATGTTTGCTAGAAAAAATGCACTAATAAAAGAAAAATTGTCATTGAAAGATTTGATATTGTACTTTGGAGAAAAAATTGCTTGCTAATAAATACTTATTTTACTTCATTTTATTATAAAAATATTAATACAAAATTGTGTTAATGCAAAAAAAACTAACTGTAGGTATAAAATCCAAATTTTATATACTTATACATCTCTAATGCACATTTTAAATATAAAACAGGTACCTGAATAATTTAAAATGCCTTAACTTTGTGCTGATTTTAGTATTTTACTATACAGTGTCTTTAAAAACCTGCATAGTACTTGAAATACGAATCAAGCTTGGTAATTAAGATAAAAGGAGTTTTAATTTTAGCTGAACTTTCCCACTTTTTTAGTCATTATTAAAACACAAGCAATAAATTAACAGAAAATTATAAAATAAAGAAAAATAACTGAACGTCATTCAAAGAATGAAGAAATTACTTTAAATATTCTCAGTAGCATAACTAGAGGGAAGTGGTCCATCATGAGTGGCACTTTTTGCGTGAAGCATTAATTTAATTTATAGGTGTTAGTTGCGTGAATCATCGAAGTATGTAAAGAATAATGAGATTATGAACTGCATTACTGAATTAAATTGAGAGAGAAAATGGTTTTTACTTGAAGTATAAAGTATTCAAAGAAATTTCCATGAGATTTCAAGAGCTACACATTCTTTTATACCTTTTTTATTACATCGAAACTTTTGATTGAAAATTACAACTAAATTTTGATTATAATGGTATTAATGAGGAAGAATGAGGAGCATTAACTTGTTATGTAAGAACTAGTTCGAGAGTTGTATTTCTGTTGTTGCTAGAACAAATGGAACAGGAACGTTGAAGGGCAGTCCTTTTGAATTTTTGCAGTTTATCATAAAATACAATCTCTAGAATAAAGTTTTTAATATTGTGATACTGTGCAAACTTTTCTTATAATTATTTGAAGTGTAGCTGTTTGTGAGAAGAGTTTTCTAAATAAAAATCTTCTAGAAAGTATTTTAGAATCATAAATGTTTGCTTTGCATTTAGAAAATATTTAAGAACTATAAAAATTCATTTTGGATTTAAGAAATGTGTCTGTACTATCTACATTACAACATCTGGGGCAATTCAGTAGACCTCTGTGATGTCATTGAAGGTTTTGTAAACAAAAAAACAAGCAAAATAATAACATACATTTAGCTGAAAATGTTGAAATTAAAATTTTTCTTTAAAAATAAACACAGAGTTTAATTTTATGTTCTGAGGTATTTTGACATATTTTTAGTCATTTACGTATCAAAAAAGGTGACAAATTCAAGGACTGCTTCAAGTTGCCAAATCAGAGATTGCACCCAGAGGCAAAAGCATTATCTACGTCAATGAATATTCAGTTTCAGAAATTGGGTGTAATAACAAAGGGTCCACGAGCATTTTACTTGAAACTCAAGTAATAATAATAATAAATAAATAAATAAATAAATAAATAAATAATTGAGTATTGCCAGATTGTCATTAAGTGTGCCAGGATGGCAAACTGAAAAATAATTCTTCAAGACACCTTTATGAAAAATGGGTTTACGGCTCATTTCTACATCAACAGACAACAGCAGACTACCTGGCGAGAACTGTTCCCTTGATAGGCAGACTGTTTTTGTGCCAAATTGCTGGTGATAACAAGTTAAAGTGATCCATGTATTCAATCTTAATGTAATCATTCTTATGGTATGTATGTGTTTTAGTTACTAATTTATGTATGAACATTCCAGGTGTATTATAAAAATTTTTAAGGAAAAAACCTTGATACAGGATATCTGATCCTATAGTGCATAAAATTCACTAATTCACACAATCTTTAGTGTTGAGCTTTGCAGATTATCAAAATCCCAATGCAGTCAATTTTAATTTCAATTTAAGTATAGTAACAGACACTGAAATAAAGATTTTAAATGGATTAAAAATAGTAGATTTAAAATCGACTTTTTATAAAAGTCCGGTGTCAGTTTTGAGTTTGTAATTTCAAAATCATTATCAGTATTCGCAATGTTTTACTTGTATTTGTTGTTTAAAAGTGTTTAATTTGTCTTGCAGGTATAATTTTACAGTGGGACATGACTTTGAATAGCAATCAAGCCAAAATCAGCAGTTATGAGATATTTGGTTACCAGGAATTAAAACAGATGCCAATAACTAGCTCATTATGGGTAAAAATTGGTCTTGTTCAAGCTATGAGCCTACCCATGGCATGTACTCTAACTCAGTTCCAAGAGGGACATACTTATCATTTCTCCATCCGAGCCGTTGACGTGAACGGCCATTGTGGTGCCTACAGTGACCCAGCCACTATTGTATTTTCTCCACAGCCAGCACTTAAGAACATCAAAGTATAATTAATAATTGCAGTGACAGTTATTCATGGAATTGGATTTTCCATTATGGCTTCAAGACTTGCTTATATTATGAATAATGTTGTTTTTTATTTCATTTCAGTAAATGAAAAATGTTTATGAATTAATATCGTATTTACTCGCATATTCCCCTTCTTCTTTTTTACTAAGTTTACTGTACAAAAATCGAGAGGAAAATTATGCGAATAATTTAATTTCAGAAGGATGTAGTTACAGTAAGAACGCAACAAATGAAAATATTCGTGGTTATATTGCAGGTGTGATGATCCAACTTTGTAAAAAAAAAATAAAAATAAAAAAAACTACATTCTAATAAGAATGCTCAGTGATATTTATGTCACATCTAATAAGGTACCTTGATTTCGTTTTCCCTGTATCCTGAATCATACAATGCTGATGGAACTTCTGTTTGTTTAAATCTGCTACAGTTTGCAGTTCATCATTGTTTTCATCACTGTTCACTGCATTGTTTTTTTCCCATGTGCAATGATCACCATTCAAAGCATTAGATATTCTCATTTTTTAAAAAAAGATTCTTCACTGTTATTGTATCATCATTCGGAGCCTATGCACTCTAAATGCATGAGCAAATCAATTGATAAGACGGAAATGTCGCAGAGAAAGCAATGCAAAACAAAAATATCATCATGCAAAAAATCATGGAAGAAAAGAATGCAAGGAGAAAACATTGTCATAGTGGTTAAAAAACTTTTCACTTTTAAAACATCATCACAGAAAATATTGCAGTAAAAAATAAAGCATCTGCAAGTCTTCGTATGAAGATAACATTGCGAACATACGTTCAGACTTTAAAGCTTTAAATGCAAGTTCGTACTACCAGTCCAGTTTTATAAAAGAGATTAAGTGAGTAATAATTATTAATAGTTAACTGCATAAGTCTAAAATTCTGTTAACTGTTAAACAGAGCATTAATTTTTTACTCATTTTCAGTTTTTGAATGCTTAACTTCCCTTGATTTGTCAATAAAAATCTATTAGTTAAATTCAGAATTATAAAATACAGAGGTAAAAATAATGCTCATTTTTTCTTGTTGTCACAGATCAATATGCAAATTATTTAGAATGCAAAGCATTTAGAATTTCTAAAGTCTGAAAACATATATCTATGATGTTATCATTCATGCAAGGATTTGTAAATGCTCTATCCCTTATCACGATATTTTTAAAATGCAAAGTTTTCAAACTCGCCTTTTTCCATGTTGATGTTTTAGAACTCTGTTGTTTTCTGATTGCTTTCTTTTCTCCCATGGTGTTTTGTATGATGATGTTTTTCTTTTATCTTGTTTTCTGTGCGATATTTTTGGCTGCAACCTACGAAATCAATCACTGTGTGGATGAATCCATTTTAAAATGTAGAGGAGCTGGACTTCAGGAATAGAAAAATTAGTAAAAAATTTTTCAGAAATTTGAGGCTAATGGGGAAAATATACCAGTAAATACGATAATTGATTTTATAATTAGAACAAGTATTGTTAGCTAACTATCATGAGATGGGGAAAAAAATCTCTTTATATATTTGTACATTAAACTTTTTGTATAATAGTGTTGTCATAATAAACAATTCATATCTAATCTGCTTTGCATAACATAATTGTCTCATTTTCTTTTTTATGTTCATACATACGCTTATCTCTGTTTTTCTTTTTATGTTAAATCACCATTTATTGGTACAGTAATAATGAATTTGAACTGAAAACTTCTGTGTTGACCGATAATTGTAAGGTTTGATTAAGACCACATTAACACTCACGTGTCCATGGGTGTTATCGTTCTGCCATTACAGGCTAATCTTTGGGTATTTTCTGATTATCAGCACGCCCTTACGAAAAGTCGCCAACTAACTATTTGTCAAGCTAAGATATGAAAGACAGCAGCCTTTTCATAAATGGCACCACACTAAGAATTACGTAAAATAGCAATCGCTGAATAAAATTAATAAAAATCTCAAATACATATAGATACTAAACTAAATTTAAGTTTTAGTAACGAAAGCTCTAATGGGAATAAAAAAGTAAATAATCTTAATTATCTTGGTAAACAATAGCGTGCACCATGCAAGCAAGCTAAAACAGTAAATCCAAAAATGTGATGCCAAACAGTCGGAGAAAAATAAACCTACCAAAACTATATGGCGTGTTGCCACTTACAAAATACAGTAAAATACGAATCCTATCTTGAAATATCTTTGCAAAAGGTTGTGCTAGATGATATAATATATATAACCATATTTCCTTTCCTTTGAAGTTTTCAGTTTGCAGATTTTTTTTAAAAAAATAACTGTTTATCTACTAGTTTTGTTATTCATCAACTGGCAGCCTCGAAGTAGCTTAATGCGGTCAGTTATGTATTTGCTGCAAAGATTTCAAGATTTAAATAATTTAGGATCTGAATAGACATAATTTTTATTACCATTCAAAACCAACGAAAATAATCCTTCAGAAAATCTGAAAACTGAACAAACCAATTTAAAATGTGATATAAATCTTATTCAAAGATCTAAAGGTACAGTTTTGATTAACTTGTAAAAAAAAATATTTCTACCCAGTTAACTCAGAAGAAGAATCGCTTTGTTTAGGGATATACATGTATACGTAAATAGCTTTTTCTCGCAGATGATAATTAATGAGAAAAAAAACTCAATTGACTGATGAGCATCAACAACCCATAATGAAGATAATTTCATGAAATTTTTCTCCGTTGCACTGGCATAATACAATTTATAACTATTTACATGTAAACACATGTACACTGAGCAAAAAAAAGGGGGGCAGACAGTTCTATATCTCCCGTTCTACTCGGCCGATTGACGAATTTCAAATTGCGTTTTTCATGTCTCAAAAGCGCGACTTAGGATATAAATTAGATTTATATATAGCACTGTTCTAATACAGGTATTTTGACGCAAAATCGGGACTCTTTATGAAATGGCATGCCAATTTTTTTCCATACTTCGATTCTACGACTCAAATTATGTCTAAATATTTATTTTTTTTTAATTTGGTGCGAAATTTATGGAGAAATTTGAAAATTTATTTATTTCAGTTTGCGCCAAGAATAATTCCCTTGACGAACTTCTTAATTTATACCAACCTATTTTTCTTTCATTTTTTTCATTCTAAACGAGCGGAAAAAAAGTCATGGTTCATTATTTCAAATAATTTTAACAAAGTGCGTAAACCGCATTTGGCGTTATTATCACTTATAACAAATATGCCAAATTTCAAAACATGCCAATATGTAAATTCACGTGTGACCTAGGAAATTTTTAACAAAAAAACTAATTTTTTGCAGGTGTACTTCGAAATACATCTACTTTAAGACGATGGTAAAAATTTTATAAATTCAAATTTTTTTTCGAAAATTTAAAAAATTATTTAAAAATACAAGTTTAAAAATTAAATCATAAAAAATGGGTTAATTTTATTTGGAATGAACCTGAATTTCGAATTCTGGAAGAAGGGATCAAATAAGTTTATTAAAGAAATGTTAATGAATATATGCCAAATTCAATTAATTAACATTGAGGAACTAAAATTTTTTAGAGCTAATTTTTTAAAAAACTACTCGCGGTTTTTACAAAACCTGGCAGTTTGGCATAATTTGAATCCTAGAAAGAAATACGGAAAAAGAATTGGCGTGTCATTTCAGAAAATGTTTGATTTTGTGTCAAAATTCCTATAACTAGAACAATGTTATATATAAATATAATACGTATGTTAAGTCACGCTTTCAAGACGTGAAAAGCGCAAGTTGAACTTCGTCAATCGTCCCTTTAGAATGGAAGACACAAAACTGTCTTTCTTTTTTGGCACAGTGTATATGAATTTATTTGTCAAAGAAAAATTTTATAAATGAGAGAAAGAGTTAGTTAGTTATTCACAAGTTTTTTCGCACTTGGAAAGTTTTCTCTGAAGAACGAACAGATTAGATTTATTTGAAAGGAATACTAGTTTGAAAACAATATTTAGTTGTCAATATATTCGAATTAGCCGCCCAGAGGATAAAGTGGTTAGTGATTCCGGCTGTCGTACTGAAAGGCCCCGAATTCGAAACCCTGGGAAGGTATGGATGTAATTTGTTCTTCTCTTCATAGGAGGTAACGATGGCCCACCTATTAGGTGCCTCCATAATAAAACGACCACCGCTTCCAGCCTTACTAGTTTCCAACGCCTATAAACAAGTAGAGCCCGTAGGAAAATTGGAAAAATATATATCTAAGATAAAAAATAGGTAAATCCAAATTATAATTCAAACTAGCGATAACCCGTTAATTCCGCCTCTCTGTGCTAAGAATAATAATGCCTTTCTAGATCATTATAACTAAATCGTTATTATAATAATAACGTAATTTCTAGATCAGTCCATACCATATGATTTGCGTAATGCTTATGACGTAATTAATTCGGAACGTGAATTCAAAATTTTGAAAACTGAAACCTTTAACTTGGTGAGTCTCATGTTGAGTAAGTGCGTAGTGTGCTGCTTGATGCTGTTGTAAGGTAAGAAAATTAGAAATGCAATTTTTTCATAATTGTGATATTGTATGCAAAGTCTTGAAAATCCTTCACTGAAAAAACTGCGATTATGTGGACTGTAAAATACAAAGATTTCTGGACTGAAAATTTTCATATGACATAAATATTACCAAAGTTTATATTTTTGAATTATTGTGGACAAAATTTTACGATTTGTATTTTCTGAATTATTCCTTTTCACTTGCTTGATCTCTTCAAAAGGCGTTTTTTTTTTTTCAATCTTCAAGCCTTTTTCTCTTTGAAGGGGGGGGGATGTAAGATTAAAAAAAAAGTATATAAATCAAAATTTTAATTTAAACTAGGTATAACCCCTAGAATCCCCATCTCTATTCTAAAAATAGTAATACCTTTTCCTGGACTTTGTCATTTCTATATCAGTTCATATCGTATGATTTGCGTAACGTTGATGGCGTACGTAATTCAAAACTTGAACTCAAAATTATTAGCTGCCATCGGAATGTCTTTTCATTATCCGATTCGAACTTCCGGTACGAGACGCCGTTTCGGTTATGGAGCGAGTTCCAGAGAGCCCAATATTGTTCTGTCGTAGGACTGCACACCGAAATATCCTGCCAGATAGGTTTCGTGTTTGAAGATGTCCTTAATTAATTCATACATAGGTTTAATGTCACCGTCTACCAGCTGTCTTCTCCTGACTTCGTCACTCAATGGGTCTCTATCAGCCGATGCTGAAGTTGTAACTTGTCGTACGACCAGATAATGAAGCTCGTATTTCTCTTCGACCCTGGAACAATATCGGCAGCTTTTTGGGCAGGGGCTTCAACGTTTCCACGTGATGATCCTTTCCGATGACAGATATTTGTGCCATATTCCTGGAGTGTCTGTATTAAACTGACTATTTAGACTTCAGGGTTATTGAAATTTAAGAGCCAGGTCAACGACGCATGGTCCGTGAGGACAAGAAATTTTCTGCCGTAGAGATAAGATGGAAATGTTCTACGGCTTTAACTAGCAAACAATTCTCGCCTGTTGATACAGCAATTCCTCTCTGGTTTCGATAGACACTTGGTCCAGTATGTTTTTGACTGTATATTTCTTGAGAAAAAACAACCCAATACCATCGCTTGTATCCGTGTCTAGAATAAATGGTTTGTCAAGCTGAGGATACACCAGGATTGTCGCAGATGTTAAAGCCTCCTTCAGTTTGTTAAATGAATTCTCACAGTCTTTTGTCCACAAGAACATTTGCTTGCTCTTTGTCAGTTTGTGAAGGGGTCTTGATGGAGAAAACGCCCATCACAAATCTCCTGCATAGTAGGTGCAAAGCCCCAGAAAACTTCTTAGCTGATGTACATTTTCGGGCCCTCTTCAATCTTTAACTCCTGACACTTTTTCTAGATCCGTAGATACACTTTCCGCAGAGATGACATATCTAAGGTAAGTCACTTTCTGTTTGAATAGTTTACATTTAGCGCGATTCAACTTTAGATTGCTTTACTTCAATTTCTAAAGCACCTTCCTAATATTTTCTAAATGTTTTTCAAAACTCTTCCCGATGATGATGAGGTCATCCAGGTAAATTAGACAGGCTTCCTGGGAAAGACTTGTCAACAAGGTCTCCGTAAAGCGTTTGAACGTTGCTAGCGCATTTACATAATCCAAACGGCATTACCTTAAACTAACAAAGTCCTTGTCCGGTAGTACATGCCATCTTTTCTTGGTCACCAGGATGTATCTCTACCTGCAAATATCCACTCTTTAAATCAAGCGTTGAAAATCACTTGCTTCCTGAAAGAGTGCCCGAAATGTCGTCAGTTCCAGGAAGATAGAAGCCGTCTTTCATCGTAACCTCATTCAACCGGCGATAGTCAGTTTTTCGACTTCTTCCCGTTTAGCAATCGGTAGACGTCTAGGTTGGTGCTTGATTGGTGGATGATACCATGTATCACTTTATCCTGTGTTAATCTGGTTCGACCTACGTCAGAAGATGAGCACGAGAACACATCTTAAATTTCTTGAATGACACATTTCTGCAGCATTTCTCTCTTCATTGTTTGGTTGTCCATTCTGCAATAACTCCAATGTTAAGCTCTCTGAAGATGCGGATTCTAGAGAATTACTGTTTCGTTTAACGCTGGTCAGTGGAGTACATGCTGCAATCACTACGCCCTTCCTAATGATTTTTGCTTTATCACTGACGTTGGCAGCTCTTACCGGAATACTACCTCTATAAGTCGACAAATGCCGAGGCTACTAGTACTCCTCGCGGGGTGTTACACTTCTTGGGATATTCCAATACTCTGTACTGGAAATTTCTGTTTTCGGCTATGGATCCAGGAAGTAAAATTTCTCTTCTTGCTCGTACCGTGATATCGTGTTGAGGTATGATTTGATGGACAGATTTAACTCCTTCATCATTAATTCGAGTAGGATTATGTTATCAGAGGCAGAATGCAGTTCATTATTTTTAAAATCTAAGGAAAAATTCTATTTCCCTAGAAAATCCAAGCCGAGTATGCAAGGATCTGGAATATCTGCCACGTATGCCGGATAATGGTAAACGGCACTTCAAATGTGATGTTAAATTTTCCGTCGATGTTGATCTTCTCCCAGAAAACAGTCTGGAGGGTAACGCAGCGCGAGTTTACCTTCCAGATGTTGAGCCATATCTTTCTGAATGATGAAGGAGATTGACTCCTATATCGATGGTCATATTGCAAGGAACTGCATTTATGTGTTAGTGTTAATGTATGTTTTGTTAAATAATTAAAGAAGCAGAATTCAAATTTCAAGTGAAATAATTTTTATTTTGCTTATAAAAAATTTTCATTTCGCTAGAAAAATATTTCTGGCCCATAGGCTATTTTCAGCTCCTGCATTTGGCCCGCATGCAATTTGAGAGCACTGATTCACATGAATCGAAGCTTTAGTATTTACAGTCAGATTATGCATCATTTTGTCCCCAGTTATACGAGTGTGATAGAAAGTTTCAAAACATCGGCATTTATATATGTTTTTCAGCATTTTTGAATACTTGAATGATTGTTTATTATTACTGAGATTTCATTTGGTCATGTTCTTTGACCAGAGTTGTAGTTTAAAAATAGTTGTAAAAGTATACTCTTTGTTCGAACGTTTATCTGCTGTTTTTATTCGCTTTTATACTCAGCCCCGCCAGTGATTTGTATCTTTAGTAGGAATACTTAGATATGCAACTCAATAACATTTTCCATTACCAAATTCAAAATAAACCTCTTCAAAAAGAGAAAAATCATAATCTTTAATCTAACACTCAGTTATATGCGCCATTTTAAAGCAGACAATATATTTTAAAATTTTGAGTTTAAAAGTATAACCATGACAAGCATAAACTTGGAAAACATTGAACTGCATTCTCTAGAGTTCTGCGAAAATGCGCTGTAACATTATTTTAATAATTAATTCATCCCATCTGGAAGTGCTCGTAACGAATAAAAGTATCGTCACGTTGTGTTGTTAGTGTTGCTCATGCTCACTTGCAGAGTCAGCCCAAGCCCAGGAGAATTCTACGAGAATCAAGGCGCGCTAGATTACGCCTGTCGTTGGCCACAGCCTTCGCTCAGTTCCGCTCCCAATTTTCATGGAGAGCCCTTCCACCAAGCCTCATAAGAGGACTTTCAGCTCGCCGCATATTTAAAGTGCCGCCATGCAGCACCGAGACGATACATTTACAAATATCCATGCCTTCTCCGGGATTCGAACCCGAGCCCTTCGGGACGGCAGTCAGCGACGCTAACCACTATACCGGTTGGGCGGCTCGTCACGTTGTAAATCAAGGAATTGATCATCTCCTAAATACGCATTTATTTGATGAAGCACTTGGTATTATGTAGAATGTCACTTTTTCTTTTCAAAGTAGGCTGTATGAAGCAACGCATCTACATATCGCCAGTTTAATTAAAACTCATGACCGGCTGTATTACAGAATCGCCGTTTAATTCACATTGTGGCCCGCTGTACCCAGGACCGTTCTGGCCGTTGGCTGCCCGGGCACTTTCCTAAGGTTGCCTCCCCACAATTTAAAAAAATGCTCAATGATTAATAAAATTTTTATTTCATACTCACGATGTATTTACATATGACAAATTGTACAAAAAGTACTTACATATGACAAGTACTTACAATGAATTTAATCAATTTAAAATATTTAGGCGTGGTATCGCGAGAGTCCGGCCGCCCGCTTACTTTTACGAGCTGCAGCGCCTGCTGGAAACGGCCCTGGTGTGTATCACATATGACATTATTTAAGATAGAACATTTAATTAGTACTTTTTTATTGCCACTAGATATAGCTGTATGCCTGTTATGGTCGAAAGCTGACCTTCATTCCCATGGAATTTTTTTTTTATTTTTATTTTGGTATTTTGCTTTGGTAATGAGAGGGAGATTCTCGGATGTTGATCGATTTATTGGCTCTTGAACTGCGTCAGTTGATACGTTTTTTTCCATCTGGGTAGACGTTCTGTCTTTTTAGAGAATTGTATTTATTGCTGTTGGCTTTCTTTACCTGGCGTTAAATACAGACATTTTGAATGGTTTTGCACCTAAATGGGAAAACAAAAATGGTATTTAATAGCACAGTAGCATATGCGAATGATAAATCGTCTTTCTCACACTGATGACAGTGATGATATTTTTGCAGAATTGGAAAGTAATAGTCATAGCGATTCTAATACGGAGATACACTGGTGTGCAAAACTTAACCAACAGTAGGGTTTTTTGCCATAACTCCACGAGAAATCAACTGAGAGACATGAAATGCAGAAATGAAGGAAAGTATTATGTACGTAAAGGATGACGAAAGCATCGGAGCTGAAAAAGGAATACAATGCATACGGTATGGAATCAAACAAAAACAAGCTTTATTGAACGCATAGTATCGTGACTCATGATTGTCTATCCAAGAGGAAGAACAACAAGCGGATGTTCCTTAATATGGGATATGCCCTCCCCTCACTGCAATGGTTGCTTCGCACCGTCTCCGCATACTCAGAACCAGCTGGTGCAATGTTTCTTGCGGTAGGAGTGCCCACTCCTCAATCAGCATCTGTTTGAGTTGTTGGGTGTTCTTCGGAGGATGTAAGCGTGCTGCAATGTGTCTCCCCAAAGTATCCCGCATATGTTCGATGGGATTTAAATCTAGGGAGTACGCTGGCCAATCCATTCGAGTGATATCTTCACTTTCCAGTAGCTCCTCAACAGCAGGAGCCCGATGTGGCCGTGCATTGTCATCCATAAAAATTAAGTCTGCGCTAATGGCACCTCGGAACAGACGCACATGGAGAAGGAGTACCTCCTCACAATAGCGATCTCCGGTTACAAACCCTCTGTCGGAAACGTGGAGCTCAGTTCGCCCGTTCAGCATAATGCCTCCCCAGACAAGAATTCCAGGACCACCGTTACGGTGTCTTTCCTTGATGTTACTGGGATAAAACGGAGTCTCGACCTCTCTCCAAATCAAAACGCGTTGAGGATTGCTTCTGGTACTGAACCGACTCTCGTCCGTAAAGAGGACACGTTTCCATTGATCAGTTGTCCAGTTTTTGTGCTGTCTGCACCACTGTAAACGGTGGCGTCGGTGGCCAACTTTCAACGGGAGGTAGCGTTCAGGACGGCGGGCGAATAATACCCCTTTGTGAAGGCGTCTGGCCACAGTAAACCGCGACACTTGTCGCCCCGTTGCTGTACAGATGCTGCTGAGCAATGGCGCTTGCTGACTGCTGTCGGCCTCTTTTCGCCTGCAGGACGATATATCGGTCATCCCCTGCAGATGTCGTCCTCGGGCGGCCACCACCAACCTTTCTAACAGCTGTACCTGTGGGAACGCTTTCCAAGCGCGCGAAACGACACTTTTGTTGATTCCGAACTCTGCAGCTACACTGGTGACAGTACGCCCTTCCTCCAACTTTCCGATCATTCTTCCACGTGTGAAGTCGTCCAGGTGATTTCTTCTAGCCATATTTCACGAACTGACTCACTGGCACTTGCAGCGAATATGTTGAATTGAAGTCTGAAGTGGAAGTGTGTGCTGTCATACAGGGTGCCGGAGTCAAAGACATATGTTGAATTGCGTCTCCGTCCTTCCTTTTATTCTACTGTTGAGCTGCGCGCGCCGACATCATGCGTTTTGTGTATGCTCACGTCGCCTCTACGTTTCGCTCCTGATATTTGCATACGCAGGACGATTCTACTGACTTACGTGTTCATTATACTGATCTCCAGACCTCCTTTTCTGCAATTTCATGGCTATCTGCTAACTTTTTACGTTGTTGCTTAAGTTTTGCACACCAGTGTATTCATTTGTTTATATACACTGCTCGACATTAAAAATGCAAAACCAAGAAGAAGTGGTCAGAAAGTGATAAAATTTGGAAAAAAGACAGAGACAGCAAGCAGCGATAAGTGATCTTTATTTCAAAACGATAGTCAGAATGCAGAGCGAGAACGGCGTCGGCTCAATAGGATGTAGGACCCCCGAGGACAGCGATGCACGAAGAAACACTTCTAGGCATAGAATCAATAAGAGTGCGAATGGTGTCCTGAGGGATATCTCTCCATTCCCTTTCAACCATTTGTCACAGTTCGTGTTCTGAACGAGGCAGGGGCAGAGTGTGCAAACGGTGTCTAATCACATCCCACACATGTTCGATTGGTAACAGGTCAGGAGAGTACGGTGGCCAGGGAAGCATCTGCATATCTTGCAGAGCATGTTGGCAGATGCGAGCACTGTGTGGTCGGGCTGCTGTAAAATTGCATTAGGCAGCCCCTGAAGGTAGGGGATTGCCACCGGCCGCAGTACATTGTCGAAGTATCATTGGGCCGTCATAATGCCCTGAATACGAACTAGAGGGGACCTGGAATCGTAGGCAATAGTACCCCAAACCATTATGCCGCGTTGTCGCGCAGTGGGGCGTTCCACAGTTACTGCCGGATTAGATATGTCTCCCCGTCGACGCCACACACGTATGCGGCGACTGTCACTGGATAAACACAAGCGTGACTCATCTGAGAAGACAACGTTTCGCCATTCTGTCATCCACATCGCTTCAGTCCAGCACCATTCTAAACGTTGGCGTCTATGCTGTGGGGTCAATGGCAGTCTTCTTAACGGACGCCGTGAATGCAGGCCACGTTTAACCAATCGACGGGAAATGGTTCTGGTTAACGCGGGAACATCCAGGGTATCTTGCACATGCTGCAGAATCGCGGTACAAGTGACTTGCGGGACCGCCACAGCTTGTCGGCGGATGCGTCGATCCACGCGCGCTGATGTCACTCTGGCTGCACCTGCACCCCTCTTTCTTCCCCACATTCCCTTGTTCCAACCATGTTCGCCATAGCCAATGCACCGTGCTCGCATCCACGTGGGTATCAGCTGCAATTTGACCTAGGGACCAACCCGCCCTTCTCAGTCCGATCACCATACCCCTCGTAAAATCGTCTATCTGCTGGAAGTGCCTTCGTTGACGGCGGCCTGGCATTCTCTCCTATTACACGTATCCTCCGGGGCAAAAACCAACTTTCTTCAATAATTCGTCTGGCAGAGATAACGACACGAATGTTGCCCATTCTACACGTTCCTTCCCTTATATCTTACTTGACGTGCTTCAGAGAGCTGCGCATTTCACATCATTCGCATAACTCAGTGACGTGCGTCTACTCTAAAATTTGCATAAATTTCTGACCACTCCTTCTTGATATTGCATTTTCAGTGTCAAGCAGTGTATACAGGGTGAGTCAAAAAAGTGTATACACAGTTTGAACTGTCATAGAAAATTTAGTTTCCAACCGAGAAGGTTAAATTTCTGGGAAATGTACGGCTACAGTCCAATAAGAAAAATAAGTATAGTTTCTGGTCAAACTGAATGTTCCAAGTGGTGTTTAAGTAAATGCTCAAAATGGTAGTCTTCAGCATAGATATATTTCTGAGTACAAGTCACGGCTGATTCCGTACTTAGCACCAAAGTGTGCAATGCGATTTCTGCGCACACCGCTTGAATCTCATACCAATGTGTGTCAAGGTTACGTGGTCTACGACGGTACACTTCATCTTTGACTGTGGTGCATAAAATAATCGAGCGCCGTAAGATCTGGAGAGCGCGCAGTAAACTCGATTAGTCTCCTGCGTCTTGTCCACTGGCCTGGTACATTTCGACTCAGGTATTCTTCCACATCCCTGCGATAGTGGAAAGATGCGCCATTTTGTTGGTAATAAAACATGGTATTATCGTAGATTAGATAATCAAGATACAAGGAAATGGTATATTAGATACATTGGAATGGTACATTAGATACAAGGAATGGTACATTAGATAATATCAAGGAAATGGAATTAGCAAGCATTGTTCTAATTACATAACCTTCGAAATGGAAAGCTCTAATGGTTATCCTAGGAGACAAACCACACGACACTTTTGCACCAGGAAAATTTCCAGCTTTTTTAACAGTCATGTGAAGATTATCTTCAATCCAGTGTACACAATTATGCCTGTTGACAATTCCATTAAGTTTAGATTGCGCTTCATCCGGCGAAACAATGTTACCCATAAATCCCGGTTTACGTGTAACCACCTCCTGAAACCATTCGCAAAATTAGACACGAACGCCATCGTTATGTGTCGTAAACCACGTAACCTTGACACACTTTGGGCTGATATTCAAGTGATGTGCACAGAAATCCCACTGGACATTATGGTGGAAAGTACGGAATCAATCCTGAGTCGTACTCAGAAATGTATCGATGCTGAAGATTACCGTTTTAACATTTACTTTAAACACCATTTAGAACATTTAGTTTGACCACAAAGTACACTTATTTTTCAAATTGGAGTGTAACTTTACTATTCGGAGAAATTTAACCTTCTAGGTTAGAAAATAAATTATCTATGAGAGTTCAAAATGTGCATTCATTTTTTTGACGCACCCTATTGAGGTGTGTCAAAAATTCATATGCTGTTTTTTTTAGAGATTTTTAATAATTTTTATTTTATTAATGTGTTGTATTAATTAAAATCCGTGACTGGATGTTTCTGCCATAAACATTTATTTGAGGTAAGTCAAAAATTACATTACCCTAGAATTAATTATTTTATAAAAATTTTAAGGAAAATACAATGATAAAGTTTCAAAATTAATTCTGATGACTAACTGAGCACTCCTCCCATAACGTACCGAAAACCGAAGCAATTGTGCGACAAATTTAATTTATGCGAATTTTTTTTTTTTAAATTAGGTTCGACAGCAAACTTAGATGTAAATGATGTAGAAGTTTAATAGCGTAGATGTAGAAATACTGCATTCGTAGATGTTAATCCATAATGAAGAGCAATTTGGCAGTCAAGGTAGATTAAATATTCATTTTTGTTAAAAAAAAATGTTGCAGCTACAAACAACTTAACAAATTGCCACAGTGTTCGTGACTGTTTCAAAACGTTTACATTTTTGATAGCTTTGCAGTAAGAAGAGAGCAGCAAGCAGCAGTCCAAGTAGGCCCATGTATAGTGAGCAAGTTACTTGTATTCAGGATGAAATGTTAAATTCAGAATGAGTTAGTTCCGGTTCTCAATGCATTTGGTTGGATAATACTACTTTAAAATTATTACTGACTGTTTGAGTTTTAGTTCCGTTTACATCGGCAGCATTATTTAAGAGTAATGTGGCATGGATTAGTCTCGAAACAGTGCAGTGCAGAAAAAGGTACTACTTTTTTTAGAATTGAGAGAGGAAATAAACAAATTAAATTAAGCATTCAGGTACTATAGCTAATTTAATTTATAGTTATGGATTTTTTTTAACTTACATATATATTTTTCAAAATCAAAGAACTTTTTCCCTCCCGTGTTTCACAATGTTGTGTTGTGATTGTTTGCTGTCAGAGGCGATACCTGAATTAGCCACCCCTTTCGATACGCTAGCAAATAGCTAAAATATATCAAAATGTTATACAGTGAAACTCATTAATTCCAGCAACTTGAAATTGCATTAGTTGCCTTGTGTTTGTTCGCAAAATCATCGGTGACACTATAGAAGTCAACTTGAAACTTGCCATAGTGTTCTGTGTAGAAAGTGAATCTGTATAGAAAGATTTCTTAAATGCAAAATATATATTTGCAAGTAGATTCGTTTGACTTCCTTTATTTGATTACTGCAAAGCACGTGAGAGCTGTTTGCGTAAGAGGAGGGGATGCCTTCGTTGAGGACTTTCTAAGAGAAATTGCTAACATTAATGATGGGGGAAAGATACGAAAAGCCAGGTCGAGCCCAGGTCAAACTACGAGCATTCATCGACTTTATCGCCGCGCCGCTGGTGGGCGAAGAATTTTTTCTGTATTTATGTCATTTGGATCATAATTTAGTTTAGCTGATATTCGTATTTTTCAGTTAAAAATTTGAGGGGAGTAAAGAAGTTATAACAGTATGTAGCTGTAGAAATTTTGTACTAATTTCTTTGAATATTTTATTTGCTTCGACGATCCACATGACTAAGGCCTTCGCCAGAAAAATGCCGCCCCCAAAAATGTGCCTCCGCTCCCCGTCTACCTATTCCACTGTCTTTAATGACAACAATGGTTGATAAATTTACACTGCAAGAGACGAAGTACATTTAAGAAAATAGGCGAAAATATGAATTTAAAATTCGGATGTATTTTAGAGAATAAGTCAGAGTTCCTGAATCAAAGATTTTTTTTTTCCCCAATGGCAGATTCGAAAACAACTGTAGTCAAAAATACAAACAGAAGAAGCAAGTAATAAAACTAAAGCTATAGTAAGTCTATAAATTGCTCATTTTGTGCCGGGCTCTCCGGTAGTTCTCCCACAAGTGTCCCGAGCCTAGTGCAAGGCAGTGACTCAAACGGTTCGCTTCGATTTCCTCACAAATATTGCACAATTGGCAATCGTGGTCGTAGCGAGGCGAAAACCTAAATAAAAGTTAAATGAGGTATTTAACAGGGACTTCCTGGGCGTCATTAATCTATGAAACGTTTTTTATTTATTTCCAATGGCTAGCCAAAAAGTTACAAGGAAAAGTCTTACAAAGAAAGGATTATAAACAAGAGAACAAAGAACAAAAAGACCGAAGTCATTGTCCTAAGGAGCGCTCTCGCCTCCCAGTATCTCTACTCTTCTGCAAGACAACGAAGAGTCCCACATGGAAGCAGGTGGTCCCTGTCCATTTCTTCTCCAGAATTACAAAGTGGGCAAATAGAATCGCTTAAAGTACCTGTGCGGTGCAGGTGGGCGGCAAGGCAACCAAGTCCTGTAGACAGACGGAAAGCCGCAATTGCATTTCTTCTTGGATTATCTTCTCTACATATAATAAAACAAAGAGTCTCTGTGTGTGTGTAGGTGGGTGTGTCTTTCGTTCGTGTTGCGAGTAAGCCAATAGACCCAGGGCCACGAAATTCGGTACATGGGTGTATCTACACAAGAGCCAGTGCACCTCGAAGCGATTTTTTTGAAATTAGAATTAGAATATTTTTTATTTTATGTTTTGTGACCAAATGGCGTCATTTTGAGACATAATGGGCTACAGCAAAGCGAGATTTCACTCTATACATTTCATTTTTACATCGTCGTGAAGCGTAGACACTTAGCTATTTTACGAACTTAAAATAAATTTCGTATTTCAATAAATCGATTAAATACGAATTTATTTAGGAAGGTGAGCTTAACACCTTTTCAGCGGAATTTTTTTAAAAAAAACTTATTTTAAAAAATGTGCTGTTTATTTTCCTTTGATTTTTGGACACGTTGAACTTTAATCCTTTCGACTCCTTTTAAAAAAAGAATTTTGGAAAAATAATAATATTTTGTATTTTTTTAAAATTTTTTAAATGAAGCTTCCGAATACACTTCTCACATCTCAGATATTTTAAAATGTAGTTTTGGCAACAATTTTCCTTTCTTATTGTTGTTGATAGATTTTTGATGAAATTGCATCATTTTGAATAGTTTCATTCTTTTAAAAATTTCGGATTGGCAACAATCTTTAATCGTATTTCTTATGTTACTGTTTTTAAGAGACTGAAAAGTTTAAGAAATTAAAAAGTTGTTTCTTTTTGCAACGGTAAATTGTTTAATTACTTTATTAGGATAATTAACATTTTACAAGGGATATTGTTTATTTCATTGTAATATTATGTTTTAATTATATATAATTTTAATTATAAAAAAGTTTTGCATGATATTTTTTAATCTGTTTAAGTTCTTAATCTGTTTATACCATTTGAGTTCTTAAGATTTTGCAAAGGGAAGTTGGTTAATTTATTTATTAGGATAAGTAATATTTGTATTAAGGGATACTGCATATTTCATTGTCATTTTTTATATGTATAATACATTTTTATTGATTTCTTTTTTGATAAAGTTGCTCTGCAGAGTAAAATTCTGCGCGAAATGTTTTGTTTTTTGAGTTTCTTTCATGTTATTTTTTGCTTATTTCACTGTTTGTAAGATATTGAAACGTTTTGCATGATTTTTTTGCATGAGCCAGTGCACCTCGAAGCGAGTTTTTCGAAATTCGAATTAGATTTTTTTTTTTTTTTAATTTTGTGTTTTCTGACGAAATCGCGTCCTTTTAAGACATAATGGGCTATAGCAAAGCGAGATTTTACTCTATTGAACAGTTTAAGAAATTGAAAGATTGTTTCTTTTTGCAAAGGTAAATTGTTCAATGAATTTATAGATCTATATTTAAAAGGGCGAGTTTTTCTGTGTGTGTAGGTGTCTTTCGTTCGTACTGCGCGTAAGCTAATAGACCCAGGCCTATGAAATCTGGTACACAAGATGCATCTAGACAAGATGAAATAGTATCAAATTGATAATTTTCTCTCATTATATGAACAACAATGGCACACAGCCATTGTTGCTGATATCAGCACGGAAAAATGAGGGCGATAATTCTGTGCTGTTTTTAAATTTAATGTTTCTCTTGGATACTGGACGTTTGTCTAAAGAAGGCAGCAGGAAGTTGGTTAATTTATTTATTAGGATGATTAATAATTGTATTAAGGGCTATTGCTTATTTCATTATATGCTTTTTATATTTAATGCATTTTCAACTGATTTTTTTAACGTTGTTCTTTGTTTCTTTTTCGATAAAATTGTTCTGCAGAGTAAAATTCTGTGCAGTTTTCAAATTTAATGTTTGGTGTTCTCTTTAGGCATTTTTCCGGTACACTTAAAAGCCAGACGAAGACTGGCCGCGCAGCGGCTAGTCGGGAATAAAAGAGACTTATCATTCTCCAACTTTTCAACGCTCTGCCAGTCTGCAGATCTCGTCAGGTATTAGATGTAAAGATATATGAAACTTTAAGGGAATAATTTCAAGGAAGGTAAACTTAAATATGGTATTTTACTATTAGAGGTGCTGCTGAATTATCGCACCCTCGATAGATCATCGGAAGAATTATGGGTGCCTTGGATTATCTGCATCCCCATTTTTTGACGTATTTTAGAGTAAATGCGAAGCGTTATGTGTATATATACAAATTTTTGCGTGCGTACGGGGTTCGTAATGGACGTAATGCACATAGGACCGAAGACAGCTTGATGAAATTTATTTTTATAAATAAAGAAATATTTCACAGTTCTGAAACTTTCTACATCAGTACTCGTGCAGCTCTTCTCAGAATTACAGAGAAATGTTTAGTACCGCCGAGAAATCTCTAGTACCTTCCATTTCTCGAAATAAATGGAAGACATGGATCGATTACTGTTATATAGGACCAAAATGCCGCCAAATGGTAACCATATTTAGGAGACTTCTGGAATTTTTATCGCCAAATTCGCCATCTCAACGGTAACTTAACTAAAATCATCGCCATCTTAATCGTATCTCGCCAGTTTAACGAAATAGCCATTTACTTCCATGGTAATTATAGATTTGTCCCTGTAATCGTACTTTTCCGGCGGAGCTTCGCCTTCTTCAGTCTTTTCATGTTACTTTATAAAAAGATACTACAATTTTATATATAATTTCGCTAAAATTCTTTACACAAAATTCGTAACAATATATACAAGCATAATCTGCATATAATCAACATTTGGCTAATCAGTGTTTCTTCCCAGAGGCATAACTAGAGGAGGGTGGAATTTTTGTGCGAAACATTAGTTTATATGGGTTAAACATGGATCGTCGAGACACATAAATCGTGACGGTCTACATGAAATTCAAATGAGGAAAAAAAAAAGGTTTTTACTCGGGGTAAAGCATTTAAAGAAATCATTACATTTTAACAGCTTGCGGAATGCGATTTTAAGTATACGCGTCATCTTAACTGTCTCCATTTAATTTGTGAGACGTGAAAATTTGAATTTTACGCGGTACGCTGCAAAGCGTCGGATGCGTTGCGATAGTCCTATTTTAATGACTGCAATTTTGTAATAAAAAAATAATGCAGTTATTATTTATTTTTTATGTAGTATTCAAGTACATTTCATGTTTATGTTTTATAATTTATTTTTGTATATTATACTCTATTATCTGAACTCAAGTGGGTCATTTAAAATCATGAAATGGGTCACTCAGTGACCCCCGGGTCGTAGGTTGCCGAGGCCTGAAATAAGGAATACAAATTTCCAAATGTCAGAAAAAGGTCGCCAAGTAAGGAATTAAGTCGCTGAACAGTTTGTTTTCAATTTTAGTCAACCATTTAAAATTAGGCCGAAAAAGGAGCTTAATTTGGCATAAATTTTGAATAAACTGTACTGAATTTGAGAGTAATCAAGGTCCTTCTTCTTCAGGAGCAAAAAAATTTCTGCAGAATTCCCCGTCCTCGCTCCTGGGGAAATAATCGCTGAAAACATCTGCTTTAAACCAAGGTTTTTTTTTATCTAATTTAAAATTTTATATTATCTTTGATTCTATATGACCTTCGTATTCGCTGACATAATGTGACTAGCTGTGGTACTTCTTTGAGACTATTCTGGACTCCTGTGACAACCTTTCTCTGAAAGGGAAGGTGTATGCACAATTAGCAAGTTTCGTTCTCCCAAGGGAAAAACCATGGAGGCAGGAAGTAGGTATTCTTATCTTCATGGGGAAAACTCCAGTCTTCAGGCTAGCTCAAGGCTAAACTTACTGAAAGCAATTTCCTCCCCCCCCCGACTGCAGCCTTCTGGGTATCAATTTCTCGTTTCCATCTTGAAGCGAAACGGGACTTTTGTCTGAAAAATGCTGTTGGAATAAAACGCGTCTTTCATCTGAGAAGCCTTCTATAAATTTATGCCACAACTGTATATTTTTATCCATTAATTCAGACTTTTTTTATACCCTAGAATTCACTTTAAAATAAATCTTAAAACAACCTGTCTTAATGTCTTCCGTCCCTGGACTTCGGCGGTATTACAAAGCGCATGCGTGTTAAAACGAAATACTATTATCGAGTAGAACATATATATATATATACATAATTCACTAAAATTTAAATATATATATATATATATATTTAAAATTTAAATTAGCTTTATATGAATGAGATAATGCTTTTGCACCTGTTATATATATATATATGTATATACTATATATACACACACACATACATACATATACTATATATAGTCTATACGTATATGTACGAATTATAAATTTCATATGAGCGTTAAAAGCATATTCGATTAATGTTATAAGCGTTCATGCGTTATTTGAAAAGTGAGGATAAGTGTTATATGCGTTATTTCAAAAGCAATACATTGCAAACGCGATTCGACGGAAAAAAAAAAATAATAAATAAAATTATAAGCTTTGTAAGCATCCATGTCTCTTCTGAAAAAGGATACACCGTAAAAGTGAGAATATGTTACAAGCAGTATATGCATTACAAGCAATATACGCTATCTTCCGCAAAGCACACATTCGACATTTTGTTTTTATGTGTGTGTGTGTGTGTTTATAAGCTTCATAAAAATAAGTTTCAAGTGTTATAAAATAATACATCGCAAATGTGATACAAATTCTTCATTATTTAAGAGACCGAGATGATAAGGAAAGAAAACAAAAGTGAGGATATCAGGCGACATTTATCTCAAACTTGCTATGTGAGAAGGACATACGTGGTTTTATCTGTAGTCTGCAGTGTCATCAGGGTGTAAAGAAGTTTAAATTCGATTTGAACGGAATAGAACAGAAGCATAGGGCGGGTGAAAATTTATACTATGCGTGGACATGCAACTTTCACGATGGTCTTCCGTTTACTGCGGAAATAGAACGACGTAGCCGAAGTTTCGGATCTCATGAAAATTCTAGAAAATGGTATTTATCCTTTCTCTGCAAGGATGCTCGTACGGTCATTTTAAATCTTCGTCGAGAATCACCTGGCGAAAAGCTTCAGGTGAAAGGTACTATATCAATGAAATGTTATTCTTTTATGGTTAAAGTAAAAATAAGAAACTTGGATTACACCATGGACAACGAAACCAAACACGTAGAAATATTTCATTGTTTAGTGAAGGACTTACGGTCTCGAAGAGCGTATGTAGAATGTGATGTATCCATTGCAAAGTTAATAGAAACCACCGAAACGTCGGCGCAAACTTGCAATGATCCCGAAATTCCGTAAGCGTTCTTTGGCTTCAGTGACGATTTTGGACATGGCAGCTCTGCTTAGTGTATGACGAGATGTGCAAGATGGTATGCAAAATATGTCAGAATTATATAAAATTTTAACTATAGCTTCAATAGAGTTACGTATGGAGAAATTTATATAACGTTATTTTATAATCAACGGCAAATTTAAGTCTTTCAACGAATTTTATGATTTCAATTAATTTGACGCTTTTACAAGATTTAATTTTCGTTTTCAATAAGATACACTGGGCAAACAATTGCACAAAATATTCGATAAATTTAGAAAAATCATTAAACTAAAAAATAAGCAAAAATTTCCATTATAAAATGATCCAACATTTATGAATAAAAAATGTTTATTTTGGCTCTTCGATATCTCATATACACCATGAACTTAAAATTTGCCATGATTACATTTTGAAAACTTTGCATAGAATACTGTTCTATGCAGGCCTTTATCAAATTTCTATACGATTTTGCATAGCATATTTCTGTTCTGTGGAAGTTTCACAAAATTTCTAAAGAATTAAAAATATATATATATCTATAGAGAATTTCTTATTTAGTTCTATAGGAATTTGTAAAGAATTCTGTCAGCCTTTATCAAAATTTTAAACAAATTTAATGTAAAAATTGTTCATTAGGGCCAGCTTCCAATATGCTTGCACTTTGCATCAGCATGTTGTTGCTTTGGACTAGCTTAGTGGATTTTGGTACTTTCGACCGGCTTAGTAGACTTTGGACAGCAATCATATTGGTATGTTGGACTAGCTTAGTGGACTTTGGATAGCTAGCATATTGGTACCTTTGACTAGCTTGATGGACTCGGGACTGCATGTTGGTCTTTTGATTAATTCAGTAGTGATTGCCGATACTCTTAAATATCAATTAGATTGTTTTGATTCACACTATATTTTGTTCTGTGAACATTAATCAACTGATAAAATTAACAGCATGGATTTTTTATTAAAAATGGTTAACATTTCTAAATATTAGTTTTTCTTTTATACATTCCATTCTAATAGAATAGGGATTTCTCAGTACATGTTTTTGAGGTACAATTCAGCATCGAGGACATTTCCCTTGGAATGTCCTCCACAATGCCATTCCTTCTTAGACAGTTGGTTCTCTAACAAGTTGCTTTGATTAACCAATCAAATTATACTTTCTAGAAATTAGATCCATTTGATATGTACTTGAATGGATATCACACAATATTTATATTTTATTATCAGCCAGTATGTGCCAAAGCTGTCATTCTTACATTCTCGAAGCACAGAAAAAAAAAATAATAATAATAAAATAAAAATAAAAAAAATAAAATTAAAAAAAAAGTGGCATATAATTAACATATGTGTAAACATTTCATACTGTAAAAAATATATGAAAATTATTTAATATATATATATTTTTTTTACAATTCTGCGAAGATTCTTGAAGTATTTGAAAAAAAAAGTGGTATATATGTATACTGAAATAAAGCTATTTCTTAGTGTTTATGTGAGAATTGCTTAAATGTATAGAGTAAAATAGTATTTTTGTTTTTATAATTCTAAAATTTTAAGCATTCCTTCTTATTATCTTGAAGTATTAAAAAGTGTAGAACTTAACTAATCTTTTGAAATATAACCAACGATTTCTTACAGTAAAATATACATGAGAATTTTTTAACTGTGTCAGATGGAATAACAATTGTTTTTGGCCAGAATTTAGAAAATCTTTACAGTCATCATAAAAAGGAAATAATAAAAAGTGGCACTTACATACTGTCCTGTCAATCATTGGCAGAAATTTTGGCAACACTCATTAGTCGCTACTGTGGAATTCTAAAGGAATGCAGTCATCCATAACTGGTGCTAAATCGTGCTATTTGGCTGATCAATGGATAATACATAAGTACCCAGGAAGTTTGACTAAAAAGTTTATAAAAACTGACCAAGATATTTAATTCTAAATTTTGGACATTTAAGGTTTTTGACTTCTCGAGGAGTCAGTTAATAAATAAATTAGAATAGTTTGAGATTCATTTCCCCTCTTAAAATGACTGACTAGTACATAACGTTCTGTAATTTATAATTTTGTTAAACTGGTAGGTTGAAAGAATTTTCACACAAGTTTTAAAACTCTCAAAGTATGTTAAGTATTTGTCTTATGTAGAGGCCTTAGTGAGAAAGTTGATTTGGCACGTTTCTGTATTGGTGAGAAATAAACAGTTACTGCTTGTGTACATGCGAGAAATAAACAGTTAACAATCTAACTGGTTTTTTGCAACTGCACTGCATAATGGTTTTCCACTGTAAAAATATTCATTACATGTTTCCTTTTCGATTGATTGGTATAGTTGATTATGGCAAATAACACTGGGGTCATCTGCTTGAGAGAGGATGCTTTTGTGGGGAGCTTTCTAAAGGAAATTGACTTGTATACATGTTGCAAAAAGGTCAAACCATGAAAACGCCGATGTAGCTAGCCTGTTCACCTGGTCTGAAATCCAGGTTGGAACTAACAATGTTCAGCGATTTTTACCACTCAATCGCTGGTAGGCCGTTCTCATTTTTGAATGAAATTGCCCATTTTGAAGTACTTATTACAGTGTGCAATTTTGTCCATATACGAGGGTTGTTTTTTTTTCAACCTCCGATCGTACAGTATAATGGCTAGGCATACGGCAGGTGGTTGGTGTGCTTAGTAGGCGACTGCGCATCTCCCCCTCCACACGCTCTGTCAATGGCGAGTTCAACACGCCATTTTTTGTTGAGTTGCAGTCACGTAAACATGGCTGTCGCTATTGATTCTCCCGCCAAGTGTGAATTGCGAGCTGTTATTCGTTTCTTCCAGGCAGAAGGGAACAGTGCAGCGGAAATTTATCGAAGAATGAGTCGAGTGTATGGAGACAGCTTTATGAGTGATGGCGTTGTTCGTGAATGGTGTCGAAAGTTTAAAGATGGCCGAACTGATGTGCATGATGAAGGGGGTCAAGGACGATGAAGATCAAGGATGATGAAGATCAAGGATGATGAAGACGGTCAAGGATGATGAAGGGGACCAAAATGATGTAGAGCTCAAAGAAACTGTCACAACTCACTTCCAATCACTGGCGGGAACATTTTACGAAGAGGGTATTGCAAAGCTTGTTCACAGATATGCCAAATGCCTCAGTCGTCAAGGCGATTATGTGGAGAAATAACCTGTATTGTACTTTACTTTTGGTAATAAAATCTTTTTCATATATTCACCTGTCTTTTCTTTATAGCCCATCGGAGGTTGAAAAAAAAATAGCCTACGTATATCAACAATCCCTCACTTATGTATTTTCGGATATTCTCCATAAGCATTCATATTTATGTTAGGTTTTTGTACTAAGAAGCATTCATTTCCTTTTACCGTAGTGGCAGTATTCTTTCACTTTACGAATAAGAATTCATTAATTTCCATGATTTTAACAGTTTCTACTTTCTTGTTTGAATGTTTTGTGAGAAGCTTAGAGCAGACTTTCCTTGTGTAATTATTTCAGTCGATGACTGCCGTTTTTCCCATTTTCAACTGTTTGTCGCACCACCGGATTGTCGAAAATAAAAAATCCACAGTGAGATAAAAAAGGATACTGTGATCCACTAAACCAATTCTCAGAAAGATGGTATTTTTTTCTTTTTTGCAGCTGCTGACACGGCATCGCCAAATGGTTACTTTTCCAACATATAATTGCACATTATACCCATTCCCACAAATCCTTTCTTTTGGTAAAAATCCTTTTCTTGTAAGAAAACTATAGTTTCCTTTTAATTGAAAACAGTAAGGAAGATACATATTTGCAATGAAAAACCACTAGAATTTAAATGCAAAAATTTTCATTAGCCTAAGAAACGTGAACTATGAGCACTACAAAAAATCATTTTATTTTAGAAGCGAAGCTAGAAGAAATGCATGCAGAAGATGAGTATCCCATGTTATTTATATTCATATGAAGCTTTATTACTTTAAAATGATACTAGAAAAAGAAATGTGTTTGATTATAAGTTCAATAATTAATAATCATTAAATAGATTACCTTGAAATATTACAGGAATCACTTAACCTTTCAAATGACAAATAAATAAGATTTAGACTTTTATATGCACTGGTAGGATTTTTATGTTTACATTTTCATGGTACATACTTGTTGCAAATGGCCTGAATATATTTTATGTATTTGTTGCAAATACAGCATTAATTAACTTACAATGTGATATAAATCTTATTTAAAGATATGAAATTAAAAGATTTAATTAACTTTCATTCACACTTGTCTAAATTAAAAAAGCTTACCTACGTATTTTTGCACTAATAATAGTTTTGTTTGGGAATACATTAATATGTGAAGAGCTTTTTTTTTTCTGCAGCTGAAAATTAATAAGAAAGGAACCCAATTGACCAATGAGCAGTTCTAATAATTTTTCTGTTTATCAGAATTGAAACACTGTCAAGCTGTAATAAGGAATAAAGAAGTTTATAATTATTTACATACAAGCATATATATTTTTATTTGTGCGTTGAAAAAAATTAATAAATAAGAGAAAGAATCTAGGTTGTTTATATTTATTCTCAAGTTTTGTTCCCCTTGGTACATTTTCTCTTAAAACTTAGGAAGTTTTCGTAATTTGTTTATTTTTAGTTTCAATTGAAGTAATTTACTAAATGATTAATTAAACATGTTACATTTATTTGAAAGAAATATCAGTCTAAGAATTTAATATTTAGGTGCCAAATGTCTCACAGATACCAAACTTTAAGATTTAAAATTAGAAAATAAATATAAATTATTTTTCATTTGTGATATTACTAGCATTGTTTACATATATTTTGATAAATATTTAATAAGCAAAATTTAAAATATGTATTTTGTAAGTAAAATTTTCTATCGGAATTAAAAAAGAAAAACCTAGCATGTCAGTTGTTTTCAGATTAAGCATATGGCCTGGATGCGGTTTGAGTTTGAGAACCACTAGTATACATAACATTGAGAAAATCAATAGCTGCCAACATTGGAATATGAAAAACTGGGAGTTTTCGGTACTGTGTAATGACACTACTTCAAAATACCTCCAGATCAGAGTTGCATGATCCACTCCAGAACTGACTCAAAGAAAATTGAGTGAATTTATTCCGATTCAATAAAACAGAGTTGTAGCTCTTTTACCGTTCATGGACAGCTTTTGTTGGAAGTGTACTAAGAACACAGATCTGTAGCCTGACTCATGGGAAAAAAAAAAAAAGTGGAGCGCTTGTTGAAGCATTCCAGGAAAGGTCGACTAAAATTTAATGAGAAGAATTATGCCAAAATTACTAGTGGAGGAGGATGAAAGTTGCACAGTTTAATTTATTCCATAAATTTCCTTTATTACTGGGAAGCATTTTCCTTAGCAAAGGCTACAATTAAAAACTGAGAAAACTGGCAGCCATGGAAAATTTATCCTAACTTTGAAAACATGGTGAGATGCTACCTGACTTTAAATATCATACCTCTTTTGTGAAAAAACATTCTTCTATCACATATCATGTCTTTTCCTTTAACAATTTAAGGCAGTGCTTCTCAATCTGTGTCCATGGACCACAAGTAGTCCTTCAAGCTTGCCCTTCCAGTCTTCCAACAATTAAAAAATATACAGATTGTTATTAATTTTATATATAAATAATTTTCATGAAATTATATGTGAATTGTAGAATGTCTTGTATAATGTAACAAAAGGCCTCAGAAATGTGAAGATTTTCCGTAAAAATAGGATCACAGAGGTATCTCCATTTAACAGTAAGGTAATTGGCAAGACAGCGCCAAGCTGGTGGCAGGTTTGGCAACTAATTTTTCACACAAAAGTGATCATTTGTTCCAATCCCTGTATAACTGTATAGGACTTCCAGTAACTTTGATTTCTATCAAAGGTACTGGAAATTTCTTGGCAGACAGGGGAAAAAAAGTATACAAGACTAGAAAGAACATCGATTTTCAGTTTAGTTCAGAGTATCAAGAATTTACTGTGTGAGCTTATGAACTTGAAGCCTTTTATATTACCTAGCATTCAACTTGTTAGCAATCTGAAGTGGTAACTACTGATTGTGCTCTGTCATACTTATAAAAGCTGATACTTATAAAAGCTGATACAAATTGTTTTGTGTGAATAGTTCTAGAACTGTGAAGTGTTTCTGGAAAAATAAATTTCATCAAGCTATCATCAGTTACATGTGCATTCAATCCATTACAAACCATTTGCACATAACAATATATATATATATATATAAAATAAAATTAGCTGCACATATCACACTATAGTTGAAAATCTGAGTTCATTAAGGCAATTACTGATTACTCTACCAATGAATTTTTCACTTTAATCTCAATAAGAGGGATTAAAGTACTATGTCCAGCATACCTCCAAACACAGAATATCTGTGCAAAAATCCCCACATTCGTCCAATCTTGTTAATGTGAATACCAACATTTATTTAAATTTTAGTTAATAGGATAAAGATTATCCAAACTGTAATAGCCTCATAGTATTAAAAACGAGTATAAATTTTCTTCTATTTACTTGAAGAGGACAGAATCAAAAAAATTATCCCCACTCTAATAAAGTTTGAGAAATTCTTTTTTAAACCATTTATAGTATAATTTCAGATTGTGTCTTATGCATTTTACAGTTAACAAAAGGTGAAAAAAAACTTTCAATTACAACATTTTTTTTAAACATATTCCTCACATAAGAATAAACAACGAATTGGAAGAGGTTCAAAACTATTTGCAACTTCAACCAAGAAATTTCCAGTACAACTTGACACTAGGTATGCATTTTTTGATATTTCATTTGCCTTAACTGTTTGTGTCCACAAAATAAAAATGAGATAAATAGCAAGTACATCCTTTCTTTCATAGAAAATAACTTTTATTACCATTTAAGAAACAGAATAAAATTAATATTATTCAATTGTATAAGTACATGAATAACAAACATTGGATCAAATAATAATAAAATAAAGTAACCAGGAATTTTTTAAAACTTTTACATACAATTTAATCATTGAAACAAAATGTACAAGTTCTTAAACTTAAGGCTTCAGTACATTTTTGTTATTTTTAAACTTGAAAAAATAAAAATGTAATGAAAGATACTGGAGTGTTGCAAAAATGAGCTTTCATAATATGAAACAAAAGTAAGCCCATAAGAGAACATTCGAAGTCGAATAATTTTCGGAAAATCTATCACAGCTTAACAACGTGCTGCCTGCCTTCGACAGGCTCCTCGAGGAACAGGACACCAAATACATCATTGTAGAATTCGGAATAGTACTGGCATGCTCTTTTGCAGTCTGGCATCCAATTTACTTCAAGGATGACGGGATTAATTTGTGGCACTGAAATGGAATGAATAAATAAATATACATACATCTATGAAAATAATATTTAATATTATTATATTTTAGTAGTTAATATTTTAAGATATATGTATGCATGTTCTGCAATGCAAAACAGAAGTTCTGTTTTCCATTGCAGTTTTTTTTTTTTTAATGTTTGGGGCCTGCCTTTCATGGAACAGCATGCATAGGGTAATTCCTAAGTTACATGACCCTGGCATTAAAAAAAGGCACAATGTGTATCTTTACTTGAAAATAGATAACCAAAGGGGATGCAACTTGTAAAAGTATGACAAGTGATTTAAGTTTTTATATGTTATATTTATAATTTGTATCTGTTTATGTAAAGAATAATCTGTTCCATTAAACATTTGCTAGAATGACTGGTGAAAGTTTGACGATGTTTTTGCCAACTTTCACATTCGATTTCATAATAAATGATCAGATGTTTTACTTTCATGTTTAAGGTCTACAAAATAGGTTGGCTTTTCTGTCTACAATGCAGTACCCCCCAAAATCCTTTATAATTTCAAATGCAGGATTTTTATATTGAAGATGGCAACAAATAAGATGACTGTTTTTATAATTTTACACTGAAAACTTCTTCCCTTAGTTTGGCTTTTCCTACATGAATTCCAATTTTTATATATTCAACTATCTGTAATTTTTGTGTATCCCCAATTTGGCATTTCCTGAGATTTCCAGATAGTTGAGCTTTTACCCTATATAGAAGCTTAAAAAAATTAAAGGACAGGGTAAGTTCAAAACCAAAAGCCAAATTTTGTGTTGTAAGCTGCATTAATTCATTTATTAA
The DNA here is from genome assembly GCA_000611955.2 of Stegodyphus mimosarum. Lineage (NCBI taxonomy): Eukaryota > Metazoa > Arthropoda > Arachnida > Araneae > Eresidae > Stegodyphus > Stegodyphus mimosarum. The sequence goes on along the minus strand of KK116649.1, from coordinate 78,400 downwards.
ATTTGAAAAATAGTTTAAGAAAATTCAAACATCATACTTAATTTTTAAATAATCAACTGACACACACACACATTAAAAAAAAAAAAAAAAAACCTGCATAAACTGCAAATGAAATTTCAAGTGAAGTATTACTTATAACAGCATAGTAGTGTCATCCATTGAAACATTTTGTTGTTAATATCCCTTTCGGAGTTTACAAAATTTCTGAGAGTTAGATGAGCTTATCTTTTAGCTACCCTCTGTGTTTAACTCACACAAAAGACTTTTTTAAATTAAGAAATCTTTATATGGATCAATCACTGTTTTCCTGCCCCCCCCCAAAAAAAATACAGCAATGCTTACAACTTTTTTTATGACTTTATAAAGCCAAAATTTCTTCATTAGAATTTCATTGCTCTTTATGTGATAGAAATTTCCAGATGCTAGCTGACTACTAGAATTATATTCTCATATATTTATTACTAGTTTAACCCCTTAACGCATTTGCCTGTGTCTCACACGGGCGAAAGTTTCCGGCAAATTTGCACATGCCCGTGTCTCACACGGGCGCCCTTGTATCTCGCGTTATTTTATTTCTAATGCTCGTCTGAGATCTGTTCCAGTAAAAATAAATAGGCTAGATTATAATTAAACTTATTTGACATAGATGGCACCACTATTCAGCCTTTTTCTTGTGTAAACCAGGTGGCGCATTTTGATGATTAGCTATAAGTTTGCTAGGAATTCTTTGCTATAAAGTAGTCGTTTGGTGTGGAAAAGGTAATATATCCATTTTTATTACGTAAATATAATAAAAGTAAGCAGTTAACTGCAAATTATATTACTAAGTGTTTTTGTAATTTAAAAAAAGTTATCTGATAATGAGCGACTCTGACGATGACAATTTTGAATATGCCAATTTATCAGACAGTTTCAGCGATGAGAGTGATGATTTCTTGAGTGATGGAAGTGAATCGGAAGATAATGACAACGAGATTTTGGATACAGCAAGGAATTGGTATCAAATTAGTATAAATCAACCAAACGTTGCACCACCGAGATTTCGATTTGAAGCTAACCCTGGCTGTTGTTTTACTCTGACGGATTACGATGATGCTTTGTCATACTTTGAATTATTTTTTGATAACTCTCTCATGGACATAATTCTAACTGAAACAAACAGATATGCATTTCAACATCCAGGATCATCACAGAACCTATGGTCACCGATTACTATGGAAGAATTATACATATTTTTAGCCATAACTATACTACAAGGTATAATTAGAAAGCCTGAGATAAGGATGTATTGGTCAAAAGTTGAAATTTTTCAATCACCTATTTTTCCGAAGCTCCTTAGCTTTCGTCGCTATTCTGAGATAAAAAGATATCTTCACTTCTCTAACAATGAAACTTACGATGCTGAGATTCACCCCCATCCCAAGCTCAATAAGATATGGCCTGTATTTGACCATATAAATAAAAAGTGTTCTTCTCTATATACACCGGAAAGAGATATCACGATAGACGAAAGTCTACTACTGTATAAAGGGCGAATGAAATGGAAGCAATATATACCACTGAAACGAGCTCGTTTCGGAATAAAGATGTACCTTCTTTGTGAATCAAAAACCGGTTACTTATATTCATCCATTATATATACCGGAAAAGGAACGAATCTGAGCGATGCATATCGAGAAATGCCGGTATCAACTCAAGTAGTGTTGTCACTGATTGAACCGTTATTAGATAAAGGGTACTGTTTGACGACTGACAACTTTTATACTTCTCCACAATTAGCGGATTTCCTGGTAAAACGTCAAACAGATACCTACGGGACTCTGAAAAGTACCAGAAAAGAAGTTCCATCTGAAATTAGAAATAAAAAATTGAAAAAGGGAGATGTTATAGCGTTTCAGAGAGGAAAAGTAATGGTGATGAAGTGGAAAGACAAAAAAGATGTCTGTTTGCTTTCAACAATCCATAACACACATCAGGAAAATACAAGTAAAACAGCCAATGATGGCACTCAAATAAAGAAACCGAAAGTTGTAATTGATTACAACGATACAATGGGAGGCGTTGATCGGCTTGATCAGCATCTCCACGATTACCCAACAACAAGAAAACGAGGAAAAAGGTACTAAAAGAAAATATTTTTCCATCTTGTGGATATATCCGTATGGAATTCATTTGTACTATATAAAAAAAATGGAGGAAAACGGGACCATTTGGAATTCCGTAAAATGCTTGTGGAAAAATTAATTGAAAAATACCATTCAAAAGTGTTACCCAAAAGAAAAGGTCGGCCTGGTTACCAACCTGGGCCTTTGAGACTAACTGAAAGGCACTTTCCCGAAATTTGTACCACCTACAGAAAAGAAAGCGGCCCCTTGTAGAAATTGCGCCGTTTGTTGCAGTAAAAGAGATGAGAGGGGTAAAAAGATAAGGAAAGAAACAAGATACTATTGTAGGAACTGTAATGTTGGACTTTGTGCAGTACCATGCTTCATGGTATATCATACCAAACTGAATTTTTAGTCAATTTTATGTTTGCAAGTATGAAAATTTGATTTAATTTGATTTTAATAACTTGAAATTCAAAATAAACATGTAATCAAATCATTTTCACTTTGTTTGTATAATATATATATATATTTTTAAATTAGCCTATACTTGTACCCCTGTATGTTGTCTTTTCTAATACAAAGGAGAACAACAAAAGACAACTTTAAGTGAAATTATTCCAAAATTAAAAATAAGATTTTTTAATTAAATTTTTAGTTAAAAATTACTTTTATTTGTCAATCATGTCTTAAAATGCACTAGAGAATATGATTATGCAAGAAAAAAAATAGGTGATTTTTTGACCGAAAATTAGAAATTAATGTGTGCCTTAAGGGGTTAATTGTTTATGTTTATTAATCAATGATCTATCTTCGAAGGGGAAAAAATGGAAAATTAATTAAAAATAATACATAATAAAATTTAGCATTGAAACAGATATGGAATAAAAAATAAGCACGGCATAAAATACCAAACGGATAAAATTTACAAAATTAAAATGCTCATTGATAGCATACAGCCAATAATGGTTAAATGTAGCAATCACAAGCCGTTAAATACTCTTTTAAATACCTCATAAAAGAAAAAACAACATACAGCAATTAACCTAAAAATGGAAAAATACTAAAATGTCACCCCCCACCCCAAAAAAAGAATACAGCAAACTGTGCATGATTATATAAAGAGAATAAAAAATACAAAGAAATTTAAACAAACATACTCTGGAGAAAGACATTATCTCGCTTAGTTCAGTTTACATACCTGATTTTCTTTGCGTTCCCCCTCCCCACTTTGCATAATCATGCACAGTTTACTACTACTTCCCCCCCATTTTGGGGTGAAACAAACTGCAAAATATATTTGATATTTTCTTTAATAAGGTTTTGTTTGTGAGGTATTTAAAATATTTTTAACTGCTTATATTTAATATGCAGAACTTAAGTTTAATGGAACAAAATTTAACATATAAAATATCATAAAGTCAGTATAATAAAAGTTACAGCAACCATGATGTGTAACTTTAATAAAAGGAGTAAAAAAAAAAAAAACTCTTTGTTAGTTTAAAAACCTCTCCAAAAATATTCAGAATACTAAGTATAATCATTAACCACTCACTTAGTTTTTTTAGGGTATTATAGTGTTTATTTTCTTTTTTGAGGGGAATACTGCATTTCTGAGTTATGCATTAACTACACTATTGTTTTATTTTTAGAGTTATGAGGTAATTAAGCGATTTTTTAAACTTTTATAATGCATGTTAAATATTTAATTGTTGCACATTATTTACAGCAGAATGATGGAATAATATAAAAATAACAATACACATTCCAGATTTTATGATTCTAATTCTTCTGAGTTTAAAGATATTTTGTTAAAACTATACAGAAGAAAAAGCATCATTTTTATATAACAAAAAACTTACAATCATCGCTTCTTTCCCATTCCAGCATTATATCTAGTCCGTACATGGCTCGAGAATACGGAAAAGATCCTATTCCAGATGGGGGTTCCTTCGACGTGGCCCCAACAAAAATTTCTTTAATCATCCTATATATGTTTTTCTAGAAAAGGAGGAAAAAGTTAAGAAATCATTTAAGAAATACAAGGTATCAACAGTAAACATACACGAGGCTTTGATCAAAAGTTAAACAAATTTTGAGAATGACTATTTATATCTATTTTAATAATTATGCAATAAACAATATTTTTATGTATAACAGCTATATATATTAAGACCATTTACTAGAGTAAAAGAAATAAAACACAAGGTTAATAGAAATGCATAGCCACCACTCTTGAAATTCTTGTGTATATATATATATAAAGGAGTTCTTTTGATGTATTAAATAAAATCTGATGAGTACACCACATGACTTCCTTGTACGAAATATTAAATTATACGCATTTTTCGTTTCATTTAAACTTATTAAATTAAATTAAATCTTCTTCATCGATAGAGCATAAACCACAATAGAATAAATGCCCTCATTAAAATTCACTATATTTGCTTACCACAGCGACACTCTGCCGCTAGCTTCACTTAAAAGAATTACACCTCATTCATTTTATAACTCATCAGGAGAATTACTTAATCGCTGCCACATGCTCTATTCAAATACCATAATAAATCTAAAATGATGTGTAAAAGAAATTAAACAACAACAACAACAAAAAATTCCACAGACGATTCAGTATTTCTCATTTAATTAATTCAGTTCTCACTTCGCGACAAAGCAAAAATACAGAAAAACTCAAATTATCTATATTAAAAATTACGAAGTAAATCTTAAACACTTATTTCCTCGAACAAATTCTAGAATGGATTAAGCATTATTTAATTTGCAATAATAATAGAAGGTGTTATCTTTGTTCTCGCAAAGCTTAGTTTCTCTACATTGGCAACAAATCCATATTCTCCTAAGTTTCAAATGTAAACAAATATGTCCGCCATGAGAAAAATGATCAGGCTTAGCCGCACTTAAAGAACTTTTAAACTGTTGATAATTCTACAAATCTTGCAGGCAGATTTATTAAAGGCATAAAAACCATAATCAGAAGATAACAACAACATAATTCAACCATTTTTAAAGCAAAAAATACACAATTTACCAACATATAAGAATAAAAAACTGAGCTCACTGAGTAGAGTAACAAAGTGGATATATATATATACATAAATTTATATACTTTAGGTGTGGTCAATTGCAACCAAAATCGGAGGTGCACATCTACATCTTATAGCAGTCCTATATACAAAATTTGTGAGACCACCTCTACAGAATTGGAGTAGTGGATTCCCCAAACTGTATTTTGTGTGACTCCAATCAGCCCATGATTTTTGAACATTTAAATAATTGTATTGCACTTTCTTGGTATGAGGACATTGTTAAAAAGTACTGGAGAGCCCGTTAACTAATGGCTTAAGCGCTAATGTTTGGCATTTGTAAAATAAATATACAAAATTTCAACGTTTTGAGGCTACTCGTTTTTGAGTTACGTGAGATACATACATACGTACGCACAGATGTCACGGAAAAATCTCTTCAAAATCCCTTTTAATTCAGTTCTATAATTTTTTTGGGGAAAAAGAGTCCTTTATTCTGTTCTTACGTGCGAATATCACTCAAAAACATTATTAAATCGCATTCGATAGCAGTCAAAATAGATATTTTCGTTAAAATATGATACTTGAAATTTTTCACGATTACAATATTTCCTTTTTACTTCATACAAGTAAAAAGAAAAAAGATTTTTGAGCTGCACAGCAGCATTATTTCAAAAGAACTCAAAACTGACTTAAATTCACTTTATAATGCATGAATCTGATGTAAAATGCATTCATATTTGATTAGATGTTCTAAGTTTTCTGGTCTTTGGGTAATTTCGTTTTGTAATTTTCTTATGCTTTTACAGAGAAAATCTGGAGAAAAGATAAAAGGTTTTAATTCATTTATCAAAAATCTTTTAATGCAATGAAATAAAATTAACTATTCATGTATGTACTATGTGAAGATAATCACAATAACATACCATATAGTGACGTAAAACAAATTTAAATATAAGTATTTACTGATTAAACATTAACTGAATCCTCCAAGAAAGTTCTGCAATTGTCTACAATAGGCAAAGACATTTCAGATCAAGCAAGGGAAAAAAAAGAGAGAGAGAGAAAGAAGTCGAAAATCACTAGGGAGGGTAGGATGAAAATCTGTTAAAATTTAAGTTTCATTAATTCAATGATAGATTGATAGAATTTATTTTACCCAACAAAACGCTGCTTGCCAACAAACTTGCAGAAAATGCTATATCAAATGACAAAATGCTGTTTTTCTAAAAATTTACCCCCTTTTTTTTTTTAAATCTGATTCTTTTTGGGCATAATTACTCAAAAAAATTAGACGTTATAAATAAGTTTTACTATTATTGGGTTGTTTTTAAGGCCACATTTGTTTTGCAGATCATCACTCCCTCCCCCCCTTTAAAGGCATGTGAAAATTGACATACTTTGGTTGCTTTTTGCTTTAACACCACCAAGCAAAAAGTTATTTAGCCAGGAAAACACGGCCTGCAAATCTGTTTATTATAAATTTTCAGCTAACTAATGTTCTAGATGATATCATTTCAGTATAAATAACGCACTCTTACTTCCATTATTAAATAATAAAGAATCTATACGTATGTATGTTTCTAGCATTGTGGAAAAATGGTGGCACCTAAGACCATTTAAATTTGAACATACAATTTTCTACCTGAGCATGTGCACATCCAAGACCAAATTTTGATTTTTGCTTTATTTATTATTTGCTTGAGTTATTTATTCTGCATTAATTTAATAAAGTTTGATTAACAAATAGAGTGATTTAAAAGCAACGTGTTCCCAATGCTCAAAATAAAACATTTTTAACTTCTGCGCCAGTGTGCTGCCATTCGGTCAAGTACAAGACATTAAAACTTAATCAACAAACTCGACTATTTAAAAGCAACGTATTGCCAGTGCTGGAAATAAACTACTTTTATCTTCTGTGAATGTGTTGCCATTCAGCAAGGCCTACAATATTTTAAGATTTAATCTGCTGTTATTAATTAACCTTAGATTAACAGCGTGAGTGACAGGTTTCCTCCACTGATACTTGTCACAAGTTTGCAACACTGTGTTGATTTTTTTGAGTCATGCCTTTCAGTAGCTGAATGTTAATTGTTGTGTTTTATTAAGGGGTGACGTTTATTGTTGTGTTTTATTGTGGGGAATGTTAATTGTGTGACACAAGTAGGACGAAAATGATATTCTTTATTCTAGATGCATTTTAATTGGTGACTGACACCAGTTACCCATGTACCTAACTGTGCAACAGAAACATTTACAGCTAGTTTTAAAAAAAGTTCTACTTCATACAGAATTTTTTCCTAAAAGAAAATAAGAGAGGAATTCTTTCTCTTAACACAGAAATTTTTTTGCTTCTAATACTATCCTATAAAATGAAAATACAATACTATGGAATCCCACTATGGATACTATACTATGTGTATATATATATATATATAGGAAATAATGGATTTTCATCTTATCAAAGCACAGCTTATATTGAAAATGTGGGGTGTTTCTGCACCATGAAGCAACACAACCTCAAGAAGGCTTTAACTGACAAATCTGACATAAAATTAGACACATTATTCACACTATTAATTAGCATAATATAATTTTAATGTTAAATACATTAAATGAAAATTTAGAATAACAAATTCATATTCAGCAATAGTTTTGGACTTGAATTTAAAATTTTTTGTACTGCAAAAACCGCAGAGTGGAAAAAAAATTTTATTTATCAAAATGCTTTTAAACACAAAAATAAATAATAAATGGCCATACAATCATTTGGATTAAAATTACTAATTGGAAAAATTTAAAACAAAATTAAATACAAACATTTATTAAATCTGTATAAAATATTCTACAAAGCTCTATATTTTATTACAGCATTTCAGATTATATAAAAATTAAATAGAAAAATTATCATAAAACTTGCACAATTTAAATTTTATTCAGGCATAACATAGCTATCTTAGCCATCGTAATTCTGGGATATGTTATCCTTTATGTTAAAATTACCCAAAATGGCAATAAAATGTGGTTAGCTTTCATTTATTTCTCTTGTATCAAAATGGCAACATTTCATCGTGAGACTAGTAGAAGTATGAAAGGTGAGATGAATTTGAAAGATTTTTGGGTAGGAGTGTCTTTGAGTGCCCAGTGCAGACGGTTATTCTTGCAAATTAAATCATCTGTTCTTTGTGTCATTAGATAAATGCATCACAAATTTTGGATGAATATTTGATTCTTTTTGTTGAAGTTGTGTTTCAAGAAGTCAAAATGGACGGTAACCTGAATTTCAGATTATTATTATTTCCACTTTGCTAATTTACATGGCATTGGAAATATAAAGATAAATATAAGCCTTTTATCTGTAGTCTTAAAATATATTAAAATTATATACAAGCCGTGAACTACTGATCACAAGAAAAACTAAATGCAAGTTTAAATTTATATTGTTTCATGTTTCTTGCATTTAAAAATTTATTGAGTGGTTTCTCTTTTGTAAAATTCAAAGTGTACCACTATTTCGAAAATGCCTCTGTCTATGGTGTGCTAATTTGGTGAAACATTTTGAATCTCGCCAAACGCCAACCTGCTCTGGAAAAAAATCTTCGTATCCTTTTTTAAGAATTCGTCATCAAAATTCTGGTAGTTCTGCTACAGATAATTATTTTTAAATACTGCTGTTTTCGAAAGCTTCTAAATTATGATAATTTTAGAAAAAATACAGGAAAACATAAGGGCAGTAACTTGGTATACAAAGATTACTAGTTCTTACCATATGTATTAATTAATAGCTTTTGCAACTTTCTGGCACTTTCAGCAAAAATTTCCCCATAAATATGGCAATTTTTTAAAAACCGAATGAAAACTTATGGTTAAAAGTACACTAATCAGAACTGCACTTGAGTGAAGTACTTGGCAAACATTTCATATCAAATAAAAAATGGTGTAATTCACAATCAAAATAATAATAATAAATTAATCTCGATTCAATCAATCAAATAATAAATTAAGTAAAAAATAAACAGAATAATTAATCTTGATTTGCTCTCAATTACAAAAATTTTCAAACAAAACAATAAAATGCACACATAGAATTTTGTTTCCCTATATAAATTTTGAGTTTGAAAGATTTTTCGATAACCCACAGCAGCTTTTGTATTTCCCAGAGAAAAGGTGCACTGTCAGGGATAGGTTAAAATTTCACAAAAATATATAAGAAAACAAAATCTTACTTCAATATCACACCATTTAAAATGAGAATAATGATCTTCAAATTTTTCAATAAAATCATGACAGTACATCTGAAATTCAGAGAAGTACAAATTTAGCAAACAAAAATGTAAAAATACTTATTTTTTAAATCTGTCAGTCATGCTGTAATGCTTTGAATAAATAAATCGAACTAATTCATTAAGTAGGCTTACCATAATATTTTTTGCTCAAAGAACAATTTTAAGAAAATACTCACAACAAAATACAAAACTTACTAGAATATAAAGATGTTAATGGAAAACAACAGTGAGTTAAAGGAAATATTTTTTGTATTTATCACTTGCATGAACTTTCTATAAAAATTTTTTTTACTGTTACTGGCATAAAAAAATTCACTGCAATTTAGTTCACTGTTAATTTTGTAGCTCTATAAGCTTTTGATTCAGCCGTTTTCTTCAGATCATATGATATCCATTACTGAGACTACCTTTTGACTAGTCCTATGTTCTCGGTATGCTGAAAACATATTGAATTGTTTGAACAAGAATGGAAAATGACCCTTCCTTTTTTTATGAATGAACAGCTATATTTATTTTTATTCAGAAATTTTACTTTTCCATATGTCATAATTAGCTGACCAAAAAGATTTTGCAACCATAGCCTGATAAAAACAATGTCCCACGTTTACGGTATCAGTTGCAAGTTTCATTACCCAATTTCAAACCATGTTAATTCAAATAAAAGACTCTGCTCTACCAAAACTGTTTCCCCACAGCTCAGTGTAAGAAAGACATCTGTCATCATTTGGAAGAAAACATTTACACAACATTAAAGGTACTTAGATATAGATATAAAATATTCTGATCAACAAATACAAAACATTTTGGCAACAGTGAGTGTAACAGGGACATTTTAATCGCCAAATCACCATTTTACCTGGGTCTGTACTACTTTTACTTTTTGTATATTTGACACTTAAAATTCTACTGGGACAAAATGGCAAACTGGACAGAATGCAGGGACCCTATCGTATTATCGGGAAAGTCCCAGTCAAAGCAGGACACCTGGTAAGCCTACTAATAAGTAATAAAATATAATATTTACCTGTTGTAATGGAAAATTACTATAATTCATGACGGTAAAATGCTTTTCATAATCATCAAAGTGGTCCAAAGAAAATGGCCTGTGAAATACATAAAAAAGGGAAAATGATTTGCATGCTTAAAATATTACAAATTTCACACTGTTTAATAGCTCGTAATCCAAAAATATGCATTTCATTTAAGTTTAGAGACAAAGAATAAATTTACTATGAACTCAGAACTATCTGATCGAAAACAAAGGGATATTACTTTTAATGTGTATGACTCTCTGTAAAGAGAAATAAATTTTGCTTGTAAATAAAAAAAAAAAAAAAAACTCTAATTTTGAAATATTCAGCTAATGTTTGACATTTATGCTTATATTAATAACGAATTTAATTACTGTTTTTATTAATATAAGTATAAATTTTTCCTTACTTTCACTGCTAAAATTTAAAGATTTTAGAAAACGGATACGCTGTAGAGACATTAGATATTTTTTTAAGCAGGAGACGTGAAAAATGAGAATGCCTTCGACGAGACTTGAACCACCGACCTCTCGAATACGCTCCGAGCATGCTGACCATACACCATGAAGGTATGCTAAGAAGGAAGGAGAAATACCTTATATAATACCCCTTTTAATTTTGGTGATTAGGTTCCCTAACTGGCGATTACAAGACCCAATCACCAAATCGTGGTGGTGGAGAATTATCATCCACCATCCTTTTTGTTCAGATGCCACTGTAGAGACATTAGGTATTTTTGAAGCAGGAATCACGAAAAAAGAGCAACTCCCTCACGGGGCTAGAAACACAGACCTCTCGAGTACATGCCGAGTGTGCTGATCACTATACCATGAAGGCATGCTAAGAAGGCGGGAGAAATACTTTATAACACTTAAAAGAATTAAAATACAGTTGCATTCTATAGGTTCATGGATTTGGAGTGATTGATGACAACACTTGATGAAGGATAAAAATACAATTTGTTCATCAGTATTACACAGGAGAGTTCCAAAGAAATGTTTACAGCTGTTGAAAAACGACAATAAACATGCTAAAACAACCAGCAACACAGCCTTCAAGCTATCAGGCTGTAATTGTGAATACAGCCTCATAGCAGAGCACTAAAGTACAGCTTCCGGCTCGGTCGATTGCTCTCGAGCTAATCTCTGAACTCAAGACACTAACTACTGAACTCAACATAGTCTTTATACTCTCCTACTCTGCATACAGGCAGAGTATATATATTTTTTGACCAGCTGCCGAGAACATTCTTGGGAAACTCAGTAAGAATTCGTTCTAGAATGTTCTCGCTCCGCCTATGGCATGTCACCAAACGGGCGATTTAATGTCAAATCTGGCAACCCTGCCTTTCCTTGCCACTTTCTGGCAACCCTAACTTGTGGGGTGGCTATCTTACTGTAGCTGGGCATTTCATAACAATATAATAGAACCTTGACTATATGAGATACAGAAACTGTAAACACTTCAGATAATCGAAACCTTGCTTATAGAGACTAAATTTTAAATCCTGTCTGCTGCAATTAACATTTTAAGAAACATTTTTATTACTAGACAAAATTTACTACCTTCAATTAAACAAATAATTCACTCAAGATTTTATTTTGTGACAGTATTATTCATGAAAAAACTTAAATAAATGAAAACCATCAAAATTTTCACAACTTGTATTTTTATGAGAAATTATTATCATTTTCTTGATTACCTTTTTTTTGTGACAGTCCTATAATTATCAGCTGTCACATAATCACAGCTCATTTCTATCAGAAAGAAACCTTAGCAGAAACATTAGGATATTGCTCTAAAAATTCAAGAGGTTTTGTCTAATTTTCATATTGTACATTTTTGTTTCAATGTCATTCTCAACATCATTCTTATCACTGTAGTTCTGAGAACTACACTGCAAATGATTTTTTTAAAATTCAAAACTTTAATTTCATTGGTTGTTTTCTACATTTATCCAATCCAAAATGCCATTTTGAACAACTGCATCCTTTCATCTTTTGAAACACACTTCCAAATTCATTGCTATTTGATGTCTGACTGTTAGGGCGCTTTTGTCTTTGAAACAAAGAAACACACCTTTTATCCCAATGCAAAGTAGATAACCCATTAAATAACCCATCAATGATAAGAAAGGTCAAAGGATCAACCAGTGAGAAATCTTACCGATTTTCACTGCACCCTTTGTAAAGTTACTACATTTTCCCAATGGTTTTCTTAAACTGTTTGACGACTAAGTTAGCAGGGATTGTGATTCACAAAAGGCCTTTTAATAGAAGTTCTAATGTGTGCTTCATTAATTTCACTATATATTTTGCTATAAAACAAGTAAAACTAAATTCAGGCAATATAATGCAATAATTAAGTACAAGCAAATGAATATATTCATACATTTCTTATAAAATATAATGCAATAACCAAAAAAGTTAACAAAATTTATCTAACTTATTACTATCAAGAAAATGAAATATATTCACCCTCCGCATATCCCCTCCCCTTAACATTCTCCTCTTCTTCAAGGTTCCAAAAGCAACCTTCCTTAAATTTTAAAATGAATTCATCTACATAGACTGTTTTCCTCTTATTAATTCATTTGCTCACAGAATTTAAATGCATGGGCATTGAGAGATGGGGTAATAACAGTAAATATTCAAGACTACCAGTCTTATCTAATATTCTTAATGGTTCTGAAGATCATCCGTATATGGGAGGACAGACTGACTAGTGAAAATTTGCAAGGTGTAGCAGATGACACACATAGTACTTCCAGCAGCATTAAATTAGCAGTGGACAACAGTAAGAGCAATCAAGATTCAAGGTATAGTGAAGCGAAATTGAAACATCTAATTAGATAATGTAATGTTGGTATTACTATGTATTCTTGTTTGAATGTACATTTCTCTTAACTGAAAAATATTGTGATAGTTACCAGTAGTTTATTCATGACCACTTTTCATCTGTTTTGTCCTCGGTACAACTTTTGGAAATTAAATCATGCGCATAATTTTCTCCTCTCCATCTTTGTGTGGTAAAAATTAGTAAAAAGAGAGGGAGGGAATATGTGAGTAAATATGCGTCTAAACCATTCAACAAAGTAGGCAGGCTATTCAAAAATATTAATGAGAAAAAAAAAAAGAAACATCATTTTGTTAACTTAATTTATAACAACACTTACGATATCACTCAACACTATGTATTACTCTTACGCCATTTCGAAACAAATGTGAAACACTAAGAAATTGTGTGGAAAAGAAAAAAAATAATTTAACATTTTCATTTCTGAAAAATAAATACATTTTCAAAAACAGAAATAAAAGTACAATAACAGTTCTAACAAAGAAGAATGAACAACAGTTTACTAGTAGGAGGGAAAGGAAAGCTATGGGCCAATATCTAAGATACTTTTATCCACATTACTATTTAACATATGAAATTTTAATTATTTGAGAAATTGATGTGTGTTTGTGTTTTTTAAATGTCCTTGACTTTTTAAAAACATGTCAGGTTTTAATTAACTTTTCCTAATTATCCAGGGTTTTTAGATGAGTAGGAATCCCGAAAAGAACAATAAAAGTAACTAAAATAACTAAAAAATTAGATTACAAATATCTGATGTTGACACCCCGACTTCCTTGTACAGCCTCTTAAATTATACACATTTTTTACTGCACTTCATATAAATTTATTTCCCCGAATTTTATGAGATATATTTCTAATTTAATCAATTCAATTCTCACTACGCAGCAAGAGAAAATTTGTAAAAAATTAATCTTCATTAAAAATTGTAAAATGCAGAAAAGCCAGGTTGATTTCAAAATCGTGCTACAAACTTGGAAGGCAGGTACAGAACAAACATATGAATAATATTCACATACGAAACCTAGGTCATAATCCATTTATTTAATCATAAATACAGAGTGTCTCTTTTCAACGTTTACAATAATGGTTCAACATTCCACCCACCAACAGCGATACATGCTTGACAGTATTGGGAAAGAAACTGGCATGCATTGGCAAAGATGACAGGTATTTCCCACACACATGCAGCAGCTACTGATATTCAAGCAACGAGATCCTCAGCTGAGTCAATTGGAATCACATAAACAAGATCCTTCAGATATCTCCAGGAGGAAAAATAATTGACGCTCAATAAATTGGGAGATCAGGGTGGCCAAGGGATTGGTCCACCATGGCCAATTCATCATGCCCCAAAAGTGGCATTCATGTAATTGCGAACATCAATGCTGAAGTGGGCTGGCACCCCTTCATGCTGGAACCACATTCGATCACGAATGGAGATTGGAACATCTTGCACTGGTAACGCGTGTTAAAAATTAAGAGAACATTGCCCACCGAGTCACTGTGGCAGTAGGTACGGGCCAATTAAAATGTTGTGGATGATACCTGCCCAGACATTCACACTGATTCATTACTGAGATGCATGTGGTTGCATTGTGTTTCGAATCTCAGTTGCACACACATGATAATTGTGAGCATTAAATACAGACTTGCTTGTAAATGTCACCTCATCTATCAGCAAGCAATGCAGATTGCTGCAAAAGGTACTGGCAGAAGTTTAGACACAGAGGATTGTCTTACGGATTCAAAGCCTGTACTTGCTGAAAACGAAAGGGGACTAAGCGATTTTCATTTAACACTCCCCAAATGGTATGACTTACATCTACATTTTGTACTTGACCCGGGTCTATCAGCCAGAATGTTCAAGATGCTTTCTTCAAATCTTGGATTACATGCAGTTCAAAGTCGACCAGCATCCTATCTAGTGATATGAAAAGAACCTGTTTCACAAAGTTGATGATGTAACCACTGAAACATTCTGCAATCCGGCATTCGTCTATCAAACTGCATTCGGTGCTGAAAACTTTTGGAGCAGAACTTCGGCTTTAAACTATCTGCATGGCCATACATATAAAGCATGCCTGCTTTTTCGGCATACATAAAGTTTCCCACCACTGACGACAGTAAAATCATGAAAGGCGTCTTCCCCTACTAAGATCCACACCTACTGGCTACTACCGGCAACGGCATTTTTGGATGCAAATTACTAATATGAAAATACATTTTGTGACATAGTTTGAAGCAAGACCTTTTCAAATGAAAGTAAAAGGTTCTGTGGGTGCTGTTCTTCGTATGAAGCAATTCATAAAACACGTGAAATGATCTCAATCTCACTGTACAGTTTTCTTATTGTAAATGCACTTTAAATTGAATTTATGATTAAACAATTGGATTGCGACCAGGGTTAAAGAGTCCTTTATTCCATCTGTACGTACAGATGTCGCGCAAAACATTGTTCAGATGGATTCGAAAGTGGTCAAAATAGATATTTTCGTTGCAATATGATACCTGAAATTGTTCATTATTGCTGTACTTCTTTTACAACGTACAAGGAAGTAAAAAGCAGTTTGAAGAAATTTTTCCATTCAGTTTGAGAATTAAATTCTTCTTTATTTTGTTGCTAAGGCATTTAAATTTTAAAAGATTTTAGTTTCTTAAGTATTTATTTTAAGTAAAATGAATCCTTACTTGTTAGCAAAACGAAGCCAGAATCTATCATAAACATAGAGTTCCAAAGGATGAACCCTTTTCAACAGAACTATATACCGAATGTCCATCTTTACCAAACCGATATCTTCCACGGGAAACAGTACAGGATCAGAGATGTACTTACATGCCACCTGCAAATAGTTAAAGAAATTATAAATTTGTCAATAAAATGAATAAAATTAACATAAGAAACTCGAGATTAAACATATTAACCTTCTGAGTGCCATGCCAGGCTTTATCTGCTCATAATATTTTTTGTCACTTGGTATATATGTTAGCTTATAATTTAAGATATTTTGCTTTCTTACTTTGTTTAATAATATAAAAGCCATCTTAAGTTTATGAAAATAGACACTATTTTCATAAACACAAATATTCAAACTTAGCTAATCAAAGACTGCCTAAATACAGGTCTTCATGACAGATTCAAAAACCCGCATCACTCAGAGGGTTAATACATATTTCCAAATAACTAGTGCAATTCTTTAAATAAATATAGGAATTTTAATAGTTTATTAATGCTTTAATGTTCAACTTGGAGGAATAATTTTATCACAGTACTAATAAAATATATTAAAACAAGGTTTTACATAATAAGCTTTTATTTAGAATTCAAAAGATAATTACTGAAAAAAAAATATTGCATAGTTTCATGAAAACAAGAGATTAAATTATTCTCTTTCCAAAATTCATCTACAAATTTATATCACAAATAATAAAACCATGGGGCATCCATGATAAATCTATTACGTTAATGGTACTTTTGACCGTGGAATTTGCTTATTAGATTTTGTTGTTGAGGTACCCATTTTTGTTGTTGAGGAACTAACCATTTTTTGCAAAACAAAATATGATGTAATTTTTTAAAACTTTTTTCGAGCAACCTAGAAATTTTTCATGTTACATATCCACGACCACGACACAGCAAAGAAAAAACAAGAGGCCAAAGTTTTGGAAGTCCAGTTGCCAGCCAGATAGTGAAATTTGTTAAACCTTCGATACCCACATTAAATGTGGAAGAAGACGTTGCAGCATTATTTCAATCCAAGAGTGAAGTCTAATTAATGAAAAACCTGATAGAAGTCATGAAAGTGAAGGACAGTCATGAAGAAATTAAACAGCTCAAAGAAAATAGATATCAGAGATAGTCATAATGAAGAAGAAAATAAATTAGAAGGTGGCACATTGGACGAGGAGGAAGGAAGAGATGAAGCAAAAACTAAATATATATATACATTGTTTTCCCTGACATCTGTTTGGCCTTTCCCAGTTTCAGATAATTTAAGAATTGATTTAACTGAAAAAGAAAGTGAAGCATTTCAAAATAAAGATGGTTTATTTGTTTCAGTTAAGAGACAAGCAAATAAGATAAAGATAAAGGGTGCTAACTGACAGTTGACGTCTGACTGGTTCTATATCAGTCAGCTAAATGGCAAGAAAATTCTGAGAACCTGCACAGCACACTCATTTTAAAACCAAAACTTGTACCGTGTTTTCATTGCAACCTCTCTGGCACAGATGCAAGTTTGAATAATACATCTAAATTTGTAACAAATGTTCAAGCTTGGTGGAATCAGTCTGAAAGTTCACAAACATGAAACCCCAGAACAATGTGAAGCTTGTTTTGAAAAATGGAAAACGTTAAGAACAAGCCCAATTGGCAGTAGAATAATTTATCCAGTTAGCTAGACAGCTACTGAAACAGAAAAAATAAAATGCAGACAACTAGATGTTACATTGCTTTTGGCTAAATAAAATCTTCCATTCCACAGTCACAGACAGTGACACAGAACAAAAGAAATTTTCTACAGTTGATGAACTATCAAAATATGATCAAAATATATAGAGAGCACTTAATTAAACTAAAATATATAGAGAGCACTTAATTAAACTAGAACGATCACCTCAGTCACTGCCAGGTAAGATATTAACAAGCTATTTGTCTCCCACCACACAAAATCAGTTTATCTCACTACTGGGTGAAATTGTTAAAGAAAAGATTTTAACTCATATTAAAAATGAAAAGTATTTTAGTATCATCTTGGATAGTCCACCTAACATCTCACATAGATCAAATAAATGTCACCATTTGTTATGTTCACATGGAGAACAAAAAAGCTCATATAAAAAAGGCTATTTATAATTTTTTTTTCCAGCTAACTGGGAAGAAAACCAATGACACAACTGAAGATATTTTTAATGTTACTGAACAGAATGGTCTCGATATACTAATGTGTCATAGACAAGGATATGGCAACACTTCTATGATGGCTGGAGTGCATTCAGGAGTTCAAGCAAGGATTGGTGAACTCAAATCCTAAAGCATTATTTGTACCCTGTACTCTCTCAATATGTGTAGAGTACTCTTTTGCAATAGTTCCATTATGTGTGATTTTTTTGGAACCTTAGAAAGTACCAATACCTAAATGTGTTTTTACAGCTTTTATGCAAAGAAGGACTACCTTTCTGACAAATGTTGAAGTTATAGTTAAACGACTTCCAGAAACAAAATGGAATGCTCACTACAAAGCTGTTAATCCTGTGCTTAAGTGGTTTAAGAAGATTATAGGTGTCATTGATGAAATGTGTGATATTTAACTGAATTCAATGCAGCATACTTGTGTTCATGAAACATGTAATTACAGAGATGACAGTATTTATAATTTAAAAAATTATGATTAAGAATACAACAAGCATTACTAAAAATTATATAAATTTGAAGGTGGGAAAAGTAGCAACCATTTATAGTTCTCTATTCTTCTGCTTAAATGAGATTTTATAATAATAAATTTCTTTCAAATTATTGACAAAAAGCATTATAAAATATAAGAATATTTTGAAAATTTAAACAAAATCTACATTTAATAAACACAAAATAAAAATTCTATATATTAAGCCTATAAAATGGCAGGGATGATGTGCATACCATCGGCCTAGTTTCGCTCAGTCGCAAAATGCGAACCAAATTATCAGTGATGTGAATTTCTAAACCTCTGGCCATATTAAATGGTTTGCATATCCAAATATTATCTAGATGCCTAGAATTAAGAGAGAACCACAATATATTATTAGGATATACATGTGTATAAATAAAAGTATAAATACAAATTTTAAATTATAACTTTTTACACAAACAGTGAACTATTTATTTTTTACAAGTTCATTCTTGGATTTTAAACTGTCAGTACCACAACCAAATGAAACACATCCAAGTTTATATAGATTTAGATATGAGAATTATGGTCTTCTATTTTTAAAAATTAAATTATGATCCTGATTACTTTATGTTCGATGAAAATTTATTTCATACATAAATTATAATTAATTTTCATACACAGTATTACAACAGAATTTTAATAACCTACACCTCTTTAATCAAGTATGTCTGTAATCCACACTCAATAAAGTAGCTGGCTATTTAACACATAGATGCAAAAATATATAACTTTTATATGTATTATATAAACATAAACCAAAAACAGCCAAACTACACACAAAGCAGAGTAATTTAACGTGAGAGCCGCATTGCCGATCCATGATATGTATTATGTTTAATGTGCACAATGCCAAGTTTTTGCAATTCTCTAATGCTCTTAAGCATAAACAGACAAGTTTTATATATAGGGAGGAAAACAATAATACATATAATGCAGTTCAAAGTGTATGATTCAGACTCACTGAGAATTCAGTGATTCCAAATATTTGAATCTAGTAAAATGACAAGTAGAAATTATAAAATAAGAGAACTAAAAAAGTGGCTTATGAAATAATGAAGCATTTATGACCAATAAGGGAATTAAAATTAACAAATAAGACTCAATATTTATTTGTTTGCTTTATTAAACATGTCAGAAAACAAACATAGACATGACCAATTATTCGTAAAATTCTCTAATCCTAAAATTTGTGGCTTCTCTTTAATTCTATAAATAGATATAATTTCTTGTTCCAAACACATATATTTATACAAGAGCATTAGAGATTTATAAACACCAAAGATGGTTTTATAAGTTCATATCCGATAATTTTGATCCTTCTGATTTGTATCGATCAGAAAGATCAACAATTTTAGACAATTATGCGTTAAGGGTGGAAGTGGAAGCAAATTCGTGTCAGACAATCCAGGAACTGTCAAGCCCTCTTAACCAAGCTTAGTCGACCATCCAAGAAGTTTTGTAGCAGACTGGTAAAGGAGCAGGTGTTTTGGTCCCGCATAATCTGTTTGAAGAAAACAAAGCTAACCAATCCATCATGTGCAACTTAATGCTTCTACGACACAGAACAGAATCGCTTTTTGATCACTTGATCAATGGAGATGAAAAATGAGTCCTCTATGGTAATCCAAAAAGCCACAGGCAGTGGCTTCCTCTGAATGAATCGCTATGTAGTACTGCTAAGCCAAGTTTACATTCCAGAAAGTTGCTTCTGTGTGTTTTGCGGAGTATTCGCAGAACTGTTCATTTTGAAGTACTGAAATCTGGACAAACTGTGAATGCACTATATGGCAAAAGGTTGTTGATAATGAGAGTGATTACAACACTGGTCTATTATAAAAGCCTATTATAAACACTGGTCTATTATAAAAATTTATTTATTTGAATTTTAAAAAAAAAAAAAAAAAAAAAAAAACCATCTACTATTTAGCCCTCCCCCCCACTATTTTTTTCACTATGTTTTAGTTATTTGTTTATGCTCAAACAGTCCAAATTTAATATGAATACTAGAGAAGGAAACATGAAGAAAATAAACATCGACATGACCAATGATTCGTAAAATTCTCTAACACTAAAATTTGCGGGTTGATGGAAGTGTACGACACCTCAAAACAAAATGTGTTTGTAATTCCTGAATATTCTTTTTGATATCAGTAAACAAAACTTATCGTCCTACTTACAGCATTAGCATAATTAAGCATTCTCAATTATGCTGATGCTGTGTGTCCATTTCTTTAAAGTCATCAGCAATTGCATATGATTATATTTTATAATTCATGAAAGTAAAACAAGAAGTCAATGAAGTGACACTCATTTGAAATATCATAAAACTTTTACTAATTAAACAGTTTTTCTTTTGTCTTCGAGAAAAGATCATTAAACAGGTTTGGGAAGGGAAGAACAAACATAAATTTAATACAATACAAAGTCCAAAATCTGTATGTCCAATGTTCGAACCTCTGAACACCAGCCAAATAAATAAATAAAATAATTAATGCTTTTGCCCCATGCAATCTTTGTAGATCCTAAATTCTGCTTCTGAGTACCTCTCTAACAGTTTTGCTGCCTCTTAATTCTTCTACCCAGTATCTCTCTTAAAGTTTAAAAAATTGCCATTCCTAATTTTTGCTGCTCGGTGCTCTCCTAAATTCTGCCACCTGGTGCAGTCAGTCATATTGGCTTTAGCAGTGGTCTCGTTGAGGGATTAGCATTCTACTACCTGACAATAAGTGGAGCCACAATCTTGCTATGTCTACATGTCATCTTACTAGATTTAAACCAATGATAAAAAATCTGGAAATTTCTGAAATCCAGAATCGCCAAAGTCCCGATGATTTTAGATTCCGGACTTTATACACCATAAATTTAAGAATATCACTTAAATACATACCGTTTTTCTCTGTTTTGAAAGTATGAGATGAACTGAGGTAATTCTATCAACAAACTGAAAGTGGTGGGCAGCCACTTCGGATTGGACCGCAAAGTATTCATGTCGAATGTCTCGCCCGGGGCACAAGATCTTCGGCAAACTATAGCCAACAAGTCTTTGTTTATTATAACTTGCTCTGATGGAAACTGGTTTACAAAAGGTCGAAGTGGGTAAGTGTCTATGAGATTCCTGGGGAAAAAATTACACAGTCAGTCATCTAGCAATGAAAGCATAAAATTATGTTTAGAAAATACAAGTAATTACTAATTCCACTGGAATTCAACTTTTAATTTTCTTGAGCTCTCATGACCAAAAGGAAAAATTTCCTTTCCAAAGCATAATGAACTGCACATCAAATTCAGAAAGAGTAATAAATACATTTTAAATAACAAAATACAGTATAATCAGATGGCCAGAAAGAGATAAAGGATACAAACATTTTAATTTCATATTAAAACATAAAATAAAAATACAGAACTGCTTACTAAATTCCTAACAGTATAAAGAAAGCTAAAATCATTTTGAAGACTAATTGTGATTCGCAGCTTTGAAATCGAACGAGCTTTTAACTCAATGAACATATTTCTACAACAAGATTCTTTAACCGCACAACAAACGTCAGACTTTATGACAATCTTTTTTTAAGAGGAATTCACCAACAGAATTTAATCCTAAACTTAAAAGGGAAAAAGAAAAATCATTACAAGGCTTTAGAACATACCAGAAAGTCAAATTCATGCGATAGACAAAAATAACATATGGCAACTTCCGGGATATATTGCCCAGCATAATTAATTTACCTCTTATTTTACGTAAGTTCTATGTCGTTTTATAATTTTTATTTATTTATTTATTTATTTTGTGCATGCACAATTACTTGTATTTTCTGTTTGTAAATTGTAATAAAATTTGCTCTTTAGCTTTTATACAATAAAGTGTGAATTCTTTGATAAAATTTTCATAACTGAGCCTTGCTGCTAGTCTGGATTTAATGGAATTTTTGCTACAGATTCTGAAGTCTACACTAAAAATCTTCTGTAACAACATCAGAACAAAAAAACAGTTAAGCTATGAGTGCAATCTTATAGGCAACATATTTTTCTCACATGGAGTTAAATAGAATTACTCCTTATGTTTATTTTCCATGAAAGCCACAGAAAATTTCATCACAAACGATTAGCCATCACAAACAAACAGCCATTATTTTACTGAATATCTCATATATTAATAAATGTTCAGCCCTATTAATCTTTTTCTATGCTTCAAAAAGGCACTTTTAGAAGGGAAAGCACAGTTTCCCACATCATATGTAATATTATCAAGAAATAAACTTCACTTCAGAATAAAATAAGAAATATCATACTTATAGTCGCAAAGAAGTTCTGACAGCCACAGCACACGAGCATCCTTTTTTTCTGAAACTATTTGAAAACGAGGATGGGTCAAGAACTCTGCAACTTCTGGATATTCGGTATATACAGTGATTTTTTCCTCGTCTATCACTGGTGGAAGCACTTCTTCGGCTTTCGGAAGATTCTCCAAACGTCTTCCAGACTTCAAAAATATATATACATAAAGTTAAACATTTTAGACATGAGGAAGATACTACATACAATTTTCATCACATAGGGTATTTAAAAGGTGGCCACAGGTTATATATCCTAAGTATGCACTTCAAGTTATAAACTTTTGAACATAAGGTACATAATTTTATGTCATTGCAACCAAACTCAAAACCTGAAAAGTAGTTAATTAAAACAATTATTGATTATAATGTGCAACCACAGAATATCTGCATTATCTGTTTTTGATGGGGAGTTTTATTATTAAAGAAAAAAGTAACAAAAGATTTCTATAAGAAAGAGTAAAAAGCAGTTAGCTAATGAATGTAGAAGAGAGCTATGGTTTGATGAAATTGTGTCAGATGGAGGCAGGTAAACTATTTTGAATAAAAAAGATTACAGCAACATCTGCTTTCCTTTCAGAGCAGTAATTTTTGCTTGCTGGATATTATTAAAAATAACTTTCAAAAGGAACTTTTATTTGAGAGGACTGATTAAAAACTACCCTGATTTTCTCAGAAAAGATTAAATTTTTCCCTAACCGTTTTTCATTTTTCTGATTTTCTGCAACATGCACGGTGAAAGGAAATCCTGCTATAAGGTCCAAATGTTTACCAAATCTAAATTGAAAAGTTTTTTCACAAATTCTTTTCTCTATTTTAAGAAACGGCATAAATGGTAGTACAGATCTAGAACCAATAATAGCATATTTAAACCCTGTAAAATTTTTTACATAATACCCTATGTAAATGAATAAAAAAATATTAAATACATGTAAAAATTTTAGGATTTTTTTAAAATGTTTCGAATACAAAAATAAAATAAAAATAAATAATAATAATAATTAAAAAAAAAACCTGCAGAAGAAATACATTTTTTTTCTTGAATATTTTCCATGATATAAACAACAGACAAGCCAGTAATATTTTAACTTCTATAATTCAAGAAATCCATTCAAACACACAAACACGGATGAAATAATACATGAATATATAAACATTTTGATATAAAATTAAATTACGAATTTTAGAAATTTATGACTATGTCTGCAAAACAAAGATAATTTAGGCAACACACAGTTACAAAATACATGTCATAATAAGAGGAAAACTGACAATGAAGAATTTGTATAGAAGAAACATACAATAGTCAAGAATCATTAATAATCATGGAATAATATATAAAATAAATTATTAAATCAACTTCTAATTCAGTGATGGAAGTATTAATTTTTATGTGTAATAAATAATATTTCTCAATTACAAAAATTAAAAATAATCAGAACTTTGTGTTTATTGAAAAAAATTATACGAAATACAGTACAAAGTCCGAGATCCGGACTCGTTGGAACTTTGGCAATTCCGGATATTAGATCATCAGTTTAAATCTAGTAAGATGGCATGTAGAAATTATAAAATTAGAAATATGAAATCATGATTTATGAAATAACGAAGCATTTATGATCTAAAGGCTATCAAAATTTACAAAAAAAAAAAAAAAAAAAAAAAAAAAAAAAAAAAAAAAAAAAACCCACTTAATATTTATTTGTTTATTTTACTAAACATTTCTTTTGAATGTAAATTGTTCAGGTTGCTTTGTTTGTTGTGCTAATACACTCGCTGTTCAGTTCTATAAACAGACATAATTTCTTGTATGGTTACTAAGTTCCACTGCTCAAGTCCTGTTGTTGCTGTGTCGAAAATTCCGACTAACTTGTCAGTTGAAATTTTTTCGTTTCCAATAACCTCTCTGTCACTTTCTTCACTAGCGGTATTGGTATTTTCTGGATCTAGAACCATAACACATATTTTGCCGTTAGTTAATTGATTGATGACTGGAGCACTGCCATCGCAATAAAAAAACTTCTGTTATTTTACCCTCATTTATTACTGCTTCTTCACATTTCTTCACAAAATCCATTAATTGGAAAATTTCATCTGTGGTTTGTGATATCCGAAAGCCTTCAAATTCATGGTTATCATCTTCATCATCCTTACCATGAAATACGATAGCTGACCATAAATTATGCCAAGCCTTTTTTAAAATCCTTGATCAGTCTTGCCATTAATCAAGAAATTTAACACGGATTTTAAGAACACTATTTTATACTTGCATTTCAGTGTGCACACTACTCCGATATCCAGAGGCTGAATGATGGGCACACAGTCTGGAGGAAAGAATAGCACGGATACATTATCATTCATTAAAATTTCAAGTGAAACATGAGCCAAACAGTTATCTACAATCAGGACAATTTTTTCATTATCAGGTAAACCAACCACAAATTTTACCGAGCCTTGGGGGTATGAAATAATTTATTTTCAAACCAATCATACATTAAAGTTTGTGTCTTCTGTGCTCTTTTATTTGCATGATATATAACAGGAAAATCTTTACTCCTTTAAATGCTTGAGGTCATGTATTTTTTACGATTATGATTGTTTGATTAGTAGT
>KK116649.1:0-52650 GCA_000611955.2 Stegodyphus mimosarum | reverse complement strand
TCCTGCATGCTAAAATTGTTAGTCTTGCTTTGGAATCTTTCCTGCAGAGGTTGCTAAATTTCGTAGTACATATTGCCAGAAAAGACCAGTTTCATTTGCATTGTAAATTTGTTCTTAGCATGGGACCGTTAATGGCATGTTCTTGCCGCGTCTCTGTCTGACCATTCAATCATCACTTTGTAATGATCGTCACTTTAAGTATAATTTTTTCTATTATTCATTGTGAGTGAGGTGTTGAAATCAACAAAAAATTCAAAGCATTATTTTTTCTGCTTCTTACGTCATATACAATTGACTTTCCAAAGCCATATTCATCGCATAATTTTGAGATGGATACACCTATATCCATTTTTTGTAGCAATTCCACTTTTTGTTTAATGGACATAAAAAACATGCTTTTGCTTTGTAGATCCTGTTACAGCTCCAGAATTAGAAATTCTTTTTGACATAAGCGAAAGTTCGAACTTTAGTTTTTATAAAATTGCTGTAATTACAACAGCCTGCAAAAAAATACTAAGTTGGATCAAATTAAAAAGTTAAGGAACAGCGCAGTCTGCTATATTAACTGAAATCTTTAGAATCAGTTAAGTATAATTTTATCATAGCTTAACAATGTCCGCTATATATTATTGGCTATGTAGCACGAGACTGGCGACAAGAGGCAAAATGTTCCGTTAAATTTTGTCTTGCTTTATCGTGCACTGAGACAATTAAGCCTAAATTGTAGTAGTTTAGTTATTTATTATACTTAAGTCTAATTTTGCACATGCTTAAGGCTTTCCTGAGTCCTGAACCAATAAATTCCTACATATACATAAGCTTACTGAGAGCTGACGCTAAATATTTTGCCGCGTGATGCAGTCTCTGCCGGTACTAAATTCTGCTACCAAGCTCCTCCTTAAATTCTAAATTTTTTACACCTTTTGATTTTGGGTCCCAGTGCTTTCCCTAAATTCTAAAAATTTTACCATTCCTTAATTTTGTTGCTCGGTGTTTCTCCAAATTCCAAGAATTTTGTTTTCCCTAAATTATACAGCCTGGTGCGGGCATACGAGCTCTGACGCCGATTCGGAGTTTATGTGAATAAAACATCAGTTATTCTTAATTCAAATAACATTAAATGTAGTCTTTTGGCCTACGAGTATCATTAACAAAATCTATTGTTAGCATATGAAAAGAAATTTTTGTTAAATTTTTCCTCGTCAATATTAGCGCATTTAATTTAAATCTATAATCACTGCTAAGCATAATGTCAACATAAAGTTTCCATATTCTTTGATATTCAATTACTAAGATAAAAAGATTGTTTCGGCACTGCTGCATGCATCATTACTTAAGCTGTCATGTGTTCATAAAACACACAGTGATGAAAGGAAAATATAATAAATAATAATTCGCCAGGCTGTCGTCAGGGATATAAAATATTAGTGGTTGTTTCTATGTAGAATGTTTCAGTTTGAGATATATGCCAAGCAGTTATGCAGCTATGAAGCCAAATAATTAATCACACAAATTTATGCTAAAATAATTGTTTCTTCAATAATGAAGTATTTTATTTAATGGCGAAGTGAAATTAAGAATCAAGATTCTCCATGTGTTTTCTTATGGGAAAAAATCATACACGCATGCTTAAAGCATAAAAAAAATCTCTAAAAAATTTTTTTTTGGGTGGCATTAAGGTCCAGACTTTAGATCATTCCAGGTATTGGATGTCCAAATCTCGGACTTTATACTGCATAATCTTTCTTAGCAGTAAATTAATTATCTCCTTAATTTATATGGTATTTTTTCCCTTCATTCTGCATGCTTTCCTAGTGTAACAGTAGTATACTCGGCACATATTCAAGAGTCCCAGGGACGGCATTGCTCATTTTTCATGTCTCTTGCTTCAAAATAACCTAATAACCCTGCAGTGGTGCCAAACTAAAAGTTGGTGGATGATAATTTGTCACCACCAGGATTTGGCGATTGGGTTTTCTCATCCCCAGTCGCCCTTTAAAAGGCGAAGGATAAAAGGTATTTCTCCCTTTTTTCCCACTTGCCTCGGTGGTGGTGTAACTGGAAGCACAATTGATGCATACTCAAGAGGCCCAGGTTCAAATCCCAGAGAGGGCACTGTACGTTTTTCACATCTCTTGCTTCAGAATAACCAACTTAATGACTCTACAAATTTATGTTAGAGTAATTAAGAAATGTTATTAGTTCAGTTATCAATATCAAAATAAACACAAAGTGACAAAAGAATCATTTATAATAATTTATGGTGGAAAGTGTGTTTTACTGTTACATATATGCTTAGTTTCTTTTCTTCAAATGGCATAAGAAATAATAGAAATCAGTATTAACATACTTTAAAATAATCCACATCAGGTTCAGACTGGGCAAAAGTTTTATCAGATAAATCACAGGGCTCCCATGGAAATTTCAAAGCTCTCTGCATATCTTCCGCCATGGTATTTCTTAATCTTGGAAATCTACAAGTAACTTCTTCTGAAAAAATAAAAATAAACAAATTTTTTAATTAAAAAAAATAATAACAAAATATTACATGAAATTATGGTTAATTTCATCATTTTAAATAGTCTGCAATTGGAAGTATATGAATACGAGAAATGATTGCAGAAATAAAAGCCAGTAAGGACTTACGTCGGAGTAAGGGAATATGTGTGTTTAACACTATCTACCATTAAGTACTATTTAGACACCTATGATAGAAAAGGAAAACAAAATTTATTCATACTTAATAGTTCATACACTGTCCACAAGCAGCAATTACAGCCTTAATCCTCAGGGGCATGTTTTCCACAAGCCCTTATATGATGACTATTTGTATTTTCTTCTACTTGGCTAGGAGAAGACATGCAAATTCCTTCACCGATATTGGACAGTTGTTGCACCCCTTAATTGGGAGATCCAACTCACCCCAGATGTTCTTGATAGCGTTCGGGTCTGGGTAGGTCAGTCCATTCAGTTAACTCTATTGTCACCAAACTAATCCATGGTGGATCTTGCAATATGACATTTGGCAATGTCATCCTGAAAGTAATACGAGTCCAACCTGTAAAACAGCTATAATGTAGGAAGCACACTGTCATTCAAAACAACATAGTGGGCATCAGCGTTGAGTTGAGCATGAATTTGAACCAAGGGCTCAGTCCATACCAGAAGAAACACCCCGGATAATAATCCCACTTCCGAACTTTACTGTGAACACAATGCATTCGGGCAGCAGGTGTTATCCAAGCAGACAACAGATCCTGCTATCCGAATGGGAGAGGCTGAACTCTGATCGTTGTTCCAAATAGACTGTTTCCACTGATCAACAGTCCACTGTCGATGTGCTTTGCACCACATTAACCAAGCAGTACAGTTGGATTTTGCGATCAAAGTCTTGTAGCAGCATGACAAGAAAACCATGTATGTGTGCTTTCTTACAGATGGTATTCATTGAAACAACACTCCCGGTTGCCTGTTGAAACTCCTGGAGTATGTGGGTCACTTGTTGAGTGCAGTCCTTCTGAATTTTGCTGGACATCATCCGTTGATCCTTGTCTCCAGTTTCATGGGTCTACTAACTCGCGCACATTCCAAGAATCACTACTTACATTCCACTTGTGAATCACATAAGCTACTGTCAAATTTGGGTAATTCAGCTAACCAGATATGCCCATTAAGGATGAGCCATTTTTACAATACTCAACGATTACACCTTTTCATATAACTCCACATCGTGGCACCTTGCAAGCGACTAATGCCAATGTTGTTTTCCTATATGATATTTAATGGCGAACAGCATAATGTATATCAGGACCACAGATATTGGAATTTACTTGGGTGTCCAAATACTTATTGGTAGATAATGTGCACACTATACATAATATATATGCTACCAGCAAAGTATGAAATGCCAGCATTCTATAGAATGCCTAGGCATTGTATATAAGGGCAGAAAATTCAGACATTTTGGGGCAAAGTATGAAATATAAGAATTATTACATATTTTCCTTAAGCACTGTATACAATACCCAGGCATTTTATAGAATGACGAATGCCATTTAGGCTAAGTATGAAAAGCGTTTCTGATAAGGCTATATAAATGATATGCATTCCTCAAAAATGCAAATGTTATTCTGAAAAACTAATGAGAGTGAAATTAAAAAAATATTCAAATATGTAAAGAAAAATTAAAGTTTTCCAAAACAAAATTTTTGCTTTTTTTTATTCAGGGAAACAAAATTTTCATATAAAAAAAATAAAAATTAACCTACTTGTTGCAACCTGGTAGGCTTGACTGACATTTTGAATTAGATTTCATTACATTTTTCACGCAAAAACATTTCATATTTTGGCACTTTGTTTTATACATACATTTGATGAATCCTTGGCCACTTCCACTGAACTAAGCAACTAGAACTGACTGAAAAGAAATTTCATGATCAGGAATATCTTCAAGTCTAAGCAAGTTCTTAGGACATAAAGGGAATTGTTACCTTGCATATACTTGTTTTAAAATTCCTTCAGAAGTTCCAAGTCAGTAGAAACTAATCTTTGTCATACTCATTACAAATGCCAGCACGAATCCCCTTGTTGACATCAGGAATAGGAACTCGCATAGTAGTTCCCAAAGAAGCACTCCGAATTCATTTTCATTTTTCTGGGCTTGTATTTCCATATTGATTTTAGAATTTATTTTACCTTCAATAGCATTTTCTGTTTTGAAAGAAAGGGTGTGCGAAATATCCATTTCATCATCTTTACTAGCATGGCCACAGAAGATATGAATTTTTTAACGATACCTTTTGCATGCATCACTCGTTTCCTTTAAACACACAGAACAGGTATCAGAAACGGAAATCTCTTCAGCATGCACGTCTTCTTCATGTCTTCTTCAATCCACTATCAACAATAATAGCATCTATATTTTTTTAAACAGGCTCTTTTTCTTGCATAATATGATTAGTTAAACCTTTGTCCATTGTTTGGACGATTTCTATTACTTTTTCTTGCTGCTGCTCTATATTTATATACGAATCGGAGATGTATTTCATACTTAGCTAGTTTTTCATTTGGCATTCTATAGAATGCCAAAGAAATGTGTGAAATATGAATTGTTTCATACATTGCTGGCTAGTTTTCGGTATTATATACAATGCTCAAGCATTCTATAGAATGCTAGATTTCAAACTTTGCCGGTACCATACATATTTTAAATGAAAAAATTGTGATATGGTAATATATCTATACCTTTGGTACTACCAATTGTGATAAAAAAGAATGATTGACAGCTAGTTGTTACAGTGGTCCCAAATACAAAACATCATTTTATGAGTAATAGTTTTTGAAGTATGCAATATACATACGTATGTAGATATATATGTGTCTCGCATAACAGGAAAACATACTTGTATATAAGTACAGACATGATGAAAAAAATCCCTTTTGAGTTCATTTTACAAAAAATTTACATTTTCCCTTACTCCATCCATATGCATAGATGTCACAAAAAAAATTGTTCTGGTTCGGAAATGGTCAAAATGGATACTTCTATTAAAATATGACACCTGAAACACGTGACATGCGCACGCACACACACACACAAAAAAAAAAAAAAAAGAGAGAGAGAGAGAGAGACTGTGTAACTGCAGAGTTGGCAACAGCTGTTTTGGTCACATTATCCCACACACCTCCTCTATCCATGCAGCCAGTTTCGACTTAACTGATCACGCCAGCTGGGAGTACTGCGTCATTGAGTGAATATGTAAAACTGCAGTCTGCTGGAAAAGTGTCTAATGTAAAAACCAAACACTGAATCAACATCCAGTTTCTTGTGAAACTTAAGAAATCAGCCACACAAACATTTCAAATGTTAACCAAAGCTTATGGAGACAAAACTTTGTCTTGTCATATGTGTTTTAATGGCATAAGTGGTTTTCAGGGGAAAGGGATAGTGTGGAAGATGATGAATATGCTGGGCGCCCAAGGTCAGTGATTACAGACCAAAACATTGCCAAAGTTCGTGATGTGATCTGGGGGGAGCCAAGATTAAATGTTCGTGTAGTGGTGGAGTTGGTTAACTTGGATAGGGAAGCTGTTTGACGCATTTTAAGTGATAAATTACACATGAGGAAGATTTGTGCAAAGGCTGTTCCAAAAGTTCTGTCCGATGGCCAAAAATAGTACCGTAAAGACATGTATGCAGACATGTTAGAATGTACTGCACACGAGCCAAATTTGTTAGAATCTGTTGTAACATGTGATGAGACACGGATATTTATCTATTACCCAGAAAGTAAGTGCCATTAAATGCAGTGGAAGTCTACAGGATCCTCAAGACCCAAGAAAAGCATGCATGTCAAAATCAAAATTCAAGACAACGTTAATTGCCTTCTTCGACATTAATGGAATTGTAATGATTGAGTGGGTTCTCAATGGTCAGACTGTTCATCAACACTACCACATTGAAGTACTAAAAAAAGACTTCGTGAAAAAAAAGGCCACGGTTATGGAGTGAACGGCTGTTGTACCAGGACAATGCACCCTCTCAAACTGCCCTATCTGTCAAGCAGTTTATGACCAGCAAAAACATTATTGTGATGAGGCATCCTCCTTATCCACCCGATTTGGCTCCATATGACTTTTTTTTCCTACAGTTAAATCTTGCTTAAAGGGAACCCATTTTACCTCAGTGTAAGAGGCTCAGGCAAAAACAGAGAATCTAATCTCCTGAAGGGCCTTCCAAAAACATCGTTCCACAACTCTTACCAGCAATGGCAGCACCGAATTCAGAAGTGTGTGAATGCTGAAGGGGACTACTTTGATGGTAATAATGTCATGGATAACCATTTCTGTAAGTACATTGATTTATAGGACTAGTCTTGTCCTTCTTTATTTTATTTTATTTATTTATTTATTTATTTATTTATTTTTTTTGTGTGTGTGTGTCCACACCTTGTACAATACTTCCTTTTTACTTCGTACAAAGATGTAAAACAGAAAATATAGATATATTTTGATTGTTATTAAAGAATATGCATTTTTTATGAGGGGTACTCAGCATTACGGAAACTACAGAAGGGGTACTCAGATGTCGAAAGTTTGCGAAACACTCAATTTACACAATTGATTGGATGTGGAAAGATAACATCGTGTCAGCTAACACCACTACTATTAAAATACATAAGCAATATAGAAAACTGAAACTGGCAATTTCTATAGCCAAAATGTATGGCACATGGATTTGTGGGACACCTGCTGCACAGTCCCATATTTTTGCTGTACCAAGCGGGACAGTCTCCAGCAGCAGTTAAATACCATTCGGACTTAATCACGTGCCCTCCATATCATCCAAAGTTGAACTTGATTTTTTTAGTTTTAGCAAAATATAAGGAACACTTTTAACAATTAAAACACTATTTTGTCATCTGGCTTCTAAGGATGGAATGTAATTTCCACTGCAGTGAATCTGTTAAAAACGAATTTCCAGTGAATTAATACTTTCAGCAACAAAACCTATTGTCCAAAAATATCTTATGAATGGCATGGGAAACCTTACCTCCTACATCAACATTGACTTTTGGAAAAAGCAAGGAATACATCAAGAGCTCATCAGAATAGAAGAAAGGCACTACTTCAAATGTCGGTTCATCTGCATGGTTGATACGGGAACCAAACTCATCCATGATAAACCAACACCGTGTTACTTCGTGTTCCTAAAACAACAAAAGATACTCATTACATGACAAAGAAATGTTTGGGAAATTTTTTTATTTTATAAGCAAGCACAAAATTATTTAAAATTCTTTTTTAAATGCATTCAAATTCTTAAAGTTAGGCAAAAAGACAACCTTAGTTTGGTACAAATTTTGGATAAAACTCTATAACCCAGAAAATATTTTTGCTCCTGAAGCAGAGGGACCTGCATCTGACTACCCTTGAAATTGATAGTTTTATTCAAATTATACAGAAAACTAAGTTTTTTCCCCTTCCTCAATTTTAAATTTTATGTTGGTGTGGTTATCTTCCATTTCATTCAAACTGTGCTTAGAGTATTGAAGATTATGGTTGAAAAAATGAAAGAGAGAGAGGAATAAATAATAAAAAAAATTAATAATAAAATATAGTAATTTTTAAAAATCTTTCTTTAGACACTTACGTAGGATATTAATTTTTAGAAAATAACTGGAAACTAAATACACAACTTATAAAAAAAAATACTGTTACTATATAATTTTGTGAAGCAGAATGATATAAGATTATGTCACAGAGTAGTTGGACAAGATAATTTTCTGCATAAGAAACTTGACTTTTAAAAGGACGACCACTGCTTAGGGTTATTAGTTACATGAGTTAAATGCTAACTGTTAGCTTATTTCATAAAAATTTAAGCTAACAAATTAATAAGACAGTTATGAATACACAAACCATTAACAGAAAAGAATACCTGAATATCTGCAACAGGAGTACCCATTCCTTACATTTGTCCTTAAAAATAATCAATTAACATTTTTGATGCCATGGTAGGTACACCAAAATTCAACAGAAGCTTACTAATGTGAACACAGTGTTAATGTATAACTTCACCAAACTGTCACTACTGTGTTGCATATACCTACCTCACCACTCAGGTATCACGGCTATTGATATTTAACCACATCATTTGCCTCTGCAAGCCTTACAGTGAAAGTATTAAGAATACAAATCAGTATATCATGACTAACAAATTTTCCAAAATATTATTATTATATTCCAATAATAATTCCAAATATAAATATATAATAATATAAAATATAATACAGCCATGCACACCAGTTCATTTCAAAATTTTTATACAAGGAGGAATGGTTCAAAATTGTCATAGAAAAGTAGTCATAAATTAAAAATTTCAATGAATTTATAAGGAAATACAGTTCTTTCAATTGAAAACTCAACAAAAATTTAAATTAAGTTACATAGAAGGAAGGACAAAATATTTTGCTTTATATATGTATAATATGTAAATATATATAAATGGAAGTTTGAAAGTTACCTCCTATGAAACATGAAGTGAAATTTAGAAAGCAAATGTGTACTATTGTGGAAATAATTAATTGGAATTTGTAAATAATTAAATTGGAATTGTTAATGAAATGCAAAACTAAAAAATATAATATGAGAATTATTGCTGATACCATACAGAGATCTCAACTTATCAAGGGGAACTGAAACCTCATGGTATAACAATCAATAATTCATGAAAAGCATGTTTTGTTATTTTGTGTAACAAGACAAAATTCCTGTTCCAATTTTACAATTCTATTCAATTTTATAACATCTGTATTTAAATCTTAAAAAAATTCAGATATATGAAACAATTCCCCAATGCATGGACAGACAGACTAATTACAATTAATTTAAAAAATAAACATAGTATTCATACAGAACAATATTTAAAATTAAAAGTAAGTATATATTAAATGAAATAAAAAACAAGACACAAATGAAAATAAATAAATAAAAATCATACAAATATGAAATTTTTACATATTAATATAATTTTACATATCTTTACAGCAATAGTGCATGATTTTACATTTTTAACAAATTTTTAAATTAAATTAAAAATTTTTTTATTTTTTATACAGTATTCCATATACTGGTATTCAAAACTAAGAAAATAAACTTTTTTTTTCCAAATTCCTCAAAAAATACTGAACCAAAACCAGAAAATATGTAGCCATAATAATAATACAATAACCCTAATGTCAAATATGTGATATAGTATACAATCTACCATTTTGGGTTAGTTATTTTTCAGAAGTCATTATTAAGTGTGATTGTTGATTTACTTATTTCTTTTCTGACCATTTTATTGCACATTCGAATATGAAAGGCACTGAATTTTTTATTTTATGAAACTATTATTACTGAATTATAAAGTTATTAAAGTTTAAATTTAACAGGATTCAAAATTTAATGGGTTGTTAAACAAATTAATGGAACTTTATTACATGTATTAATTAATTCTATTTATTTTCATATTTAAAAACACTGTTTTAGTTTTGCCATCTAAGAAACAACTAACCAACTAAAAGTGGTGGATCACATACTACACTATTATCAAACATGTAATTGTATTTGTATACATAGGTGGCACTGGAATAGCTGTTAAAAAAAAGTTTCACTCATTCTAACTTTGCTCACATAGATCAGAGATAATCATTAAACCCGCAAAATTTTCTGATTTCTTAAAACACTAGTAAAATAAGCAACAACTAAGTGGTTCTCAACTTGTTTTGCCCTATGCACTTCTTTCATCACTGATAGAAAACCATTCTTCCTCCTTTTTCTTTTAAAAACTTGGGAGCTATATATATTTATTTACATTTAGATTATTTTTTAATGCTCTATGAATTAAACAACAAATGCATAGCAAATATTAATAAATGCCATAAACTGAATAATATTATTTTTTCCATGTTCAAAATTTAAAACTAAATATATAACATAAATAAACGTCATATTTCTCTCCTGAAATTACAAAATTCTCTGCAGGTTGAGAACTCTTGCACCAACAATTAAATAATGGAACTAGTTGGAAAATCATTGGACCAACTGAGTTCAGGTTGCAAATAAGCTGGGACTTATACACATAATATTCTCCACAATTTGTGAAAAGTTTCAGATGACCAAATCCATATCCAAGATATCTAAGGGTTTTATACAGCCACAATATCTTATGAAGACAGACATTTGGGATTTTCACATCAGACACCAGAGGCCCACATAGCTTTTCATGAGCTTTTTCTTGAGCTTGAAACCTCAGTTTTGATGCTATTTCATGAAGGCTTTGAAAGAAGACTTTTTGAGAGAAAAACCCAATGTTTATATCCCACTCACTTATTCACACAAAAGAACCTGTTTAACATAGCACAAAAATCATTGCCCTTAAACATAACTTCATATGGATGTAGTTCTCTACGCAATGAAAAGTCTACACTCAACCTAGACATTGGTTCTTGATATACCTTCATCAGGAGAGAACATCAAGATTTTACATCACTGGAGTCTCAAATTCAAATTGCACGTGGGCCATATATGCATAATCTGTCTGTAGCTGATAGCCATAAATTAAGGGGAAAAAAGGCAAAATTATTTTTTTTTTGTTAACAAAATTTATTAACTAAATTAAAAAAATATTGCATACTTATCAAAATATAGAGATAAAAATAATGCAAAGAAAAAAATTCAAATTTATACTTATTTTCTGCCACAAAATTTAAAAGTTGGTCTCTGCAAGATATTTCTGTTGGTCACAATTTGCAATTCAAATGCACTGACGCTAAATATTAAATTTTCAGATTGACATTTATTCAAATAATTGTAATATACTGAAGTAACCACTAAATAACTTACATTTAGCTTAAACTAAAAAGAAATAAATCATAACTTCTCAACAGGAACTTGAGAATAAATAACCAAACTTATTCTCTTTCTTACCATACCTTTATGCTGCAAGACCTCATGGAGTTTCAATTTTCATAAGGTAGAAAATTACTAAAAAGCATCTTCATTACAAATTGCAAATACTCATCGGCAGTTTGGTTATTTTTGTAGACTTATTAATTTTTAACTATGGAAAAAACTGCAAATGCACTCCCAAACAAAGATATTATTCTTACTGCAAAAATTTGTAATTAAGAATATTTATTTTTTGACAACTACTAGTGAAGGTTAATCAAATTTGTATCTCCATATCTTAAAATAAGATTTATATGACAGCATACGTTAATTAGCTCCATTCCTAGATATTCTGGAGAGTTTCACTTTTGGTAATAAAAATAATGTAAAATTGGAACGCAAGTCATTAAAATGTTTGACTTTTTCTTCAAATTTTTAGTCCAAAGGGATTTAGTCCCGAAGGACTATTACTTTCGTTTTACGATTTTGCGTCGGAAACACAAAAACAGCGTATCACTTTTCAAATTGTTGCCACTAAATGTTATCGCTCTGCATTAAATTTAAAAAAATGAAAAATCTGCATAAATGTATGCATGTTTCTCGCATTGTGATAAAACCTAGAGCCATCGAATTTTGAATGACGTAATCCTACTGCGAATATGGGCATCTGGAAGCCCTAATTTTGAATTTGAAATTTGCTTTATTATCGATTTTATGTTTTGTAACATTTCAACGAATTTCTGATTAACAAACTAAATGATTTCAAAGCGAGCAATGGCAACACTGTACGGAAAAAAAAAAACATTTTTATCTCCAGCACACGAGACTTACGAAAATTCTAAAGATATGTTCATTTTAAAATGATTTTGCGATATTGATTTTGAACTGAATTTTATGGTTTGAGTACGTAGTACATGATATTTAATAAAAAAAGGTAGCACACGAAACGTTAAAAAAAACGCGCCTTTGGACGTAATTTAAAATCTGAAATCTTTCAGATTTTTTTTTTGTCATAATGATGTTAATTAATTTACAAGAAATGTATTTGCTGCTGAATAAAATTGCTTTGGGACCTGCAGGCTGTCAGTTTAGACCACTGCTGTAATAAACTTCCAATGCCTGCAAAATAGGCTTAAGGATAGAGGTATCATGATCTAGGCATACATGTTTTATGCTTGACAAAGGCTCCCAAACTATTCAGAGCACGAAGAGATCTTGAAGCCTAAAATGGACAGCTAATTCTCAGTGCCTCTTTGCAGACAGCACTCATCTACATAGTGTACAACTGATTGATGAATGGCTCCAGGTTAGAGATATCATGATTTGGGCATACATCTTTTATGTTTAACAAAGGCTCCCGAACTACTCAGAGCACAGAGATATTAAAGCCTAATATGAACAGTTAATTCTTAGTGCCTTTTTACAGACAACACTCATCTACAGAATGTAAATCTGACTGATGAATGCATTAATACAGAGTTTCATTAAATGCTGTCTGATACTGTTTAAAATTTTAAAACATGCATTTATTCTCTTAATTTTAAATATAATTACACATATATGCAAAATAAAAATGGAAATTAATGAAAAATGTTTACAAATTGGGTTATAAAAAGAAAAGTCTGGAAAATAAAAATTCTCTAACAAAATTGGATAAATTCATAAGCTGTTAAATTAACAAGTAAATCAGAAATGAAAAACTAACTCGATTTGAGCTGTACACACTGTATGAGTTGTTGTATCTGAAAGAAAGGAATAAGATAGCATTGAATAACTACAAAAAAAAAATATATATATATATATGAAAAACATTTTTAAAACTTGAAACAACAAAATTTCAGCTTCACAACTGAAAATACTTGTAGATAAATATTTTAATTCAACACAAAGTACTTTCACACAGTAATAGATTTTAACAAATTTTCATAATATAAAACAATGATAAACATAATGGATAATTACAGAGATACCTTTTATTATAAATCATACAAAATGCAGTTCATACTATCTGATATAAAAATATAAAACATATTATTATATTCTAAATTTAAATTCATGACAAACTTCATAACCCAACTAAAGTAACATGAAAGGCAATTAACAACTTACATATAAAATTTCCAAATTCCAAGGCATTTACATACAAGTTCCAAAAATTATTAAAACATGGAACTGGCATATAGTTGGTGATTATTGCAGGTATCAAGACAACAAGAATTAATGTAATATTCATAAATTTCAAGGACCAGTTTAGAAAGTTTAAACATAGAACTTGGTTCTTCAGGTGCATAAGAGCAAATGACAAAAGAGAAGCCAGTGCTCCGGCAATAACAACGAGAGAAAGGAAGGTAAGCTATTGGCACCACCTACTGATAAAATATGAAAGCAACTATGAAATAACTTTCAAGCTGAGGGACGACAGACTGGAAATGGTATCATTAACTAGAACTGAAAGGCATTTATGAAAGTAAAACACTTCTAGAAAATCTAATTTGCGAATGGAAGATGTTTTTTGAATAACTTTAGTAGCTGAAATATGGAAAATGTGATATTCTGACCAACAGTCTTCAGCAACATAGCACTTATATGTCCCCCCCCCCATATATGCCTCATGCTTCTTCGCATAAAATTTTAAGGCTCTCTTAGTTTGACCAATGTAAAGTAAACCATATATATATATATACACCTCAGGAGATCATATTCAGCATAGGATCCTTAAGTACAGAACTGCGAATTTTAACTTTCTTCCTCTTTGCCTGAGCAAAGGCTTCTCTTTCATCACTGGTACTTCTGTAGATGAAAAAGATTCTATGTTTAAACCTTCGAAACTAGTCCTGCAAATTTACAAATCAATATTATACTGATTTTTGTTGCCTTAACACTCCTAATAATCATTATATGGCATCTTATTTTATCTCAGATGTATTTAGTGTCCATCTGAAACATGACAAAAACATTGCAGAGAAAATAAAATAAGGGGGAATTACTGTTGTACAAAATAATGTAGAAGAAAATAAAGCAGTTTAAAAACTGAAATTTTAAAGCACTTATAAATCTTTGCATAATGATAATATTACACATAGTTTTCAAACTTTAAAATGCATGTTCATGTAATGATTTGTGAATACAAGAAGGCTTAACAAGCATATAATGATTAATTACACAAGCTCAAAATACTATTAACAGCTATAAGTAGAAATTAACCTTTATTCATTTTCAGATTTTGATAGTTTTGGTTTATTTGATTGTGGCAAAATATGCAAAGCTTATTCTGCATAAGTTCAGAGATGCCTTTGCAAGCAATTTCTGAGGGAAACAGGCTTATATCCATGTTACATATTGGGTAAGCCAGGAAAATGAAAAAGGGCTCACCTATTTGTCAGGAATCTAACTCAGAACAAACTACAGTACAAAGTCCGTAATCCGGACTCGTCAGGACCTCGGCAATTCCAGATTATAGATCATCAATTTAAATCTGGTAAGATGGCATGCAGAAATTACACAATTAAAAATATGAAACAGTAATTTATGAAATAAAGAGCAATTATGATCTAAAGGGTATCAAATTTTACAAAAAAAAGCTTAATATTTATTTGTTTATTTTATTAAACATTTCTTTCAATATAAGTTGTTTAAGCTGCTTCGTTTTTTGTGCTAATACTTTCTCTTTAATTCTGTAAACAGACATAATTTCATGTTCAGTTAAAAAGTTCCATTGTTCAAGTTCTGTAATTGCTGTGTCGAGAAGACCGACTAACTCATCAATCGAAATTTTTTCGTTTTCAATAACCTCTCTGTCACTTTCTTCACTATCGGAAACGGTATTTTCTGGATCTAGAACCATACAACAGATTTTGCCGTCCATTAATTGATTGATGATTGGGTCATTATCGTCGCAATGAAAAACTTCTGTTATATCATCTTCATTTATTACCGCTTCTCAACATTTCTTTACATAATCCAATAACTGAAAAATTTCACCTTTAGTTTGCGATGTCCGAAAACCTTCAAATTCGCGGCTGTCATCTTCATCATCCTCACCATGAAATACGGTAGCTGGCGATAAATTATGCCAAGCATTTTTTAACATATCTGGAGACCCATCCTCTCACGATCTTGCGATGCTCCACACAGCAGATTTTATGCTAAAATATTTCAAAAATTCTTGAATAGTCTTGCCATTGTTCACGAAATTACCTACACCTGCTACTGCATATCTTAGGGGGAGGGAAGAAAACAAGATTGCAATCTCGGACGTTTTCAAAAATCTCCACATGTTTTATTATGGAAGGAAAAAAATCAAATGCGCATGCGTAAAGCATACAAAAAAAAGTTTGTGGCTTTGAGGTCCGGATCATAGATCATTCCGAATTATGGGCGTCCAGATTACGGACTTTGTACTGTACTACTATTTAATGACTTTACTACTTAGCTGTTGGTGAGCTTCAGATTTTGAATGATAAAGATTTCTCATTGCGTTTCCAGTAACATTTATTAGTTCATTTAAAAATATGAAACATAGAGAGGTACAGACATTTATTTCTTCTTGTGTTCATGAATCGTTATGTGGATGTGCATTTGAAACGCTCAAAGTCTGAAAACACATGTCTATCATGCTGTTATCATGCAATGATTTGTATGTACTTTACTTTGAATCACAGTATTTTTTATGACAACGTTTTAAAAATGGGAAGCTATTTTTCATGTTCTGCAATATTTGTAAGACACTCTTAATTCAACATAATTTTTGCTGAAGATATAGCCCAGATTTTCCACAAAGCAAGCCATTTTACAGTGGCACTAACAGTTTAAAATGATTGGCTGCAAAACAAACTCTTCTACAGACTTCATATTTTAAGCACAGTCACAATTACTGAAACCG
The DNA here is from genome assembly GCA_000611955.2 of Stegodyphus mimosarum. Classification (NCBI taxonomy): domain Eukaryota; kingdom Metazoa; phylum Arthropoda; class Arachnida; order Araneae; family Eresidae; genus Stegodyphus; species Stegodyphus mimosarum. The sequence continues at coordinate 36,332 of KK116649.1, read as the reverse complement.
ATACAACAATTATACATACCTAAAATTAACTATATAAAAAAATTAGAATTAGGCAAAAAAAAATGGTGGCAATGGGCAACTTAACTGTGGTGCATATTTTGATCAGAACTTAATAAAATTTTTAAGGCAATAAGAGACATTTCTTCTACTTGAGAAGCAAAAAAATTTTTCCCAAAGCTGAGAAAAGTTACCAAACCATTTTATATGGAAAAAATTAATATAGTGCCTTTTCTCGAGGAAAATAACAACAAAATGTTAGACAGCAATTAGAATTTTACGTTCTGAGAAAATATCTAATCAGCCTAAAAATCAATATTTTATTCAAAATCTTTGCCAAACTAAGATGCTTTTTTTTGGGGAGGGGGACTAATTTAAATTCTAAAGTAGCATATTTCTTTTCCAATTACTTATAAAGGAATTAATTCAACAGATAGAATCAGAGATGCAACCTGGTATTAAGAAGAAATTTTTATTGAGGAAAAAACTTGGCAAAATAATACTTACTTCCACATTTCACTCAGAATATCATTGATTATATCATTTATTGGACGGCTTTCATTCGAAATATTCATAATGGAACACATTCTGTCGATCAGCTTTTCATTCTCAATCAGAGACTTCCGTGCATTTTCATATGTGTAGGTCCATGCATGATCAATTAAATAAATGCTATTAACAACAACAAACAAAAATAAATAAATAAATAAATAAAAAATTATTAATGAAATATGTTAATATCTGGAGTTAGACATCATACAAAACTAAAAGATAATAAACAGAGCTGAAATTACACTGGAGCCCATCTCTGGTACTTCTGTTTTTGAGATAAATAATTACTGTAGCTGAAGTGCACTGGGCTCTAAATATGAGCAGCTAAGGCTTTATGAAAGTGAACCACAATTTCAAAAGAAAATTCTTTTGATTTTATGAAATGTTATTTTAGTGAGTAAGTCAGTCTTAACTGATTCTAATTTCTAAATGAATGCTTTTCTTTTTCTGGTAAACAAACCCTAGACATAAGTTGAGACTTGCAGGAAAGAAAGCCTCACTCACATGAACCTTAGGCTCTGTTCAGGCGGTGGTATAAATGTCATAGACGCATAAAATGCGGGAGTTCCATTCACACCTGCGAGACAGGGTCTATGCGTACCCAATTAGAGAAGCTAAATTTGCACAATTATGCCTACAGCTTTCCCGCTCGAGAGGTTTCGCATCTTCGCTCCAATTGATAGACTCTTACACCAAGTCAGCACAGAAATTGAAAACTTCGAATCTACCCCTTAACAAGTTTTGTGATACACTAAGATCTGGTTACCTAGCAACAAGGCTGGGCTTAAACCAGTTATGATATGTATACCATTGTCTGAACACAGCCTTATTCTCCAAGATATGCAATAAATTTATGAGACTTATTTAAGAACAAGTAAATTTTTAGTTAAAGCTACTAGAAGTGATCATCACCCGAACCGTGCTGCCATGTGCGAAAAACACAAAATGTATTTAATTATTATTTAAATATTTTCTGAAATCAAATTAATAAATTTTTTTATAAAAAAGATTGCACCTCTTCTGAAAGTTTTCATTTTTGCACCAAGTCCCTGATGATGATGATGCAAAGAAAAGATGTAAATTTAATATTTCATTTCTGGTTTTGGCATATTTTGCTGTCCCCCATTTCTTGCAGTTTGCCAATATGATAACACTTTTTCTTTTGGTTGGTTTTTGTTTTTTGCGTGTGATTTATTCTGACTGGAATATGTGATGAATTTTAAATGTATTTTTTTTTTAATTTTATTTTGCATTATTACCACTTGTTGCTGCTAACAGTACACAAATGAATTAGGTTTTGAACTGTTTTTTTACTTTTTTTTTAAGTATTCACTCATTTTAAAACTTCAAATATATATTTAACAGCAAAATCTAGCTGATAATAAGCCTTTTTAGTTGAATTAAAATATATAAAACACAAATAAATAAAAAAAGATACATTCTGTATGAGGGAAAAAATATCTTACTGTTCATCATCATTTGGATCCATAGAACATTTGGTGTAAACACGCCAATGATAAGAATCACTGTTATTTTTCTCCTCTGCATCATCCACAAACACCTAAGAACGATACATCAAAATCAATAACTATAAGATATTTACTGAGAAAAGCTATTATACATACAATGTACAAATTCAATTAGTTAAATTTGGGTAATTCCAAAATTTTTGATAAGATTACTTGCATGTAAACAAATACATGCAAATTACAATAAAATGTCATGTAAATTTTGATAAGACTAAATTTCTCTTAAATTAAATTGCTAAATATTATACATTTCTTCTAAATTATATTTTAATTATTTGCACAAACAAAGCAAACACTTTTGCTTTTAAGAATATGCTTTAAAAAATAATAATAATATGCTCCAATACATTTCATATTTTTAATTAGAACTAAGGGAAAATAAGTTGTTTGATTTATGATTTAGACATTTATTCCATAAATTACTTTTTTCAGCATTCAAATATATATCAAATGCTTTTTTTATCCCTTTAAAATACTTTTAACTCTAACTATTTTTTTGCATATTGTTACCGCTCTCAAAATAAAAGGATATATTTCCAAAACATACGATTAATTTTTATTATTACTTTTAACTGGCATTCACTATTTAATTCTCCAGCAAAACCAGATTCAAAATTGAATTTCTGGATTTTAATTCTAATGCTGGGGAAAATATATTTCAGGGTACCCTTTGGAGAAAATTGGCGAATTTTTTGGTGCCATTACATGCAACACGCTCCCAAGTAAAATGGCATCGAAAACATAATGCAATAAAACATAAAAGAAATAGAATGTCAATAAACTGCATTTTAAATCAAACTAAAACAACGAAATAAGATAAAAATAACATGTTATTCACTCTGCGCAGTACAAAAAGGAAATATTAACTTACCTTATTTAGAAATTTCTGTGTCTTCAGTGAGTGGCATACAGAATTCAGCACCCAAAAGGTTTTTAAAATTATCTGAACTAGAATCTGTATACTACTGTCGCCAAATAAATTCACAAATGTAAAAATAAAAAAAATCCTCCATACTGCCAGTGGCATTTCTTTCGAAAATCTCTTGTTATTACACTCCACATATCTTTCATACAGGTGATATGAGCTCCAGTTTCCAAATCCTTAAATGTAACTTCATAATTCCCTGAGAAGTACAATTTAAATCTTCATTTACATACCAGTCAATCAATGTTTTCTTTCTCATATGTTCCAAAGCATACAGAAACTTCAGGTTAATCGTTCTACTAGCAAACATTTTATGATATAAAGCACAAAATAACTAACGTACATCCTAACCAACATCCAATGCATAAATAAGCCCTGAGAAATACTTTCCCAACAATCAAAATCAGCACAATCATGCATTACAATCAATCACATCATAACAGGGTTTCCATAATATTTAATGTAAAATACTCAGGTTACCATAAATGAAACAACCTGGCGATAATCCAGGGATAATCCTAAAATTTAGACTACCCCCAACATTTTAAAACATCTAAAGAATTTGAATTATTGATATAATAATTAAATACATATACATGATTTTTGTAAAGAACTATTTTAGACAGTGATTTAGAAAATCAAATTGAAATTAATTGCAAAAGTAAGCTTAATGAATGACATCAGACAGAAATGTTACAATCACTCATAAAGTGAAGAAAATATTTATACTAGTACTGCAACATATCTGATTAAATTGTATACACTTGAATATTCATTTCATTATTTATTATTTTCTACTATGTTTTCACATGTACAAAACTTGCCAAAGTATAGGAATTGGAAAACTGTATCAAAAGTTATATTTCGCTACTGTCTAAATTAATTTCTTTTAAAATTTGACATTGCCAAAACATGAATATTTCCACCATTTAAAACATTTCTGTAACTAGACGTATATGATTACGACTACTGATTGCAATAACACAGGCCATGTAAGAACTTTTAAGCAGAGAATGGGGAATGTATATATACATATACGTAAGATATAACAAAATATGATAGCTGCTTTAAAAAATAATCGGCACCTCAAAATTAACATTCTAGATTTGGTGCTCTCCCCCTAAACTCATCTGTTTTTCCAAATTTGAGATCTTTCTATCATTATGTAATGTTACTAACTAACCAGTCATAGATTAGCTGTACTTGTACATCAAACTTGGTATAAATACCACTGGCAGTTAATTACGTCATTCTTTTCCTAGCTTCTGCCACTGCTAAAATATCCTGCTGCTCTGCTCCTCCCTCTAAAAGGATGTAGCCCCCTTTAACCTGTGTATATGAGAAATTATTGCAATTGTTTATGATCAAAAAGTATATTGTCTAAGAAGAATGATTCTAATGTGTGTAGAAATAAAGATGGTACCTAGCTGAACTTAAATATTGTCAATAACTTCTTCCACCTTTCCACTCGACTATCGAAAGCTGCTAAAAGTACGGGTGTTAACTGCACACCAAAATATCCTTCCTCGCTCATAACAATTGCAAGCTGATTCCTCTTCTATGCTCCAGAGATATTATATACCGGTACTGCCAATTCTGGTAAAAATGGAAGATAACACAACTAGATTTTACAGCAGTCCACAAACAGACATTTTAACGTTCTAAGGCTAATGTTCTCTGAACTATGCAAGATACATAAATATGTACAAAAAAGTTTAATTTTGAGGTACTTATGCATTATTGCAACCCCCTTAGGCAGTTCAGCAAATTTTATGGAAGAAAATGAACAATTACTTTTATTGTAAAAAATTATACTTCTGTTTTGACAAACATACATATTTTATGTTTCAGCTTTATTAAAAAAAAATAGTGTACTTATATAAACAGGATTCTGTTTTTGTCACAGTGGAAATTTCGCAGCAATTGCTATGAGAAAAAATTCAAACCATTGAGCAATTTTGTGGCAAAAAACAGTATTCCCGAGAAAATTTCACCTCTGTTTCTTCTATTACAGGAAAATCTGACAAGCACAAATTTTAAAAACGAGTTTAAGAAAATATATTCACAATTTTCTAGAATAGCCATTGAAAAACAACAATCAATTGGAAAACAACAAAAAGAAAACATATGAAAATGGCAACATTAGAAAATGAATATTTGTCCCGTGTATGGTGGCTTGAATAATTGTTACTCACATGATTACTACAGTTTAGCATATTCTGAAACTAAAGTGATTTCTACAAAGATGGTTATGATAATACGCAACCAATTTTAAATTCCTTTTACAATCTGTTTTGGAATAAAGAGTCTTTGTACGCTTCTGTTATCGGGACCAGACTCAGAAATGCATGTGTATATACTTACACATACACATGTATCTAGTCGTAGTCCGCAGATAATTTAAGTAGGCTCAATAATATTGATAATGATCCCGATACATTGCATCGACTTGACTGTAGGATCATATGGATTACCTTTTTTATAAAATAAATCAGCAAAAGACTAAAATAATGATTTAGGAGTTTTATTAGTACAATCTCCACATGCTAAGTACAACACATGGTTAACAACTGACAGACAGACAGAGTCTCTCTCATCAGTTCAAAGTTACAGCTAAATTAAAGTTAAAAACCCAGAGTGAAGAATTTGGAACTTACAACAATGAAACAAACAATTAGAAAAATTACAAAAGACACTTCACAAATTAATTTGGATGAAAATGCGCTTTAGCCCACTGCTTGGCGATGTTTTGAAAATCGCCAATTCGGCGCGTTTCTGCAAAACGTCTTTGCAATTGCAACCTTCCCGACACGCTCCGCGAAAACTTATTGTAAACAAAACAGAATTCTAAAGCATAAATTAGTATGGAAACTGTTGCCACAAAAAGATAATAAAATAATATGCAAAACGAACATTATGATCATTAAAATATTTGTCAGTTAGGTTTAAATTAATTATTTACATTTTATGTTGTAATACTTACACATTTTATGCCGTTACATAACCTTCCCGACACGCTCCGCGAAAACGTAACCAAAATGGCATCGAAGAAAGAAGGAATTTTTTTTAAAAGAGCATTAAAATTACAAACGATACCATGTACACACCGTTCCGTTTTAACTTAAAAAAAAATCTGCGAATTGCACAATGTAGGCAACGTACACAAATGAACAAAATAAGCTAAAATAACGAAAATAAATTACAAGAAAATGCCATGCGCACAGCGTTCCTTTTAAACTTAAAAAAAACTTCAGCGAATTGCACAATGTAGGCAACGTACAAACAGTCAGCCATGTTGGCGGATATACGGAGTTACCCATGTTGGCGTGTTTATTGCTCATTCAAAAACAATCGCCGTCAAGCAGTGGGCTAAAGCGCATTCCAACCATTAATTTGCAATATTTACAATCAAACAGTATTTTTTACTTTCCAATTAATCATTATGTTATAATTTATTATTATTTTCTGCAACACTAGCAGGCAAGCCATCTTCGACTCTGTGAGTAAACTGCTTCCTGCAGCCATCTGGTGGTGAGATAATGAAGCGAAAGGTGTGTTCTAACATCACTCCCTCCCGAGTAACTAAGTTATGATACTTAAATTGCCATGGCAAGGACAGTAATAGCATAACATGATGAAATTTCACTTCATATATACAACATACAAGAATCAATTACTAATTTTCTAAGTTACTAAGCTTCTCAAGTTACGTTGTAGTAAATCAAAGTACAATTAAAATATCATGAATTTCAAGATCTATGATTGGAGTTTGTTCCATGCTGGAAAACAACATATTTGTATATACCGCATTCAATACTCTATACATTTTATTTATATGTACCATAATTAATATACCCCACATATGGGCTTAAAATGAACTCTTCATTGTGTTACGTTTTCAGTGACATGAAATAGCTAACAACAATGAAACTGATCAGCATTATTAAAATATTCACATTGCATAGTAGATATATTAAATATTGAATGCACTTTTCTTATCTTACTCACTCATGACTCTGACTATCAATGCAATTATTTCAAAAACATACATTTTAACTTTGTCACATAAAAAGAAATATCTGAACGTAATTGATGATGTTGGAATAAAAAGTTAAATTACCGGAATCTAAACAAACTCAAAACTAAATGCAAACTATTTGTACTATATGAAACTATAAGAAAATATCCCTTTCCTTTTCCCTATCGTAGTTAACATTGAGCTAGCAACCTAAACACTATAACCACTGTTTGGCACCTATCGCCCAAGTTGGCGAATGCGATTGCAGGAACCTCGCCAAGTGCCGGTTATCTGAGTTTTCCCGAAATATACATATGTTCCCCCTTAAAAAAAATAGTAATAATTAATTAGTTACATACCCCTTTAGGAAGAAAGAAATCATTTCAATTCATGATACACATTAATAATTACTTCCAAAGATTATAAATATTTGATGCATTTGATCACAAAAAAGTTGAATATGCAATACTAAGCAGAAAATAAAATGTATGGTATTCAATTATGAGGAATTACTAAGAACATATAACAATTTATACTCTTACTAAAAGCTAAAATATACACACATTATTTATAGCTGAATATACATCCTTTGGATACTATCCCTTCAAGAAGATTATCACTTCTACTATGCAGTCACTCCACTTATTTTTACTATATGCAATATCAGAAATAATATTGTTGCGAAAAATTCGGCGGTTGCGCCTGTATGTAAGCTTTCCGGCATAGCACTAGGGTTGCCATAAAATAGTGTATGGTATGGTTGCCAGATTGGCGACTTTATCGCCCATTTGGTGACCAAATTGGCGATATCCCATGGTCCAATCGGGAAGCTTCTAGAATAACTTCCTGTCGAGATATTTCTCGAAACGTGTGGAACTTAAAGAAAAGCTATATAAACCCTTGCGTTTCTGAGAGCAGGCGAGTGATTGTGAAGGAGTGTGAGAATTGTGAGAGTAGCTGCTTACTGTGAGTGCTAAGCCACGCGAGAGTTTTGTGAACGGAAAGCGATCGAGATAGTGCTTTACACAGCCTGAAGCTGTGTTGCTGATTGTTTCAGCGTATTTATTGTAGATTTTCGACGCTTTTAAACGTAATTTTGGAACTGTGCTGTAAATATTGATTCTTGTAAATAAATTGTGCTTTTTATTGTTCTGCATCGTGTTTTCATCGGATACTCTCAAATCCACGAACCCGTACAACGCAACAATATATAAAAGAGTAATACTATGAAAGCAATACTATGACTCAGAGTCTGAATCTGAAAGGAAGGTGTATTGCTCTCCCATAACGAGATTTTATCTGAGGCTGTGCCTCTTTACTTTGGGAAGTGGGTTTAATGGCTGATGGATTGTTATCAGCAATGCTTAGCTTGTAACCTGGAGGCATAGTTTCTGTATTTAAGGTATATGCAGGTTTAAGTCTATTTATAGAGATTTTCACTGGTTTCCCTTTAATTGACAGAGATTTGTCCTGCCTGTCTAAAACTGGAAATGGTCCCTCATAGGCTGGTTCAAGTGGCTTCTTAATTCTATCCACTCGAACAAACATTTGTGGACAAGAATCCAAATCTTTATGCACAAACACTTTCTGTTGTGGTGCGCTTTGCATTTTCACTGGTTTGAGTAGTGCCAGTGTTTTTGCAATTTATTCACGAAGCTATCAGGCTCTTATTTCACAAGTTGCTGGGTCAAAAAATTCTCCAGGAATCAGTATGTTGATTCCATATACCATTTGGGCAAGAGAATGGTTATCATCCTCTCCAACAGCTGCTCTGAAGCCAAGCAGCGCTGTAGGTAGAACTTCACTCCATTTGACAGAGTTGTGAGCCTTAATTGCAGATTTTAGGGTCCAATGGAAATGCTCTATTTTTCCATTACATTGAGGATGATATGGCGTGGTGTGGCAAATCTTTGCACCAGATATAACAGCCAAATTTTGAAACAGTTGTAATGTGAATTGTCTACCTTGATCTGTAACAATTCTATTTGGAACTCCAAATCTGCATATCCAGTTTTCATAAAATGCCTTGCTAACTACTGCTTGCCCAAGCGAGAGAGACTGGGTTTGGCACGCTGCCAAGAAAATGGAACAAGCCAAGGGGGAGAAAGGAAGGTCTGGAGGGACGGAAAAATACACTTGCTTGGAATTTCCTTCAGTAATCTCAGTGTTCTTAGCTTTTCCCTTTTGCGCTTGTTTAAATTTAGTTCTTTCCATCTCAAGATCGTTGTATAAGTCACAATTAATTATTGTCTAATACTTTTGTGTTTTTTGTTTGATATTTTTGCTCATGGATTTATTACAAACACAAATTTAATTGATAAAGCTAATTGTAGCACAGGAGATTACCACGGGCAAATGAATTCGAATATATTTGAGAAATGGGCAACAGAAAAATTGATTCCGAATTTACAAAGGATTCAATTGTTGTAATAGACAGTGCAACTGAACAAGCCCCCAAATTCATCTCATAATAAGCAGAGTATAATGGATTGGCTTACTTCAAACAATATTGTGTACTCACCTAATATGCAAAAGATCGAACTGTTGAACATTGTTAAAGAACATTTGCTACCGAAAAAAACATATAAATTTGATGTCATGTTAGAAGAACATGGATTCACAGCATTGAGACTGCCACCATATCACTGTGACATAAATGCTATAGAGTATGTTTGGGCAGATATCAAACATTTTATTCATGCACAAAACATAACGGCAGATATAAACATGGAAAAACTCTTAAAAGCTTACTGAGCACGGTATAGAAAATGTTACAATTGAAAAATGGAAGAACTATTGTGCACATGTAGAAAGCTTGGAAAACGCTTACTGGGAAAAAGATGGTATACTTGAAGAAATGTGCGACTCTTTAGTTATTTCCTTGGACGATGATGACAATTCGACAGAGAACGAAGGTTAAATTTCCAACTGAAATATTTAGTCCAAAGGGATTTAGTCCCGAAGGACTATTACTTTCGTTTGGGCGTTTTGCGTTGTTTCACAAAAAACGGCATATCACTTTTCAATTTAGTCCTTATGTTTCTCTGTTGGTTATTTTTTTTTTTTTTTGACGTAGCTTTTTCTTCAAAAATCGTCTGCATTGCACGGGAAAATAAAAAGGAATTTTAATTACAATTCTAAATAAATAGCCAAATAAACATGAAATTTCTAACAATATTCTCTAAAACTTTAATGAATTTTTCATTAACAAACTCAAAGATTTCAAAGCCAGCAATACCAATGTTGTACAGAAAAACATTTTTATCTCCAGCGCGTGAGAGCATGTACCGAAATTTCTAAAGATATGCACAATTTAAAATTATTTTGCGATATTGCTGTTGAACTGAATTTTATGGTTTAAGTGCGAAGAACATGGTATTTAACAAATAAAGGTAACACACAAAATGTTAAATAAATGCCCCTTTGTACGTAATTAAAATCTGAAACCTTCCAGATTTTTTTTTTATTATTATTGTTTTTGCATAATTGCTTAATGAAACCCAAAGTAAGAAATTCTTTAATTTTGTACTATTTTAAAGACTTCAATGCAAATAATTAATTTTTAATGTAAATAATTAGTGTAATTAATTTTTCAGACATGTTTACAGCAATTAGTTTAGCTTACAATCGTTAAAATAAATTCTAAAAGTTTATTATAGATGTGTTTTTTATTCTGTGTGTGTGTGTGTTATTCTCGTGATAATTTTAAACTGATTTTTGTTCAGTAATTTTCCATTTTATGCATCTCCCCTTTATACGTTGTTTGTTTTTATTTATTCTTGTCAGCATTTAAGCAACAAACTCTTTATATTGCACAACAGAACTCATCCGCAGCCACCCATCTTCCCTATTTTCACTCCGAGAAACAAATCGGAGCGATCAGTAAATCACGTGACCAGTCTCTTTCGGCTGGCAAAGCAGTAATTCTGCTGTAATGTCTTCCAATGGAATCACCTCCACCCAGGAAGAAAATCTGTCGATACATGTAAGGCAGTAAATTTTTCCATTTGAGGGAGACAATGGTCCTATTAAATCTATATGGACCACACTGAATCTGGAGTCTGCTTCTTGGTAGTCTCCCAACTTTGATTTTGTGTGCCTGGTCACCTTGACTCTTTGACAACTAACACAACATCTGGCCCATTCCCTTGAATCTTTCCTGATATTTGGCCATACGAACCTGGCAATCATCTGCTTAATCGTAGCTTTGATGCCAGAGTGCGAAAGACCATGTATATGCTCGAATATCTTTCTTCGAGATGGTTTAGGTATGCAGGGACGTATCTTGTCTTAGGAGGTATCACACCATAAGATGTGTCCAGAAGGGAACTTACAGCTTTTGAAGATCAATGAAGTCTCTCCATTAATTAACTTTTTCAACTCCTTATCCTGACATTGTTCCAGTGCAATCTTTTCATAATCAATGAAAGCAATCTCTTCAACACGAGACAGGGTATCTGCCACAATATTATCTTTGCCTATAAAATGCTGGATGTTAGTGGTAAACTGAGAGATGTACTGAAGTTGTCTCAATTACCTTGGTGATGCTTTTCCATTATTTTGCTTAACCCCTTAACTGTCGAGTTATTTTGATGATTTGCATACATAAATTGTCAATTTTTTTATTGTAAAAATCAAATGTTTGCTGCACAATCAAAAAAAATAAATAAATAAATAAAAAATAATAATAAATAAATAAAAAAAAAATGCTGCGCACTTTGAACATAAATCCCTATTTTTTTAAACTTTCAGTAAAGTGCTGTCATCTATTGAACTGAAGCCAAAATAATCTTCTCACGATATATATTTGGGTATAACACTAAGATGCACTCAAAAAAAAATTACCCCCGAGTAATACTTGGGCGTGACATTTTGGAACACCAGTGCTATGCCCAAGATTATTTCAGGCATGACAGTTAAAAGGTTAAAGGCAAAAATAAGAGGTTTATGGTCAGTAAAGATCGTAAACTCTCGACCTTCTAACAAATGTTTAAATTGTTTTATGGAGAGATATACTGCTAGTAATTCTCGGTCATAAGGGCTGTATGCCCTCTGTGCTTCATTTAATTTCTTCAATTAGAAAGCAATAGGTTTCCAGCTTCCTTCATCCAATTGTTAGAACACTGACCCCATTGCCCAGTTTGAGGCATCTGTACATAGCGATAATAGGCAATCAGGTTTGGGAAACATTACCAAAGCAGTGTTAGCCAAATCTGTTTTGCACTTTTCAAACTAAAATTTAGCTTCCTCTGTCCACTGAACTTTTCGTTTATCCTTCTTCTTAGCACCTTTGAGCATCTCATGGAGAATGGCTTGTGTTCCTGCTGCATTTTTAAGGTATCTGCAGTACAAATTTACCATACCTAGGAAGGTACGTAGGTCATGAACTGTTGTGGGCCATTTGTAATTCAAAATCACTTGCATTTTTACAGGGAGAGGCCTTAAACCTGCAGCATTTATGAGATGTCCCAAAAATTCTATTTCTTCCACTCTGAACACAGATTTTGATATATTGATGCACAAACCATATTGGTCTAATTGCTCAAACACCAGTTTTAGGTGTTACTATGCTCCTCTTCTGATGACGAGGCTATCAATACACAGGGAACACAAAATCAAGACCTTGGAATATTTCATGCACAAAATGCTGAAAAGTTGATGATGCACTTCTAAACATGACACTAAACTCAAATAACACAAAAGGAGTAATGATAACTGTTTTGGGCTTATCCTTCTCTGCAATTGGGATTGAATTTGAAAAAAAAAATGGATTTCCCACTCTATAATCCCCACAAGGTCTTAGAGTTCCAACTTTTTTGTTTACTAAATGGAGAGGACTGGCCCATTGGGATTTTCATGGACGGATAATATCATTATCAAGCATAATCTAGACTTGTTGCTTTGCCAAATTATAATACAGGAATTTTTAAATATGGTAAGTCGATATTTCCTTTTTGCAATGCGTATATGCGATAAGATGTATTTCATTTTTTTTAATGTTATTTCATTGTGTGATTTAAAATACAGTTTACTGAGCTTCAATTGGCTATAAATTTTGTTCAATTTTGGTGATGAATAACCTTTGTTTTAACATTATATGACATCATCATTCTCCTGACTTTTTTTAAAGTGAAAATCGACTGATGTGTACAAAGTCAAGGGAATGGGCAATGCCAAAGTTTGTACAATTGTCTGATTTTTTTTAAGTGAAAATAGACTGATGTGTACATGGATACCGAGTTTGTGCAATTCTTTGACTTGTTATTTTGGTTTTGTGTAGCAGCCAACTTGAAATTGCGCCTTGCTGGCCAATCGCCGAGGCACACTTAAATATATTTGTACCAAAGTTTTTTTTTACTACTTCATCTATACTTATTTCTCCTGTACCAACTCCTTAGATGTTTAAAAAATTTTCTTTGCAAAAGGTAGACTGGTTTCTTGTTTTCAATCTATCATTATCAGGTACTTTTAACATTTTGTCCGAGAGCAGGTTTCAAAACGTTTTTAGTAGATGCAGTCTTCATCTTCTTTGCCTACTTCTCAAGTCCTTCCTTAGCTGTCTCTTGAAACACTTTCCCTCTGAATTTTGTTAATAATCACACTTGTCATGTCAGAACATATATTTGGCTCTTTTTTTTTTTTTTAAATTTGAACTTCAGTACTTGCTTCCATCGTTATGCATGATTCTTTTCACATGCATTATTATCATCTGATTCTTAATCAACTGTTGATTCATGATTACTGCTTCATCTTCTGTATTAACCATGCATTCATTATTAATATTTATAATTTTTTCTACGTTCTCTTCAGTGGCCATGTTACTAATCAAATTACATGGAAAAACTGAGTTAGCAAGTCCCAGCTTCATAGGGCAACCAAACATAGATTCGTAAAGTGAAAAATTGATTCCCTCATGATATCGTTTGTTTTTCATTGTTTGAAAAAACTTTAATCCTTCTGACCACTTTTCTGTCTTACTTGTTTCCATCCATGTTGCCAATATGCTCTCGTAGTTTGCCCATTTGACAGAACCTTGTGACTGACTGTGTCACAGTTTACCGTGAAGTATTTTTATATCACTCTACATTTCACATAAATTGTTTATGATTTGGTTGCAAAATTCCCTCCCATTTTTTAAATGCAAAATGCTCGGGGCTTAAAAGTTTTGAAAATATCCAGAAATTGATACGCTACTTCTTCAGCTCTTTTACTGTGTAAACTTCAGAGTAGGACGAATTTTGTAAGATGATCTTGATACATTAAAATAATTTCATGTCACGATCAGGATTGGACTGGATATCTATTAGGTCAACTTGGCATTAGGAATTCATTTCACTATGCACAGTTGGTTTGAACGCAATCCCCTTTTTCACGTTTTTTTTTAAATGGTTCACATAGTCTCAAATATGTGACGACAGATACATTATTGTACTTGCGATTCAGTTCCTTAATCACATGGGTTCTTACATCGTGGCCTACTGCAATATGAACGTCGTGTATGACACTGAAGAATTCATCAATTGCACCATAATACAGAATTTCTGCAGATAGTCGTGCTATAAGTTTGTCCTCTCCTCTAATATTTAGAATATCATAGAGTTTCAAATTTCTGAAATGAACTGTCTGTTTTTCATTCACACATGTTGCTTTTTATTTATTAATTTTGCTACGAATAAGTTGAATTTGCAAATTAACTTGGTATAGGTGGTAATTTCATAGTCTACCACATATAAAAGTGTTTTTAGGTGATTTTGCACAATTTTGAAAACTGTTGCCAACACCAAAATGACTTGTTTATTGTATTCGTGAAATCCCACATGTACTATATACTAGGGCAAAACTTATGTATCTAAATAGGAGAAATTAGAACACAGTAATTTTATAATCAAAGTATTCAGCAAAACTTACTTCCTGAGAATATGCAAAATCATTTCCTGCATCAAAAATCTGAAATAAAAAGAACATATATTAAAAAAAAAAAGTAGACCCATAATGCTAAATGAACAGATCCAAACAAGTAAAACGCAATAATCATGCTTTTAAATACACTAACTGTTCCGTAGCAGGAAATTACAGACAACAACATTTACTACTTCAGAATTTGATTTCAGTTGAGCGCAAATGTATTCCTAACGAAAATAAATGGTTTTCCCGTCCTTTTAACTGCATGTATAAAAAAAGATACAAATAAAAATACAAATAAAAACTATACCAATATGATCATGAAAACAACAATCAGTTGCATATACTTTAAATCACTGTGATAAAATTTTCAAAAAATGATTATACATTTCATGAAAACGAGCACATAAAATTGAATGAATTGGTACAACTTTGATATACCCCCCCAAAAAATTATGCGCTAAATCTGGCACTCCCTACGGACTTTTTAGGTTTGCTGTTTCTTATTTTGGTGTTGCCAATTTAGGTTTTTTCAGCTTTTAGGTTTTTGCTGTTGCCAAATTTAGTATTTTCTTGTATTTTGTACCATTTTTTGAGTTTTTTTTTAAAGTTTTGTGGCAACAATTTTTGGATTTCATATATGTTTTACCGCCATTTCTGTGTGAAGTGATCAAGCGGATTTCTGACTTGCTGTATTTTGCTGCAAATCTGGTTGTATTTTCCAATTATATTTTTTTTCTATTGATTATTTTTATCTTTTAGCTGTCAATATGCCTACTGTATATAGTGTTGTTGAAAAGTTTCAGGGAATTTTGAGTCGGAAAATTGATAGTTGTGCTTCATTTTCGTCGGGTAGGCCAACAGTTGGAAGGCCAGGTATTGTTAATTGTTTATTTTTGCATCATTTGGCTCAGGATATGCAGATGTTAATTGATTTTTTGATGGAGGTTGGATTGTTGAAGGCTGCAGTGTGTAAGAAATGTGGGTCTGGTATGAAACAGAAGTTGAAGAAGTTGTATTCAGATGGATTTGTGTATGTTTGTCGCAAAATGGTAGGTGGTAATCAGTACAACACTGAAATGTCGATAAGGCATAATTCTTGGTTTTTGAAGTCTAAGCTTAAGTTGTTTGAGGTTTTGTTGATCACGTATGAGATTTTGAGAGGCACTAAGACAGGCAGGATTGCAGAGGAGTATGGTTTCTCTAGTACTACTTTAGCAGATTGGAGGCAATTCATTAA
Organism: Stegodyphus mimosarum; assembly: GCA_000611955.2. NCBI lineage: Eukaryota > Metazoa > Arthropoda > Arachnida > Araneae > Eresidae > Stegodyphus > Stegodyphus mimosarum. Next base: position 20,169 of record KK116649.1, on the reverse strand, counting down.
CGAGACCATTTTGAATTATATTGAGGAGAATTCTGAGAAGGTATGTGGTGATGGTGTTGTTGTGAAAATAGATGAGTCGAAGTTTGGCAAAAGGAAGTACAATAGGGGTCATAGTGTTGAAGGTCAGTGGGTTTTTGGCGGTGTTGAAAGGGGATCAGGTAAGGTTTTTTTAGTTGCTGTGCATGATAGGTCTGAGGAGACATTGTTGTCGGTAATTAAGGAATGGATTAAGTCGGTAATTAAGGAATGGATTAAGCCAGGTACGACTGTTCATTCTGATTGTTGGAAAAGTTATGATTGTTTGACGGATGAGGGTTTTGAGCATTTAAAGGTAAATCATTCTTTAACATTTGTAGACCCCGATTCCGGGTGTCATACAAATACAATCGAAAGTACGTGGAGGCATGTTAAAGCTTCTTTGACTACATACAATCGCAAGGCAGATTATAAATTTTACCTTGCGATGTATATGTTTCGTAAATCATGTTTAGCGGCTAATGTTGATTGTTTCAATAAATTTATTGAAATTGCTGCTGGGGTAAATTGGGAGAAATTCAAAATTTCTGTATAAATAATTCTTTTTATTAGATTGCCGACACATATTTTCAATTGTATTTGTTAAAATTTTTGTGTAAATTGTATATATTATGTATTCTTTTTTTTGTATTTAATGATTCCGTATTTTTTATGTATTAAATATTTGTGTTTAGCGAGAATCCATCTTGGCGAGGAAAAAAGTCGCCAAATTTCCGATTTGGGGGGGGGTATATCAAAGTAGTTCCAATGAATTAAGCAATTACTACGGAACATTTGAAAACAAAACCGGTAAAAGTTTACAATTAGGTGCCCCTTGTTTTTTGGCGATTATTTTTTAACGCCAAGGTTGGCGGCAGGAAGGTACAATTTCAAGACTGCCGCTACGCAAAACCAAAAGAATTTCACAAACTCCGCGTCCATGTACACATCGATCTATTTTCACTTAAAAAGACATCAGAGTATTGCACAAACTAGTCATAGCACACTGCTTTGACTTTGTTCATGTGCACATCGATTTATTTTCACTTAAGAAAATAAAACCAAGTTAAAACTCTCATGGTAACCAGAAATGGGGTTTAATCGCCAAAACGGAACAAAAATTTTCGCCAATTGAAAGGGCACCCAATTCTACACTAGAGCCACAAAACCTATATGAATTTGCATTAAATATTATTAGATGTGTCACATCTGATAAGGAAAATATTTTTTACATGGCGTACTTTTAAATACAACTGGTTTTCTAGCTCTTCGTCAAGATGACGAAGAGAATATACTCCGAACGTAGACGAAAACACGCAATGCGTCATTATTGAATTTTTCTTTTACAAATTACACATTTTTCCTAATTAACAAAATTTTACTATTGTAGTTAGTATAAACTGAAGGAAAAAAAATACAGCAATATAACTAGGCTTTAAATCTTACGAGGGGTAAATTTATACGAATATTTTTGTAGATGAAGTCAAAAACAATTTGTAATTCTTTACCGATTCACTCAATTTGTAATGCAGAATTCTCCATTTGCTCTGTGGAATGGAAAGCGATAAAAGCTGTTTTTCATGTACAGAAACAAATTCTTTATAAAGAATTTCATCATTATCTTCTGTATCAACAGAACCGTTCTCCATCCTGAACAAAATAAAAAGTACGGTACCGGTAACACAACTTCGGAAGTTTACATTTTCATCCTCTGTATACTTCAAGTGAATCAGACAGACAGACAAAGAAAACACATGTCTTGTTTTTGCACCCGCTAAGTCTTTCTGCACCGATGGACGAAAAATCAAGCTAGCATTTTACGCTGATCTGCCGTCAGCGTAAGCGCACAGCTTTTTTCATTCAATGATTTTACAAGTTGCTGCTTATCTTCCTTATATGCGATTTCTTTGTTAATTAAATTTTAGTTACTGTTAATAAAACTGTTACTGGTTTGAATCGAGGGCAGATCAAAAAGAAATCTTAAAAAATTGTGCGTGTGCGAGATGATACATTTGAAAACAAGACGGATAAGGAAAAACTTGAGATTGAACTAAATTATTTTGTGGATTCAAGAGTTGCCAAACGAGCAGCTTCTGACAAATTAATTGAAGAGGCTGAATTATGTATAATTCCACAAATTGTACCTATGCAATGTATGAGAGATAAAATAGTAAATATTGAATCTATTCAAAAGTTTTTTTCAACCAGATGCTTTCCTGATAATTGAGCAATTAAAAAATGGAATCATTTGCATGGGGTGGAAATGCTGTGACTATTTAGAAGATTTAGAATATAATTGTATTCAGTCTGATTCGTGCCTTAATTGATATAAGTGGACTTGTGAAGATATTGTAATTTATCCACCATTCATATATTGGTTTTATCCAAACTTAGATACCTGTCATTTGTTGCAAAATATATTGATTTGAAATCTTTTTATTACTTAATTAAAAATTATTTAATTTGTAGAATGTATTGTCTGAGTTCTATTTCATATTTTTGATTTAATTATTTAAAAATAATGCGTAATAATGGGAACGTTGACATTCAAAGAAAATCCAAATTTCTGTTAAAACAATAAGTAACAGTCAAATTTTCTAAGTACTAATTTATAATACAAGCTATTGGCATAAAGCTGATTAACAGTTTATGTTCAACAAATGTGTTTCTTAGAATGATTTTACAAATATATGACAGTTATTTATTACATATTGTTTTAACCATGTATAACCAATTTAAATCATAATGATCACACATTATTTATATCAATCGCACAGGTCAGCTACTCAATAATATAATTATGATACAACAATAATATAAATACAGTGTAGTTATAATATATACAATGTAGCTATTATGAAATATGTGACAGTAATTATGCTAGATCACAATATATAATGCGATGCAATAAATATAGATAATGCTGCTAGATTCCAAAATATAACGTAATGCAATCAAATAGGTAGTATTCTACCTTAAAATGAAGTAGTATAATCTATAACGAATAAAATAATTAAGCTAATGAAGTACAACACACATAGTGTCACTATAAATATTCACTAAAATATGTATAGTGAATATGTAAGAATAATTTGCAAGTAATAATTATCAGTTACAAAGACGAGGTCAACCTATATACATGATAATGTTCAGAAAAAGAGAAGATAAAATATGGATTTAATGGTGGTTCTAATAGCAAGTGAGAACCAGAGAATTGTCAAAATTTATTATTCAATAAGAAAACTTATTGAAAATTATAATGTTCTTGTATATGCATCACTTTTTCAGTGTCCATACATGTGTATAGGTTCAAATGCCATACTTCAAAATCAAAGTTATTTATTAAATAAAACGTTATGAAACCTGATAATTCATTTGTATGTGCAAATTCTTCAATCTAAATCTCTTACATTAAATTATTTTTGCCTTTTAAATTATAGCCCATTATTTATTTAAATTTAATTTATTAATATGTTTGTACTAATATTTCAAAGTTCTTTGAAATATTTTATGTATATTGAAAATGAGTATTTCCATGGAAAAATTAAACAAGCATACAAAATTGTTGATAACCAGTTTTATATCATTAACTGTTCATTTAATAGTTGAGTTTATCGCTTTAACTTAATTTCACGTCTAAATTTTCTACGCAGAAATACTCAGTCTAATTTTTATTATCTTTTCTCAGACGAAAAATTTCGATGAGGAATAAGTTAAAATCTTTATTGTGCAAAACACATCTTTGAATCTAAATGTATTATAAGAAATACAAAAACTGTAAAAAGATCTTAGCCCTCCCCCCAAACCAGTCATTTAAACTATTCCAAATGTTCAGGAAAACGATAAACATTGCGAATTTAAAAATCTGCCCTTTTTTATATATCCATAAATAAAGGAAATGTGTTCCTTCTTTATATATATATTTATAAAAAGGAACACATTTCCCTTTCTAATCTTTTGAAAGTCGCCAACTTAAAATGACGGATCTGGATATGACAACTCAAAGCGCATGCGTGGTTGATGTTGGTGCGAATAGCCTGAAGAGGCTAATCGCACCGCTGGTGCGAATAGCATCGGCCGCGAAGGAAAGGTATATAGAAAGGGGGCGATTTCGTATTTCAGAGGAGAGCAAAAAGGAACTTCGTATATTTTATACGAGTTCTAAAGGCCAGGAAAAAAATATGGGGCAGAATAAATTTAAAAATAACTGGCCTAAAAGTAATGGAGAGGAGAAAAAATAAATAAAAATAAAAAGGGCCTATAAAAAGAAAAGGAAAGGAAAGGAAGTAAGAAAATGTTCTAAATACTATTGTGTGCAGACAAAAGTATATATGAAGTAAGGTAACATTTATTATTGTGGTTTCCAAACACATTCATACATTTTTTTTTTCAAATAGCATCAGACAAGATCATAAAATCACACACAGTGCGAGAGCATATCAGCAAAAAATAAATAAATAGATAAATATCAGAATTCTTTTATGTTAATTATTTTTTTAAACATTATATTTATTTATTAATTTAATCATATTTTATTATATATTCGTACTAGTTTAACAAGTTGATTCACACTTTCTAACTATCTGCTCATAATTCTAAGAGATGTATTCAACGAAATATAAATTAATCTTATTGTTTCCTTAATTTGGGAACTGAAAGAAAAAATTGTGATCGCAAAGAGTAAAACTGCCACCTTTTACATTTATCGATGCCCAAAATCCCCAGATAAGGATTCTCGATAGTGGCAAACGATGGAGGCAGCGTCTTAGCATAGCTACGTAATTTTTATAATATATGTGTCAATAAACGTTTACCTGCCTAAGAAATTATATCATACATTTCCTCTGCAACATCTCGCCCATCAACTGAAGATTCTCTTCAATCAAATGAAAGAAGGAAACTGTTTATTCGCCACTGTTGATTTTCTACAAGACAGAAGTAAAAGAAAAGATAAAACATCCAGATAAGTATCCTTTCTTTCTCTAAATTTAATCTCACCTATATCATGAAAAGTGTCCTTAAATTCATTTAGTCATTATTTTCAGTAGTTTCTGGCATTATACAATAGTTAGTAAATTGCTTTAAATCATGTGGTTCCTTTTCTCGTAACTATTCCGTAGAGATGCTACATTCCTTATCAGCAGTCAATCAATAGTTACCCTTCGGAGGCCCTGTTACTTGCTTAGGAATTTCTTGTACTAGAAAGTACCTAGAAATTTACTGTTATTATGTTGTACTAAAATTCCTTTCCTTCCAGATTTTGCTGGAAGGAGTAAGATGAAAAGAAATGTTGAAGAATGTTGTATCAAGCAAATTTCGTCTGTAAACATTTTTCACAAACAGATATTGCTTTGTAAGAGTTGGCCTAAGTTTAGAAGTGTTAAATTTTGACTAAATGTTTAGAATTGCGAGTTTCAACATGGTCCGTTTGGACCACAATAGTTTAACTACCGCAATTCTGGCAGGAAGTATGTAAGGTTTTACTTAAACTAACAAAGTTTTATTTTAATTTAAATCTTTCTCTCTCTTCTCTGTTTCAACTTCCCGTCAGAAGAAGCGCGCGTTTTCAGCTTATGCTAATTTGAAGTAGAGCCAAGTACTATTTAAACCACAGGTAGAAACCTCTTAGTGTGAGAGAGCTTTTAGTCTCAGATCACGATCATTCTGTTCGACGTTCGCTTGACCAGCTAGCAGCTAAAATTATAAGCCATAGTGCTTACTACGTGATTGCTTTTTGAAATAAATTGAAGTGCGCTAGTATTAGTATTTCTTGTTACGCACCATTTAGTTAGAGGCCAACTCCGCGATTTAGCTCTGTAAGCAAGGGTTTAATTAAATTTATATTTAGCTTAGTTTAAATTTATCTGATTGTTAAGTTAGGCCCAAGTGTGGTCTTTTACTTTCTGTATCCCTCCCGAGTTGGAAAGTTTGTAAATAATATTGATTTAATAAAAGAGAATTTTAAATCCCTTTCAAGTGCAGTTATTCTTCAGCGCAGTATCTACCTCAGAACACAGCTGATTTCAGCTCCGTGTTCCAGATCAGGACGTTAAGGAGTTACTTCAAAATGTTTGCAAAGCACATGCACAGAACACTCAGTCCTGACATCTTCTCTGTCTCATTCACTTATTACGAAATTTATTGTTATTATATAAAACACAAATAAATAATTAAAAATAGACTGGCTAACTATGCCCAATACTCTCTCTTTCGCTCCTACTCTTTGACTTATGAACTCCAGGGAAAATTCTTTAAAAAAATATGAATAAATAATTAAATAAATAAATTTTTTTTCTCTCTTCCTTCTCTTTTTTCTCTTACCCCTTCCTCACTCACTTTCATCTTAATTCTTTACAATACCTAGTTCATCTTATATAGTATAAAACAGGCTTATAGGAGTTTCATCTTTACCAAATTTACCAAAAATCAATACCTCTTCATTCATAGCTCCACTTTGCCCCTCCTCTACTCCTGTCTCATAACTTATATATATATTATTATTATTTTAATTATTTTTATTTGTTTCTATTTATTATTTTCTATTTCTATTTATTATTTTCCTTTGTATGTCCCACCTTCTTCCTCTCTTCCCTAAAATTACTCAAAAATTTCTCATTTGTAACTTACTATTCACTGCGACCCCTCCCCTCCACATACCCCGCCTCTTTCACCTCCTGTAAAAAACCTTCGCTGAATGTTCTTTCCTCCTTCAGGCCCCCTTTGGCCCCATCAAGGCGCCAACAAGTGCAGGCCTTGAATTTTCACACTTTGGACCGTTACGCTAGATTATTATTCCAGTCTCCCTCCGTAAAAAATTATTTCGTCTTAGATATTGTCCTCCCCACACTTGAAAATAAAAATAAAAATAATAAAGCTGATTATGATTTTGGTGTGTGATCATTTCCCTTTCCTGACTTATCCGTCTTTATTATTATTATTATTATTTCATTATCCTTTTTTGTGTTATTACGGTTATAAATAATAATAGTCGGCGGTAGTAGTCATCGTTAAAAATAATAATGGATAGTATTCTAAACTTTCTCTCTGGCTCTTTGACAAACTACCCCAAAAATTAAATATACCAGCTTTTAATTGTTCTTCCTGCCCATAGGGGGCGCATTCAGTGCGTATGTTCATCTCTGAGTTGCATATTTTCAACTTCTCCTAAAAAAGAAGTACTGAGACCTAGAGCTGAGTGCTTTCTGTTTTCCAATTTATCTAAATCATTTCGCAATAAATATATTTATTTGTTTCATTTATTGTTATTTTTATTAGACCAAAAGGAGCACACTTCTAGACTAGTAATTCATTTTGCCTTCCCCTTCATTCAAAAATTTTTTTTATTTTATTTATTTATTTTTATTTTACAACGAGACTTGTAACGTCTTATCCCCTCTCACTACTCTCGCCCAGTTCTTATAACAACCTCCTCTATCGGAACATATAGATTTCCTTCTCACAAAATGTTCTTAAACGTATCTACGCCTTTATTTTATATATATATATATATTTCCTTCTTAAATTACTTTGAAGTATGTTACCTATCTCCTCAGGTGCCGATGACCTGTCAAAGCTTACAAGGCACTATTGTCATCTCATTTTTAGTCTCCGATACCTCGCTCTATCTCCTCAGGTGCCGATGACCTGTCAAAGCTTACGAGGCACAATTGTCATCTCATTTTTAGTCTCGCATACCTTATTCTAAATCAAATGAAGGAGTGGCTTCTTATTGGGAGGCGGGGTCTATTTTATTCTGCGTATCTTGTACCTGATACCTTTTAAAATTCACCTAGTTAAGCTTAAAATTCCGGCTCAGGTGTCGCCATCTAATGGTTCAGAAAGCAATTAATGTAAAGCAGTGCGACTAGCGTGTCGCCAAAAGTTGAAAGCATCTGAAGTATGAATTTAGATTTCTTCGGAAAATTTTGGCATGATCTCAACAGTTCTGAAGGCTAAAAGCATTTTTTGCGTTATACTCTGAGTATGTTTGATGCGCTTTAGACGAAGATGTTAAATTTACGGAAAATAATTGGGAAATCTTCGTCCTTCGGAGGAGGAATGCCTTTAATTTTTTTATTTGCTACATTATTTTGGAATCTCTTCTTGTATATGCTACATCCTCTGTAGGAGCTCACGTGATCTTCTGAGCAAAATATGCATTTAGGTAGAATAACGTAGTGAAAATGACATGACTTCTCGTATCAGTTTTTCTTACGAAGGAACTAGGATAGTGACCTGTATCCTGAAATTACTTTTTTTTTTTCGATCTCTTGCTCTTTCTTTGCACGCAAACAAAAAATGTGTGTTTGCTGCCACTGCCTTTAGACGAAGATCCGATGTCCATGCTTTTGCGGTAAAAAAGTGGCTTGTTTTGTAGTCTCATTTGTTCATGTAAATCCTTTCCTTTCTCCAATGAAGGCCTAGTTACCCTATGATGGGCGGGGCTTTTATGCGTTTGTTTATCTCGCTATTGATACAGCTCGTGCAGTTGCAATGGCAGTTGCTCCTTTATTAATCTTATTCCCTTCCCTCATTGTACATTAGTACAACTAGCTGATATTATTATAATACAAAGTTTTTTTTTAGACTGACTTATAGGTTCTAGCGTGCTGCATCGCAAAGGCAGTCATGTTATTTTAGGACATCTTCAGGTGATAAACCGGAATCCCAGAATGAAGTACATTTGTAACATTCCAATTTACCCACCCGTTTTCTTTTATATTAGCATTCTTTGTGATTCCAGGAGTGCTCAGAATTATTCTAAATTCCCTAACTATAATACTATTTTCCATGTTTATTTATGCATGTATTTATTATGTGTATTTTTTCTTTGCCACTTCTATATCATTAGGCTAGCTGCTTAAATTGACCCTTACTTATTATAAATATAATCTCCTTAAAGTGTAAAATTATACTAGGGTATGTGCAGTCGGTCCCAAACGTATTTACACACGGGAACCCCATTCAGAAAATTTTAGATCTATTTTTTGGCGTTTGACTAGAACAGGTTGGTTCGACAAGGAACGGTCCATATTTGAATCCGTTACTATACAAAATATTTTTAAGATCGAAAATATTTTTAAGATCCAAGAGAGCCGTTACGATATAAAATATTTTTAAGAGCTAAAGTATTTTTAAGATCAGTAGCATTGTTTCCAAGAGACCATCCATTATATTCAGGTTACATAGATGTTACATCTTCAAGAGCACACGCTAATCTGAAAGGAAACGCCAACTGTTTATATAGATAGGCAATTCCTTTCGAAAGTGAAACTGGTAAACCAAATGGAAAAAATTTTACCGGAGAAAGATCTGAAACACATATATAAAAAAACATATATATTAAAAAAAACTCGTTTTTCAATATTAACCTATGGAACAAGTTTGTAAACAAAAGTTTGACCTTGAAATTCATTCATTCATTCATGTCGTTTATGGCCGGACTATCACGAATTTGTGTGATGTCGCCGGCTCCTTGACAAGTCTGCCATTAGGCACATTATGATTTAAAAACTTGACGCTGTTGTATGAGGTCTGGTGTTGGTAGAAAGAAGGCGAAGGCTTCAAGGATAGCAATAAAACGGGACACCGGTGGCGCCATCTGTTGAGAGTCCTGTGAACTAAATTAAGAATAAAATAGTTAATCATCATACATGCACAGACAGTATTTTACATGTCAGGCAGATCGGTTACTAATTCCAGGGCAAGAATAATTCTTTCTTTCTTCGGAAGCGTTTTGCATTTCTCAACAAACTCAATAAGCTTGTCTATAAACTTCTGCATAGGCTCTTCCATAGTAAGTTCACAAGTAGCGTTTCTAACTACATCTGAAAATGATCTCTTGGAAGGCATCAGTTCTTCTTTAGCTTGTGCAGGCAAAGTCTCAATTATTTCTTTCTCCAATTTTTTCGGCTTTGGCACGTGCTTTTTCTTTTCCGCGGCAATACGAGGTTTCGGACGAAACTCGCAAGTCCTAGACGACGCAACATGATCCAAATTGCAATTTGCGCAAGTTGGTTTTTCTTCTTTCGGGAGTTTGCAGGTGTAAGTCAGGTGATCCTGGCCACATTTGAGGCATCTTGGCAGATTATTGCAGAACAATTGACCGTGACCATAGCGCTGACATCTGAAGCACATCATAATGCGCTTATTCGTCCTAAATTTGCGTACAGTAATACGCAAGTTCAGCAGCTTTTTTCTTTTGTAAATCAGTCTGCCGGTATCAGTCCTTTTGAGTGATACGAAGAAAACTGGCAGCTTGATTTCCTCATCGTTCGTTTTCCTAGTGAACTGCGAGACGCGGATCACAGGAAATCCATCTTTTTTGAGCTCAGCTTCGATATCCTTCACGAGTGAGTCTTCAGATAGGCCGCGTATTACAACTTTCAGAGGTGTATCCTTCTTCGGGCAGAACGTGTTAAACTGTACTTCGTCTTTCATCAGTACAGCTAAGGCTTTATCTCGGTGCTTGGAAGAGTCAAAGTAAACAATTATTTTGTCTCTTGTCAGTACTCCGTCAAAGTCTTCAATGTCATGTTTGACAAATAATCTTCTTATGAAACCCCATTTGGTTTCCGGACGGGGGAAAATAATGGGTGGTAGCTTTTCTTTCCTATTTACTGAATCCGAAATTTTGTCTGGATCATCAGATTTCGGTTCAGGAGCTTTCGTAGTATCCATTCGCTCTCCGGAGCTTGGCACATCATCTAATGCTTTAAAAGCATTGTTAGTAGCTATTTCTGTCGCAGGGGGGACAGACGGTATCTTCTTTTTGCTAGGCAAATTTCTAACTTCGGTATCAGAAATTGCAGGTCTTTTCACAGTTTTCTGCGGCTTGAGACCTTGAAATGTTTGTAAACAAGCTTTTAAACATGTTTGTAAACAAAGGAGTGACCTCGAACTTGTTTGTAACAACCTTGAACATGTTGGAAACGACCTTGAACATGTTCATGGTCATTCAGTTCCTTTTATAATGTCTAAACACATTCTAAAAATTAACACAAAGTTTTTTTTTAATATATATGTTTTTTATATGTATGTTTTCAGATCTTTCTCTAATAAAAATTTTTCTAGACAGTTTCAGTTTACCATTTTCAGTTTCGAATGGAATTCCCTATCTATATAAACACTTGGTGTTTCTGTTCAGATCAGCGTGTGCTCTTGAAGATGCAACATTTTTGATTTCTTCATAGTAAGTAAGATATTTTTTGGAATTCTGCTTAACATGGATAGATATAGCTTTTATGTCTCTTTGGAACCTGAAACGAATACGATTCGTTTTTTTGGATATCAAGAATTTATGTTTTTAGCATTTCTGTTCGAACATGATTGTGTATATTTATGATACTTTTGGAAAACCCAAGTTTTCAAACATGATTGAGTATTGCAATAGAAGAGAAACACGCCAATGTAACAAGCAAATTCGCTAAAATTTTTTATCAGAGAAAGATCTGAAAACATATACATTAAAGAAAAACATATATATTAAAAAAAAACTTTTGCTAATTTTTAGAATGTCTTTACACATTCTAAAAATTAATTGAATGACGTTAAACATGTTCAAGGTTATTTCCAAACATGTTCAAGATTGTTCATAAACATGTTCAAGATTGTTCATAAACATGTTCAAGGTCCTACCTTTGTTTACAAACATGTTTACGAGCTTCATCAATAGGTTAACATTGAAAAACAGTTAATCCTTTTAATATATATACGTTTTCAGATCTTTGTCTCATAAACATTTTTTCCAAACGGTTTACCAGTTTCCCTTTCGAAAGGAATTGCCTATCTGTATAAACAGTTGGCGTTTCCGTTCAGATCAGCGTGTGCTCTTGAAGATGTAACATGTCCTTCACCTGAATATAGTGGATGGTCTCTTGGAAACAATGCTAGTGATCTTAAGAATATTTTGGCTCTGAAAAAATATTTTGTATCGTAACGGCTCTCTTGGATCTTAAAAATATTTTCGATCTTAAAAAATATTTTGTATAGTAACGGATTCAAATATGGACCATTCCTTGTCGAACCAACCTGTCCTCGTCAAAACCAAATTTATCTAAATTTTTTTGAATAGGTTTTCGGTGTGTAAATACGTTTGGGACCGACTGTATATATTTTTAAACAAAGTAAATTACATACTATATACACACACGTGTTTGTGCGTATATATATTTATACGTGTATGTGTGTGTGTATTCAGATGAATTAGATGTTACATCTTCAAGAGCACACGCTGATCTGAACGAATACGCCAACCGTTTACATAGATAGGCAATTCCTTTCGAAAGTGAAACTGGTAAACCGACTGGAAAAATTTTTATCAGAGAAAGATCTGAAAACTTATATATGGATATAAGAAAGAACATATATATTAAAAAAAACCTTTTTGTTAATTTTTATAATGTCTTTAGACATTAAAAAATTAACTGTTTTTCAATGTTAACCTATGGAACAAGCTTGTAGACATGTTTGTAAACAAAGGTATTACCTTGAACATGTTTGTAAACAACCTTCAAAATGTTTGGAAACGACCTTGAACATGTTCAAAATCATTCATTAACTTTTTATAATGTAAAATAAAAATTAACGAAAAGTTTTTTTTTTATAATTTTTCATAGAAATCAAGGGTTGAATAATTTTAAAATCGTAAAGTTTAATCTGTACATTATTTACAAGTAATAACTTTCAGATTTGCATTGATTATAAAAAATCGAAGTACTTATGCCAATCGAAAAATCTAATCTTTTAATAGGAACTTTATTGTTCCTATTCAACTAGTGTGCAAAGCTACGCACGAATCTATCTATCTACCTATCCATAGAGCTCCCGGTGGAGAGTCTACCGAAATTGAAAAGGTCGGAGATCAGAGATCATCATTCGTTAAGTGGTGTTCGACCCGAAGGCCTTTACCGTTACATATTTATCATTCTCATAAGGACCTCTAAAAGTTCGTTAAATTCCATAAAAATGGAAAAATCCTGTGCACTTATAATAAAAGTTCAAAGTCTTCAGAAGTTGGTTGATCAGGCGAGGCGCCATCTATCGGCCACAGGTGAAGTCTTTGTTGGATAAGAAATAATAGCAATTAGATATCGTCAGGCATATCTTTTCGCAATGGCATATCTTTTACACGTTATCTTAGATTTGACATAGTAACGTACAGTAAAAATAGAAAATAATATATACAAGTCCCAGAATTACTTGTGCTTTCGTCTGAGGCGGAAGGATCTATATCTTAATGCTCATAGGGATGTAGACTGTCACGTGATATACGAATTTAATGATAATAAAGTCAGTAGCCTTGGTACCAGGCAGAGTCCACAATAAGACGAAAATGATGAGAAAGATGAAAAAAAATCTAGATTATAATATGTACATTAAATTGTTGAAAATAGTAAAATATTTACAAGGACTACCATCTAACATTATGATGTACAGTTTGTCAAAAAAGTATTCGAATACCGGCACCCATCTTGAAAACACGCAAACTTCATTTGACACTACCTGGTATAATAATTAATTCTTTCCCTTTAAAAGAATACATTTTTATTTAACATGAAAAACAGCACAAAGAGGTGACATGAAAGAAAATGTTTATATACAAAGAGGATAGAAAGAAAATGTTTATACACAAAGAGGGGGAGACTATATGAAAGAAAATGTTTATACACAAAGAGGGGGAGACTAACTGACTGACTGATAATTGTTTTGCCAGAATACAGCAATAAGCTGTGTGTCTGGCTCAATCAAGGTTACCATGATGGCACTTCACAGTTAGTCGATCCTCAGGTTGTAAATTCAATCAGTGGTAGGAAAAGGGGGCCCACATAAAGGCAGTAAAACCAGGTTCGATCATGGACAGAGAGTGGTGTGAAAAATACAAGCAGGTTAATACATAAATATTACATGAAAATACATAATTTAATGAGTACATACATACAAACAATTTGAATGAACTAAGTACAATAAATGCAATACATAAAATAAAGTAATAAATACAATAAATTTGCGGATAAATATAAATGCGAAGATATATTCACAATGCGCATAGATATTCTGAGTCGGAGCCAATCGTTGAATTTAGGTGGGAAAGTTCGTGTCCCGGGTGAGGTAAGCCGCAAAGGGTCTAAGCTCATCATCTCCTGAGAGTATAGCATAGTTGAAGACATTTAGCGAAATTAAATGCTCGCATTGCAGGGCCTTATCATAAAAATTTTGATTTAATTTATGTAGAAATTCTTCCAGAGTGGGGAGTTGCAAGTCGTGGTGGAGGGTCCTGTTGCTCACATATCTGTGTGCGTTGGTCATAGCTCTCATTACTTTGTTCTGAACTATTTGTAATTTATTTAAATCCTTCTCTTTTATTGTTGTCCAGGCTGGTGAGGCGTAAGAAAGGATCGGTCTTATGGTAGTCTGATAGAGAAGTCTTTTCTTCCTTAAGTCTAATGTAGAGTGATTTCCAAGAAGCGGTTTTAAGCTATTGAATACTGCATGAGCCTTACTTCGCACAGTAGTGACGTGGTCAGACCATGTTAGTTGATCATTTAGTGTAATACCGAGGTAAGTGGCCTTCTTTACCTGCGGTACAACTTCGCCGAAAATTTTTATTTGTCTTTTCACAGGGGTATGCCTATGCTTTCTTCTTATAATTAAAAGATTCGATTTTTTGGTGTTGATAGATATCCTCCAGTCTTGACACCATTTTTCTATGGCAGGGATTTGTTCTTGGATTTTTCTGACTGCATGGTTAGCATTTGCAGACTTTACCGCCAGGGCCGTATCGTCCGCATAGCATCCCAGGAAATAATTTAGATTGATTTGATCTTTTGGGAAGTCAGAAACGAATATTAAATACAATATTGGGCCTAGGATGGACCCCTGGGGGACCCCGGCATTAATTCTTCTGACTGTTGAATATTCTTTTCCAACGGATACTGTAAATGTTCGGTTTGAAATGAATGAGACTATAAGTAGTATGAGTTCTCTGTCAATTTTGAAATTTATTAATTTATAGATGAGCCCCTCATGCCAGACGCGGTCGAAAGCTTTCGCCACGTCTAGCATGAGGAGGGCAACATTTTGTCGTTTGTGTAGAGCGTCTCCGCAAAATTCTGTTAGTCGAACTAATTGTTTGGTTGTAGAAAGGTGTCGTCGGAACCCAAATTGCTCCGGCGGTAACATGCTTAAATAAGGACGAAGTCTGTTGAAAATGATTCGCTCAAATACTTTCCCAAAGCCTGCAAGCAAGCTAATGGGTCTGTACCCGTCAGGTTTTGTCAAATTCTTTCCCGGCTTTGGTAGTAGTATCACTTTTGCATGCCTCCATGCGATGGGAAAATAGCTTAAATTTAGACAGGCATTAATTAAGCTGGTATATTTAAAGATGCAGTTGTCGGGTAGATTTTTTATTGCAGCATTGCTGACTGTATCGTAACCAGGAGCCTTTCTGATATGCAGTCTTTTGATAAAGTACTTGATTTCCAATGGTGTAGCAAAATTGGGTGACTTCCTGACCGTGGGGGCGTTAAGCCAATCTTTGACAGAATAACTAATGTCATAAGTGAGATTGATGTTTCTTGGCTCTTTATTAGGTTTAAACTGCTCTTCTAGATGATTGGCCAGAACCTGTGCTTTGTCTATGTCAGAGATTGCAGCGAAATCTTCAGTATAAATGGGTCTGCTATTGCAGGGTTTTCTTTTTAATGATTTGACAAGCCGCCAGATGGAGCCATCTGTTGGGTTTAAATTTAATAATTTTTCCTCCCAGACGGAGTTGCGATATTCTGTGATTTTCTTTTTTATTTTTCTATTTAATTTATTCCATTCACGTTTGATATTAGGGCTCCAAGTAATGTGCCATCTTTTGCGTAACTGATTTCTTTCTTTGATTAGATCCCTTATTTCCTTGGGTAGAAAATGTTCAAACTTTTCTTTGTCGATTAATTTTGATGCGCTGTCTATAGCCAGGGTAATTCTTTTTGTGAAGCATTCGACAGCTTCGTCTATGTCTGTGGTCGTTTTTAATGAATTTAAATTGGGCGGGTTTATTTGGAGGCTATCTCTGTAAAGATTCCAATCTGTTAATTTTATCTTGTCAGTGTTGCTTTCTCTAGCTACCCCGAGGGTGACTAGAACTGGTAAGTGGTCGGAAGTAAGCTCATGCATAACTTCTATGGTCATGGGAAACGATGTGTTGGTTAGAAGTAAATCCAGTATTTCTGCCCTTCGTGGGTCTGATGGCCTATAAGTATATTCTCCTGGGATTTCGATAGCAACTGGATAGTTATTGATGAAGTCATACAGGGTATTTCCGTTTTTGTTGGTCTGTCTGCATCCCCACTCTTTATTCTTGGCATTCAGGTCGCCTGCCACGATGAATTGATGACTATTATTACACATATCTTTCAAAATTTCATCAGTGAGCTGTGCACAGGGTGCATTATAAACAGCGGTAAAGTAAATTGTTCCTAGGAACGGTAGAATTATCGATGCTGTAACACTTTCATGAGAACTTAACCTTTTTTCCGAAATCTTGCATGACTGAAGGGAGTTATGCACGTAAATTGCGGCTCCCCCACCCTTGTGACTGAGTCGGTCGCACCTGTAAACGCGATAATTACTGATGCGTATATTTTTACATGGTGTTGCACATGTTTCGGTGACGATTGCAATATCCACCTCATGCGAGGTAAGAAAATTCTGGAATTCCGTGGTTTTTTGGAGAATGCTATGTGCATTCCAGATTACTACTCTTGTATATTTTTTTAATTGATTATTTCTGGCCATTGTGGTCGCCGGATTTCGTTACTGCCTCAGTTGTGTTTTTGTTCTGTTGGATTTGTGCGGAAAGCAAAAAGCCGGAGCTTTTAATTACGTTGACTAGCTCTGCCAAATCAGCAAAAACTTTCTTTGCTTCTGTAATTTGTTCTGTATAAAGGCCAGTCGAGAGGGCCTGAGCAAAACTCTTATTTTGTACGACCCTGCTTGGGAATGTCTTTATGGTTTCTATCTTTTTCTTAGGGAACTTACTACAACCCCTGAAGTTCGAAGTATGCTCCCCAAGGCAGTTTACACACTTTGGAGGTATTTCCTTGTTTTTGTTTGGGCATTCATAGGAGAGATGATCACCTGCGCAACGAACGCACTTTGGTGAATAAAAACATCCAGTCTGGGTATGATGGAACCCCTGACAACGATAACATTGCAGAGGCCCCACCCTACCCTTGTAATCCTCAACTTTAACACTTAAACCTCCTAAGTGTGTGATGTTATGAATATTTTTTGATTTTTCATTTCGTGGGAGGGATACTAAGAAAAGTGGTAGATTTATAAGTTCTCCGTTGCGTCTCCTAGTCATTTGTTTGACTGAATTTACCGTTATGTTTTGTGCTGCCAGATCCTCAGTGATTTCCTTAGTTTCTGTGTCGCTCATTAGGCCACGGATTACCACTTTGATTTCTCTATCCTGCGGCAGAAGGAAGGAGAAATGTTCCACATTTGCAGCTCGGAGAAGCCGAACGCAAACTCTATAGTCCTCTGCATTTTTGGGAAAAATTTTGATTCCCTTATTGGTGTTTTTCGCTTGCACATCTATATTTCTTTGTGTAAATGTTTGTCTGATATTACACCAAGTTTGCCAACTTACCTTTACTGTGATAGGTGGTAATCTTTGCTTTGAAACGAATTCCGCTTCAGTAGCCTGGTTTTCGTTTGTCTTATCAGTATTGTCTATGGCTGGTGTGGTATCCATGTCATCGTTATTATTACTAGTACTAGGATTTGCGTTTACTTTCATTGTGGTGGTATCCTGTTCACTAGTGTTTTCGCGTTGTGTAGTTTCCTCAATGTATTGTTTAGAAGTGTTTTCCTTAACTGTATTTTTCTTTTTTGGGCTTAATTTCTCATCATTTATTTGCTTATTTCGTGACGGCAAGGGAGGAAATTTTTCAGTACTTATTTTATCCTTGTCCTGCTTTAATTTTTTATGGGGTGGCTTAGCTACTCTCGTTCGGGTAGTTTGATCCCCCCGTCGTTTGGCAAAGAATTCATCATCTGAACTGGTTTCGTGGTCCAGTGGGATCTCTTTTTCTGTAGCACTATCTGTGTCCTCTAAATTTAGGGGACTCCTAGATCGTTCAGTATCGCTAATTTTTGTGTTTAATTCCTTATCCAAAGTTTTATCCCGTTTCGAATCCTGAGTCTTATTTTCTGCATTACTTGCGCTCGCAAAATGTGCGTTAAAGAAAGTAAGCATTTTCACGTAGAAATTGTATTCGCTCTCTTTTTGAGCAGACAGCGCGCCATTATCACACCTTTCAATTTCTAGTTCCTCAATTAACTGTTCGCAAAAAAGCCTAAATCTGTCCATGATCGTAATCCAAGAAACGCAGCGCCCGAAATACGCAGCTTGCGCCCCGCAACCAAGCCCACACGATGGTGTCTTGGCAGGCAGATGGGCAAGTGGAGGTCTATAAGGCTCCTGTCAATCCCCTAACAGGGAAAGCTTGGGAGTAACTATATAGACCGACAATCCAGCGCAAAAATATAATAAATTAGTAACTAATAATCGTATGCAAACCAGCAATCAGGCGTGTTGGCAATCCGCGTGAGTACTAATTACAATAATTTCGATGAATTTCCGCTAAAATTTCTAATTTATAAATAAATATAATAAACTGTAGCTATACAGTTATAAATACCATCCCTGTAGCATTAACAAATGCTCTGATAGCAATTGGCATGCAAGAGACAGTACGTAGAAACGTGGCGTCGATGAAAATGGCGCAGCACGTGGCTTGCACACTTAGGCGTAGATACGGACCGGTGGCTCGCTCACCCTTCACCTATGAAGGCAACCCTCCGAATGGGGGAGACTATATGAAAGAAAATGTTTATATACAAAGAGGGTAGAAAGAAAATGTTTATACACAAAGAGGGGGGACACTATATGAAAGAAAATGTTTATACACAAAGAGGGGGAGAATATATGAAAGAAAATGTTTATACACAAAGAGGGGGAGACTATATGAAAGAAAATGTTTATACACAAAAATGGTAAGTTAAATTTTTGTCATGGAAAAATGTTTATACACAAAGAGGGGAACTTAAATTTTTGTCATGGAAAATTATTTACACAAAGAGGGGACTATATGAAAAAAAATGTTTATACACAAAGAGGGGAAGTTAAATTTTTGTCATGGAAAAATATCTACACCTAAAAAAATAATTACACAAAAGATGTAAAATTTTTTTTAAAAAAAATTTTATTAAATACACAAAGAAATATTTTATACAAAAGAAGATGCCAAATTAAAAAATTCCTTATACAAATCTTTTTCTGTTTGTGGAAGTGTAGAATAGTCCAAAGATACATCATATTGCTCTAACATATTTACTAAAATGTCCAAGTCTGTTTGATTCAATGTCACTGGCATAGAATTGTCTATAGGCATTGTTGGTGGCTGAATATTTGTTGGTGGCCACATATTTGTTGATGGCTGTATATATGCTTGTGATGGCTGTGTATATGCCGGCCACATATATGCTGTTGATTCTGGTGGCGGCACTGACATTGTTGATTCTGGTGGCCGCACTGACATTGTTGATTCTGGTGGCCGCACTGACATTGTTGATTCTGGTGGCCGCACTAACATTGTTGATTCTAGTGGCTGCACTGACATTGTTGATTCTGGTGGCCGCATATTTGTTGGTGGCTGTATAAACCAGTCATCCATAAACCAATCATCCATAAACAAGTCTAGTTGCATATCTGCTGGCTGCGTTAATTGTCCATCTGCTGGCTGCTTTAATTGTTCATCTGCTGGCTGCGTTAATTGTCTATCTGCTGGCTGCGTTAATTGTCCATCTGCTGGTTGCCTTAATTGTTCGTCTGCTGGTTCTTCTGGCTGCATGTTTATTAATTTTCCCTCTGCTGGCTGCGATAATTGTCCATCTGCTGGCTGCATTAATTGTCCGTCTGCTGGCTGCGTTAATTGTCCGTCTGCTGGCTGCGTTAATTGTCCATCTGCTGGCTGCGTTAATTGTCCATCTGCTGGCTGCGTTAATTGTCCGTCTGCTGGTTGCGTTAATTGTCCGTCTGCTGGCTGCGTTAATTGTCCGTCTGCTGGTTGTATTAACATGTATGCATTCTCTGTT
>KK116648.1:155789-171468 GCA_000611955.2 Stegodyphus mimosarum | reverse complement strand
ACAACGATGTCAATTCAAAATGTCAGTTAGTTACAAATATAAAAAATATAATAGTACACATTTGAAATATAATAAAATATAAATATAATAGTACACGAACGAACTTTGAAATGGGAAAAGAGACTATTTTTTCACTTGGTTATACTTATCAGTTTTTAATTGCCTTTCTGCTTTTTTAGAAAAATTATCAAAAAAACATAATGCACAAAAAAGAGTCATGTTACTTTAATTGAGGAGATATTATAAAGAACCGAAAAAATACTGAATACCAGAATTTCGCTATAAAAGCCATAAAAAAAGCCACGAATGGATTAGATATATTTCCTTAAATTCAGTGTAGATTTCTGGATTGTCCAGTATTTTCCATTAATTCAGACAGTAAAAATGCCATCAGATAATGAGTGATGTTACGGATTTACGTTTTTTGTACTACTACTACTAATAAAAATAATAATCTATCAATAATTAAAAATAGGGGAAAACGCATATTTACAGCACTGTTCTCACTGCTTTCAGACCATACGCCCCTCTCATGATCTTCGCCTAATGGCCTTGTCAAGCAGGAGTGTAAATGGGTAATCACTCATGCACGGTGTATGAAATAAGAATAACGGCAGTAAGTACAACACAATATACATATAGCGACAGACTAGATCTCTTCCTTAGCCCTGAAAACAAACAATGTCCAAAGCCAATGGAGGGCAGTCGCTTTCCCTCCCTCTTAAAAGCTATAATTACTCACTACAAGATCCTTCCATCACCCATTACTATACAGAGAGAAGCATTTCCAGATAGTTTACCGATTTCCAAATATTAACATTTCAACATCTATAAACGTTGAAATATAATATGTTTTCATAAGATATACAATAGCTATTCTCCCGTGTCATAGATAATCTTTTACAAGGGATATACTGATGATGTTTGATTACAAATCTGTTACAAACTTTCATCTTTTACAAGTTAACATTTAACAGAAAGGAAATAACCATTTGCAGTTTTCGAAAGCTAATTGTACTTTTCCTCATGACGGGGTTGGAATTTTAAAAAGTAAACTATAAAAAAAAAATGTCATACTCGTGGCTTTTACAAAATGTTTTCATTCAAAACAAAAATGCTTACCCATATATAAGTAATCATATTCGTAAAAGAGTTTCAGTTTATTCACATAATTCTAAAAACATTCAAATTCGTAGCAGTTTTAAAATGTTAAGCAGATATATTTTGGAGCTGTGGCTTTCATTGAAAGGATAATGCAAAGTAAATCAGGCTCAGTAAACCATTTTTTAACAGCATAGCTTCTATAAATGATCAGGAAAGATTTTAGGAAAAGTTGTACGAAAACATTTAAGCTTACGAAAGAATAAGATTGAAAAGTAAATGTAATGCACCTATTTTCAATTTCTTTCTTTCTTTTTTTCTTTTTTTTTTTTTCATTACAGTTTCAAATACTATGCTAGCATTAAGAGTATGAAACGGAGAGCTAAAAAATTCGAAACCCTACAACCTTTGTAAGAAAAATAGATATTTTAAGACAGAAAATAGTAATTATCTGTTGAAAAAAATTTACTTAATGTAAAAAAATGAATAAGTGACTTTCAAAATTATGTCATGAGAATAACATTTAGCATTTTGTATAAAGCTATAATAATTGTCCAACTAGCAATTTTTAACTACATATCTTTATTGTCTAACAATAACTTCATCACACGCACATATTTGTGAGCAATTTCTGTTCATGTTATCATTTAATAAATATCGACTTTCTTTAAAAAATAATTATTTTTTTCAGATTTCCTTTATTCTTTTTTTTTAATATTCATCAAAATATGCCCATCACTTAATTGCTTTGAGAGGAACTTTGTTTCTTAGTTTTTCTAACATAAGGATCGCCTTAGACGCCTTCACTTTTCTTAGAAACAAAGATATAAAATGTAGTAGTGAAAAGAGATAATAAAGATCATAAAAACTAAACGTTTAATGAAATTTGCTAATTACGTAAATTTTAGAAATGTATTGGAAAAATAAGAATATCAAGTTTTTAAACTTCTTGAAAAATAATACATAAGGGGAGTTATGTGCCGAAAATCCTTTGAAGAAAAAAGGCAGACCAGTCACAGAGCGGGAATATCGCTGAACCCTGGTAGTTCGAACCGGTTTCAAATCCCAGCAAACAAGCTGGCTGCAGGGGCGTTTTCTAGGTTTTCCTACATGTCACGAGGATACGGATCAGTTTTCTTTAGAAAACCCTTCACGAAGGCATCCCTCTTTTGTGTACTTTTCCATAGCAAAAGAAAAATGCAATATAAGAAAAAAATTGTTTCTTAATGTGTGGAGATTATTTTAAAGAACAAACATTTTTGCTATGATTTTCAAAAAAATTATAAGACAATAGAAGGAACTAACCTTTTTTATTAATATCGGAATAGGTAATTATTTTCTCACCTATTTTATATTTAAAAAAATATTTTTCTCCTTCCCTGGCCAGGAATATATTCTTTCATAGGAGAGTAACAGCAACATTTGTAATATTAAGAATAAATAAATTAATTTTAGAGGACAAAGATTTTGATGTACTGTTATCTATTGTTTAAACACCTGGAAGAAATGTTAATATTTTCATCTAGCGATAAATCCTGTCCATTATTAATAAAAAAATTCGAGAGCATGTTTATATTACTCTGCGATGCATAAGACGTTTCATTTATCTTCGATATTATTAAAAGAAATCGTTGCTCAATACAGCAAAAGTAAATAATTCAGAAAGCCATTTTATCTGGACATTTTAGCAACATTTTTCAATAAGTGTTTCTTTGTACCATAAGTGTCATACATAAAGTAGGTTTCTAATATCTTATCATAACGGTCAGTTACAAAATTCCTACCTTTAACTTTTATGTATGCTATCATCTTACATCTCCCCGCAAAAAACACTGCTGACTATTATTTTATAATAATATATAGGTTGAAAAGCGATCATATCTACTCCTTTTTTTTAATTTTGATTGAACTGTAGTAGACTTTTTAATTTGGTGTTTTTCTCCTTATAACAGTTTTACCATAAACAAGTACAGAAACAATCGCTGGATTTTACAAAATTGGAATACTTTTTGATTTTAGTTTTAATTTTATTTGTTTTTATGAGTAAACAGAATATATTTAATTTTATGAATTGGTAAGAGTAGGCTGCCGTATTATTTAAAAGAAGAAGAAAGTAAAAGCTTGAATTACACTGGTGTGCAAAAATTAAGGACGAAGTCGAAAAATTAGCATATCAGCTGAACGAAAAGGCACAGCGGACAGAAAGACCAATCAGGAGATTAAGTAAGTTGATGTACGGTAGCACATGCGCAGATATGCAGGTAAACGTAATGTGGAAGTGTCTGAGTAGTATAAAGCATGTTGTCGGTGTAAGATCAGTATTTCTGGCAAAGAGATTGCACGCCGTATAGCAGTTAAAATCACACCGAGTTGCTGCCTCAGCGAGAAATGGCAAATAATCAATCTGTTAGACTACATCTGGATGCTTTTACCCGAGGTCGAATCATTGGGAAGTTGAAGGAAGACCGCAGTGTGACAAGTGTGGCTGCCGAGTTCAGAAATGCTCACAGCATCGTTTCACGAATTTGGAGACAATTTCAAACTACAGGAACAGCTATCCGGGGGTTTGGTAGTGGTCGTCCATGAGGAACCACAACCGCAGATGACCGGTATATTGCCTTACTGGCCAGAAGAAACAGGCGGCAGACAGCGGGAGAAATCGCTAGACACACGACACAGGCGACAGGACGACCGATATCGCGTTTTACCGTGGCCAGAAGACTGCACGGTGGTGGTCTGTTTGCACGACGCCCTAGGCGACTGGACGACCGATATCGCGTTTTACCGTGGCCAGAAGACTACACGGTGGTGGTCTCTTTGCACGACGCCCTGTACGGTGTGTACCTCTAACGCTTGCCCATCGGAGAAAGCGTTCTTTGTGGTGCCGGTAACATCGGAATTGGAGAGACAATGAATGGGGACGAGTACTCTTTACAGATGAGAGCAGATTTAGTCTGAGTTGCGATTCTAGACACATACACATCTGGACAGAGCGGGGAACACGCAATAACTCCTTCAACATCATCAAAAGGGACTGTTTTGGAGGTCGCGAGTTCTCGTTCGAGGAGACATAATGCTTGGTAGCCGGACCGACCTTCATATCTCCCAAGGAGGTTCGTCACCTGGGACTGCTATTGTAACGAAGTTCTTCTTCCTTACATGCGTCTTTTCACAAGGGCTATGGGTTCTCAGTTCCTCTTCATGGACGACAACGCTCCACCTCATCGCACAGTTACTGTCGAAGAGCTGTTGGAGAGTGAAGATATTAAACACATGGATTGGTCGGCAAGGTCTCTGAATCTAAATCCATTCAAGCATGTACGGAACTTACTAGGGAGACCCGTGGCAGCACGTAGCTTATCGCCAGTAACGATTCCGAAACTGCGATTGGGGCTACAAGAGGAACGAGCAGCAGTGTCTCAACAACTCATTAACAACCACATATCTAGCATGCACAAATGATGTGAAACCTGCCTAGCAGTCAGGGGAGATCCTATCCCGTATTAAAGACCGGATGTTTCTTGCTGGATACCCATCACAGGGATGTTTCGGCCTTCAGTCGCATTGCGCTCCTTGCTACTTTTTCAGCAAAGCTTCTTTTTATCCCTCTGATTTCTCTCTTAGTAAGTGTTGCTTACATTACTCATGTCCTTACGTATTGGGGATCTTACGGTATTAAATGTGTTGATTTGGAAAGCTTTTGTACAAAGTTATATTGAAAAAAACCGTTTTGTGCTTAATTTTTGCACACCAGTGTATATTAGTATTATTTTTTAAATTTGAGTTGTAAACTTTGATTTGAAACATCGGGCAACAATCTGATGTTTTCAAACTGTAAATATTTTATATTTTCGTTTATTTTTTTAAGTCTTGTTAGCGATATGAGGTTTATAGTATTCACTTCCTCGGCCACAATTGTCGTGAATGTTTGATTTTTAATAATTATTTCGTAGTAAGAAATGCGACAAATCTCGTTCACTCTTCTTTTCCTCCTTGTCTGCAGTTGTTCTTAATTAGTTTGAACTGTCGTAAATTATTCCCTTCATTAACGTGAAATATATGCATGTGCTATATTTAATACAATCATAATCTGCTCTAAATTTATACTAAAAAAATGACTAATATTATAAAGGACAATATTAATACTACAGTTCAATTTTTTAAGAACTAAATTTTTTTCCGCTAGACGATAAATATTTTTACTCTCATTCTATTTAAAATACTGCATGAGAGAAATGTTCAAATTATGGATTTTTAACAGCGAATATACTTTTTTCATAGAATTATTCAAATAAATTACTATGAGAAGATTCGTCTCAATGCTTGTGGCCGTTCTAAAATGGAAAAATATTTGTTTTACAAATTAAATCTAATAAGTATCTCATTGCTGAACCACATTTAAATGATATCAGTTTTATGAATAATGGGCATAATATTTTGGAGAGCTTTACGGATACAATTAACAATTTCGTAGTCTTTAATCACCAAGAAATTCCCTTAAAACGATTTTTTTATTAAAAGGAAGAATTTTAATTTCAGTGACTGGGAAAGACGTAGATCAATGAAAGAACTATACACGTTTATTACTTCTGCTATAATTAATTTAAATATTGGAACTAATTTAGTGGCGGCAAGAATTTATAAACGTCTCGTGCCGAAATGTCTTTCATTTGTCTTTGAGTGTTAAGCATTTAATAATTATTTAAGCATTAATGGCACTGCCCTTTTTTTACTGAAAGCTTACAATTTTTTTTATGCATATTGGATATTAGTTATTCCTTTGATGATTTGTTTAACATTTTGCCTAAGAAATGAAGCCAAGAATTCATTTCCCAGGTTTAGAATGTAATTTTCTGCTAAGGCCATGACATGACGAAAGCTGAAAGATACAGTGTAGAACGTGTAGTAAACGGATGTTGTAAAATGAAATTAAAGGATATGTGAAATTATTGTTTTAAAAACTGAAAAGAAAAGCTATGCGAATCTGTACTATTGTAATGAGCAATCAATAACAAGTTTAAGAACTTTTTAGGGAAGCAAAATAATAATAATAATAATAAATCTGAAGGACCAAGGACCAAGGAAGGGGTCAATTATGGGGCACTTAGGCAATCAGCCTTTATCCCCACATCATCAATTAATATATTATCGCCAAAAGAGGGGTTCCGCAAATAATAATAATTTAGTGCCGAAATTTGGGAAAATTCAAATAAGAAACCTGCCTTCGCAGTGACAAAAAAGGTAAAAACACTGAAGGACTTTATTTAGTAAATTTTGGTGTCGAAAAAAAGGCCAAAATCAATTTAGAAGGGGTTACATCTTGAATTTTGATAAGGAGCTAGTTTTCCTTGATCGATGATCTTGTGGTGTTAACAACGCGTGAATGGAAGTGCTTGGGAACTTCTTTCGCGCGCACTTCGGGTCTAGGGGAGGGGGGAGGCGGGAACTCGTTATACGAGTTGAAATTAAAGAGACAGGGCCGAACTGTCTCTAAGGAGAAACATTTGAAATTTTAAAAAGTTACTTTTTACGTTAAGTGTTATAAATAATAATAAATAGCATCATATGAATAATTAAATTTAAAAGCTTAAAGTTGTCTTAAGAACTGTAGAAGTTAGATAATAATAAAAGCGCCAGAACCCTTTTAAGAAGGGAACAAAAGGCTAAGCAATCTCTTAAGATTGCACTAAATGGTTGCCCCGGTTACGGGACGCGTAATGGCAGACTGCACATTGAGTTGACAGTGTTAAGCGAATTTCGCTTACTGCGCATGCTTGATGGTGTACCTTTGGCGCGAGGAGAAATATTAGCGACTAAGCAACCCTATACTAGCTTATTCATGATGTGCATTGCTGTCGAGTGTGGTGGGGTAATTTTTTTTTCTTATATTACGTGCTCCTCCCTAAGGCACTACACGGAAAGGGAGGGATGCCCCGTGGAGGTCTTTTTTAGGGAAACTGGCTCGTATCCACGTTACACATAGGGAAAACCACGAAAACGCCCATGCAGCCAGCCCGTTCGGCGGGACTCGAACCCTGGACCGAACTACCAGTGTTCAGCGGCTTTTACCACTCTGCCGCTGGTGGGCCTGGAGTAATGTTTGCAACAACAATGCTGTAAATTCGTTTACTAGTTATTTTAACGTCCACACCAATTGCATTTGCTTGTTTTTCTAAAATATATTTCATTTTAATTTAGGCTAATTTGTCGATAACAGTGCATTTAATATTTGTTAACATATGTTGTGCGTAATATTTCGCTATGCAGATGTTTAATGTTATAATTCAGTAATGTAAAATGGATTTTCTCGCTTAGTTTGTTAATATAAGTTGGCGCTTTTGTTTTCTTATTTCAAAGAATTAAGCAAGCAGCATTAAGGAATTGTAAAATTCTTCAGTGTTATTTACAAACGCTTGCTATATTTCTCCGTGTTTCTTTATGTATGTACGAATGGAACGTATGATAAATCCTGAATTGGTTTTATTCCTTAAAAGTATAATGAATAAATTTTCAACTAATATATCGTGTAGTGTCTCCTAAATTTCAGTCTTTTTCTGAAAGAAAATTCTTACAGTTCACAAGGATTTGCATCTTGCATTTTGAATGCAAGATGCAAATCCTTGTGAACTGTAAGACACACACATTATTTCGTAATAATTAAATAATTATTTACATCCCCCCTATACCTGTATCAATTTTTATCGGATTATTTATCAATAATTTCTGGTAGAATTGGAAATATATTTAGAAAAAGTATTTCGTATATCATATCCAAGATACAGAAATTTAATTAAAGCGATGAATTGAAATGAATTTTAGTCAGTATTTTAAGTTATTTAGAATTCCACTGCAGTAAAAAATATGTTTTTTAGATTTCTGTTGCAGAAACAATTATTTAAAAGCTGCATATAAATATTATTTTGAACAGTAAAAATTTTAAATAGTAAATCTTAAAGTATTTCTATCTATTGTCATTGATCATAGATTAAATGACTTGTCAAGGGCAACAAACCAATCCAATACATACATACAAATTATTAGAGAAATTTTCTTGCTAAAGTTCTGTATATATATATATATGTGTGTTTATAACAATATATTTTCATTCAACATTCAGTTCATAAACAATATATTTTTTATTCTGGGGGGTTAAAATTGTTATTAATGGTGATATAATCAAATGAATAACGAAGAATCTTTACGAGTAAAAGGTATTTTACCATTTCTTTGAATTAAGATATTTTTCTGAATATTCCAAGCATTTTAAAGAAATATATTTTACATATAATGCAACTGGCTGTATTCGTATTTGTTGAAGTTCTGAATATCTGCAGAAACATATATTTTGGTCTATGATTTAGCTGGCTTAGTAAGTTAAGAAGTAAATTTTTCTTTAATATTTCAGAATAATTAACAAATGATTTTATATTAATAAGAAATTGATACATTTATAATTCTCCCAAATATTCTTTAAGACTGGCAGATGACTTGGTGACAACTTTACTTATTGCCAAAATTTGGTTTTTATGCATATATATAATGCATACAACATGCATGCAAAGCTATGATAGTTGTTAATTTATCATAACTGACCAAACAGTATGGATACTATTTCTTTTTCAAGATACGTAGTTTCAATTGCTTGCATAATAACTTCTGTATTTATTTAGAAAAAAATCTGCTGATAAAATGCTAGACACAGAAATGTTTCTAAAATAGTGTGTAAGAATGCTGTTGATATTTCAAAGTAACAATATAACTGGTTGTAACCTTAACAGAACGCAGATGTCAAACAGAAAAAGGAATGTAATTAAAAATTCTCAAATGCCAAATTAAAATATTTGATCGTAAAGCAAATGTAATTACAGTTAACTGATTTTTTAACTTGAAGACTGATTACCAAATGTAAGTTAATGTTTATTAAAAAAATTTCATGAAAACAACCTAAACTTGAAGAACAATGAAAATAATCTAAAATAATAGATTTCATTTTACTAAAATAGCTTAGTGTAATGATTTTGTTGAGGTTGTTTTTTATGTTTATTTAAGGGAAAATAACAGACTTTAACCTATATTTTGAATTTACAGGTAATTTTTTTATATTTTTAACTATCACTAATTAAATGTAAAACATTTACAAAAGTTTGAATATTTGGCATAAAATTTGATTTTTCATTATTAATATTAACAGCCTTTTCCACCGATTACTTTTCTTGATTTAATGAATCTCCTTGTGGTCTTTCTTACACTTTACACAGTTTCACCCTCTTTGGTAACATATACTGTGTGAGAAATCTGGAAAACTTAAGCGACTTCTCAGTATGTCTTAAATTACAGCAGAGGTTTAGAATAGGTGTAAAAAACTCTTAAAAGCTCAGCAAATTAGCAGAGTGCACAGCTTATGCCTATAGAACCAGCCAGCAGGTGTAAATCAAAAGTAACAAAATTAATTTAAGTAAATTTTAGTTAGCCCAAAGGCTACACAGACAGAAAATGCACAAATTGGCTCAGATCTAATACTGTCATGATAAACCTAATGGCGAGAATAATGCAATGACGCAGATAACCTGCTCTCTAGTAATGTGGTCTTCAAGTAGATTCTTCTCTCTGATTCTACCATCTAAAACCTCTTCCTTTAAATGCTATTACTTTCTACCTCATTTGAATACACTTGAACTAGAAATTAGCATTCTGGCAGGAAAATGTAAAGTGAGAAAGAAAAGCTAATTAACATAAAATAATTGGATAATAAAAATAAATGAATACTCTAAAACCTCAATTTACTATTTTAATTTAGCCACTTTCATTTTTATGCAGCCTTTATGTTAAAGTATACATTTGTTTTGGTGACAGTAAACTTAATTTTTTCATTTTTTACCTGATTACATAACATCACATGCAACAGCATGTCAATTTCTTTTGAATGTATGGTGTCTGTCATCTACAAAGAAAACTGTAAACTGTAAGATGTGAACATAGGTCTCCTGTTGGATAATATGAGAAAGTCATGATTTCTGCTATTATTAGGTCCTACAAATAATAAAAGATAATAATTAAAACCAAACACTGTCGCACATATGGTATAGTGTTAGCCTACTACGGTACTTTGGGTTCGAATCCTGGAGGCGTAATGGCAGACTGCACATTGAATTGAACAATGTTAACGAATTTTACTTACTGCACATGCTCAATGGTGTACTGTTGGTGTTGGAGGAAATATTGGTGACTAAGCAAAAGCAACCCTCCTTACACAAGCTTGTTTGTCAAGTATATCTTATCGACTAATGTTTACAACTGCAGTATTGAGGAAATTCGTACTTATTGCATTTGCTTGTACTTTATTTCGGTTCGTTTTGTTCATAAATATCAGTTATTTATAATAATTTCTTTGGCTTTAATTCAGTAATTTAAACTGGATTTTTCATTAGTTTATCAACATTTCCATTTTCTGATTTCAAAGAATTAAACAAACCGCATAAAGGAATTGTAAAATTCATCAGTGTTATTTACGGTAAAAGTTTACAATTGGGTGCCCCTTGTTTTTTGGCGATTCTGTTTGGACGCCAAGATCAGTGCCAATAAGACACAAATTCAAGATGGCCGATACACAAAACCTAAACAAGAAGTTGAAGAATTTCACAAACTCTGTGTCCATGTACACATCGACCTATTTTCACTTAAAAAAAAATCAGAGAATTGCACAAACTAGTCATTGCACATTGCCTTGACTTTGTGCATGTGCACATCGATATATTTTCAGTTAAATAAATCAAAAAGCTAAAACCATGTTAAAACTCTAATGGTAACCAGAAATGGGGTTTCATCGCCAAAACTGAACAAAATTTTTCGCCAATTGAAAGGGCACCCAATTCCACACTAGAGCCTTATTTACAAACACTTGCTGTATTGGCTGTCTATATACTACATGTTTTATGTATATACGAATGGAAAGCATCATAAATACTCGATTGCTTTTATTTCTCAGAAGTATAATCAGTACACATTTAGCTAATGTAACTTATAATGTTTCCTGTTCTGTAATCATTCTTAAACAAAAATTTGTGTAGTTTAAAAGGAACGTGTAGAGTTTCATAAGTAATATATCTTATATTCTATATGCAAATACTGATTCATGAGATTTACTACAATTATTTGCATTTTTTCCTATGCATTATTTACAATAAGTTTTTGGATTATAATTCTTTGACAATTATTTGTTATAAAATCAGATTGCACTCGAGTTAAAATTTTCTTTGCCTTTTTTTTTAATTTCTATATTTTCTTGAATGTTCTTGGTATTTAACCTAAGTATATCGCCTAATTTTTTTACATACAGCATTTTAAGCTTTGTATTGTATTTTTCAAAAGTTGTGTAATGCATTAAACACATTTTTTTTTCTATGATTTAGGTAGTTTGATAAGTAGAAAACAAAGAATATGTGTTACTGTTTTTTAATGCACCACACCTTCATTGTTGAAAAATGTAATGAGCATCACTTTTGTTTTTGATTTGATATGACATGATTTCTTTGGTCGAGGAAAGGATGCTGTGTGCTATTCTGATGACTGCATTTTTGTCTCTGGGTCAGAGGCTCAGGTTTTGACTTGTGACTCAGGTCTCGTCACAAGTCAAAATTTGTCTCAAGGAATATTGGATTCTCCATGCTTTTTTGAAAACATTTGGTCACAGTCAGCTGTCAAGTTCCAATTTGATCTGAGTTCACCAGCTGCATGACAAACATTGCACTGACATATTTCATCTTCAAAATCATCTGAGCAAGATTAATTATTAGTATTGACTAAGAGTTACAACTCACCAGCGGGATTCAATTTACTTTTCCCCCCTTCAATTTTATTGTACCCATTTTCATTTTAACATGACCTTTATGTTGAAGTATATATATGGCTTTTGATATGTTTTAGCTTATTTTTTTTATTTTTTATTGGATTACATAACATCACATGCATATGAGTTTGGGAATGTAAATATGGAAATCATATGCTTAAGTCCAGCAGCATGTGAATTTCTTCTGGATATATTCATGTGCAAAAGGAAACTGAACTTAAAATGTGAGATGTAAACAGAGATCTCTAATTATACAGTACTGAATGGCACAAATTCGACTTCGTAAAATTAAAAGAAATTAATACTTAAAAATGATTTGTAGAGTAAAAATGCAATAGCAATATGTATGTATTTCTTTGCCCCAAGTGTTGCAGACATTATGTGTGATGCTTTTGAATCCCATTTTATATAACTATGATATACTTCAGATGATGAGGTATTATCGATTAAACTAGTTTTTAAATACTTCATTTACATGCCCAAATGGGGGAATAGATTGCATAATATGAATATTTTGAATGAGAGTTTGTTAATAAACACTGACCAAAATATAATATTCTCATATCTTAATTCTGTATTCCACACGATAAAATCTACTCCATGTTATGATATTAACAGCTGCAGCATAGAGAAGGAAAAACTTTGTAATCTTAACTTTCTAAAACATGAGTAACATTTTAATAAAATTGGAGAAGCTGAAAATGAAATGGGCATAATAAGACTCTATTTTAAATTTGTGCTTAAACACAGTTAAATTCACTGTTTTAGTGATTCAGCATTCTAGTCATATTTAATATTTTAAGTACTACAGAATTGTAAAAAAAAAGCTCTTTAAAATGTCACTTTTTCTTTTCCTGCTTGGAGTAGTTATATCATCAATTTTATAAATAATTGCATTTAAAGATTATTTTTTTAACAGGCAGATTAGATTTCATTCATACATTTGTTTAAAATATAATTATTTACTATACATAATGATTTAAATACTTAAATTTTAAAATATGGTTCCTTTATTAAATGTAGGAAGATTTAAAAGTATCCAGTTGAGTTGATTGCATTATTTTTTTAAAATCAATAATCAGACCATATGTTAAACTCGAGTAACACTGAGTTGGAGAAATTCCTCAAGCATTTAGAAAGTAGAACTGTTAGTGATATATGTTACTGAACATTCAGATTTTTACAACAAAGTATTATTTAATAGTAAAAATGGTTTATTAAATTCATATAAAGTATATACATACATATATCCAGATACAGTTTAGCCAAATGCAAAACATATATTTAATAGATAACAAGCAAAAATACCATCAATGTTTACAAGTAATTCCTTCACAGTATTATTAACAGTAATTCAAACACCATTACTTACATTTAGCATTCCAATTCCCGAACGAGGACCAAGATTTTTTAACTGCCATTCACTATGCCAATGTCTAAAATTAAAACCATTTTATAAGTATTTAAATGGATGATGACACCACTGAAAAATACAACATAATAACTTGACCACACACACAAAATATTTTATTATTTTTATATCAATAAAATAATCTGCTGTTCAGTGTTGAATAAATTAATTAACATTAAAAAAGGGCCAAAGAGTGTGAAACCAGATAAAATTCCTTCTCTTTAAAAATATTTTTATTACAATAAGTTTTTATATTCTCCTGAGACAAAAACTGGAACAATTCAAGAAAATTTCTGTAAATAAAAGAAAACAATTATGTTTTTATATATGTTTACTGCACATTCACAGAAATAAGGATAATCAGAATTTTATTTGATCCTAAATTAATACTTTCACAATTTCCTATCTTTCAAAATTATTTTTTAAAATAATGAAAGTTACATACCTGACAGTTCTGTACAAAGGATTTTTGTGGGCATTTGCAAGGGTATCAGCAGAAAAATCTTCTGCAAGTTTTAACTTTGATTCATGAAACTTTATGGCCTCAGATAAAGAAAGGCCACTTGAAAAATATTTTTCAAAAGCTGACCTAAGTTCATTTCCAGGTCGAAGATGAGATAATGCATCAGCAGTAGCAGTTGTATGGCTGTGGTGATTTTTTAACTTTATGACAGCTGGCAATCCCTCCTATTTACAAAATAATGGTGGTATTAAGAATAACAAAAAAAAAAAAAGAACAGAGCCCCCCAAAAAAATGGATAATTTATTCCATACCATAGTTTAGTCTTATAATAAATAAATAAAGGTGGTTTCAGTTACATTACATTTAAATTTTATTATTTATTTATATATACATTAGCAATATTAGTTATTACCCAACTATACTATATATATGTATATATACAAAGTTGTATACATTTGTATATATATACATACACACACAAAGTTCATTATGTACATACTTTCAACAACTTATCTTTTGCTACTGTAGTCTGCGTTGTTAGTTTGACGGAAATTAGCAACGATGCAAGGCAATCACAATTTTTATCTCGTCGTCTTGTTACATGGGTACTTTTCCTATAACTAGCATGTTGGCAAACATACTTCTTACGGTAAAGAATATGTAATTTTATGAAGAATAATTTGTAATAACATATAGCACACATAAGAACAACATATAGTTTGTAATATTAAAGTGCACTGTTACATAATTTTTCATGAAAAACTAGGTGTATCAGATATGTATATTGTTAACTTTAATACCATTTTAGGATTATTTAAGATCATCATCTAATCTTACATGTTCTACAGTCATTTATCTTTTTAAAATTGATCTTGTTAGATATATTTTTTATCAGCTTCTTCTGTTATGCAGCTATGTGAAAATATAAGGAATTAAGTAAATTTAAATCATTAATATTGCATATTAATCAACTGGTTAAATTCAGTTGAATTTTATTTCATTTATTTACTCATTTTTTCATTAACTTCAAATAAATGGTTTAAAGATATGTTGCACCAATTTTATTTATAATACAATTTAGTTGTAAGTACTTATAGTTTTCTTTTTTAAGATTTTGAAATGATCTGTTCTTCCTCAGAAAAAATTAAAATAGTAAAAAAATAAATCTTTTTTCTACTTTTTTTTTTTTTAATTTTATATTATGCACAAATTTAGTAGGCCGTTAAAAGAATTAATGCCTTGAAGTTGTGCATATGGTATTTTGTATGTATGTATACATGTATGACAAGGATGGTGTTATGACATAATACATGAACTTCTGCAATATCTGATGTACTGAAATCCAGAAATATATACATATCTGAAAAGTAATCTTGCTGTAGCATTTGGTTTTGAGCTTCTCGCTATCCACTGGGTGTTTGTCAGTTCGCTGAATGCTGTCACCCATTTCTTGCATTGTTCGATCGAAGTTATGTTTGATCGAATTACAGTTTCTCCGTCAGCTTCCCGAGTAATAATATTTTGGAAAGACTGCGGTAATAGCAATGCTGACATTTCTAACACAGTTACAAAACACAAACTATATTTAAACTCCCAAGTAAGTAAACAAACAAGTTTTAAAAGCCGCTCCCCAGAATATCAACCATATACGGTATTTATCTTCTTTTAAAATTGCGCCAAAGTTAAAACTGCGCCAAATTGTCTTCTGGGCATGCGCAGTATGCGAAACTCGTTTAACACTGATCAACTCAATGTGCGGTCTGCCATTACGCTTTTTCCCCCCGGGGGTTGACTCAGGAGAATTCCTGGGAAGTACTGGCTAGGATCTGTACTTAGACAGTCTCAACCGGGTAAAATA